>NQMI01000029.1:218137-379047 GCA_002270565.1 Stenocarpella maydis | reverse complement strand
ATACTAGCACCAATAGATAATATAATTAAAGAGATATTATAATTATATCCCCTTTAATAACAGTCTATTATTTAAAGAATGCCAACCAGCACCAAGCAGCAACAGAGGGATAGGCCTAAGTACCTACGAACCTATATCACAACTTACTGCCCCAGCCGTACCCAGATCTCAGTCCCCATCCCGTCAGCTACAGGGCATATATAACTATGAGACTTCTGATAGCTATAAATTAACACTCAAGTGAAAGGAATTCCGAGCTGCCTATAAGAAGCACGCCACAATCCCTCCGCAATAGCTACATGCTATACTACTAAAGAAGAGCATATCTACCAATATAACTAAGCACTACTTAAATAATAAGAAATTTACTAGAGCAATGGATAAAGTACTTAACAATAAAATCCATCTCTTTTATAATATCTATAAAAACAACCACCTATACCCAACTTACTTCCAAACAGCATTACCCGCGATATTAAAGGGTGAAGCTAAGGATTTTTATATATAGTTAATCACGGATAAGGATATCTTCGCTATAGCATATACTAAACTTAAACAACAATTTAATACAGATAGCAGATAACAAGTATATTTAATAATATAAAACACTACTATTTTTATATCAATATAGCAGAAGAATGAGGGTAAAACCTTATTAGAAATAGTAGAAATCTTAATTAAAAACATAAAGCAATACTCCTAAATACTTAGCTATAAAGAAGTACTGGGAGATAAACCACTATATAACAACCTTATCCATACTATACATAGTATACTTAAGTTCTACTTTATTAAGCTAATAGCCCCGGCTACTGCTAATGAAGTATGTAATATACTCCGTTATTACGCTATATCATTAGGGCCTTAATGCCCCTCCCGGTCATATACTATAGGGCAAGGCAATAATAATAGACAGGATGGTGACTATAATAAGGATAAAGAATAAGATAATAAGCAGTACCTTAATAGTAACCAATTCTATCTTAACCGCTAATATAATAATAACTAATGATATGGAGGCAACTACCTAAGGAACTCTACGCATAGGTAATATCCCCCGGGATAAGGTAATTACTATCCTTAAGGCAACTTCCAGCTGCTCTTTAGAGGATGCAACCGCCCTTACGGAAGGAACAACGGAAACAATCCCCTATATAAGAAGAAATGCTTCATTTACCAGAAGGAAGGATACTAGTTATTAAATCACTCTTTCAAAGAGCGCCAGAGAGCTAAAAGCATATATATAAACATATATAGCGCTATAGACTAACCCCCTTCAGATAATGAATTTCATGTGTTCCTTATTAACTATAAGGGCATCAATTATAAGGGTAATAACCAGGAGAGCACTAATATGTTTATTAGTAATATTAAAGCCCGAGAAAACTATATATGGCTAGTAGACCAAGCTTTCCTCTATACCTTTAATATCAACAATAATGAGGAGGACCAGAACAGCCCCAGCTCTATAACTAACGAGAATAATATTAGCAGCGATAATAATAAAGCTAATGAGAAAGCCGGCAATATTAAGGAAGTCTTTATAATAAATAACTACTCGCTCCAGCGCTTCCAGGGGATCCTCCTGGATACTAGCGCAGCCAACTATTCTACTACTGGGTATAACTAATATACTACTCTGCAGCAACTATTACCTATTGCTCTTAATAAGTCTTGCACAGGCGAAGCATTAGTTCGCTTCAGACCAGGAAAACTACTATAGTTAATAAGAGCAACTATAGTTAATATAGCAGCTAGCAACTTAACGTTCTATATAATAAAGATAGTAACCCCCTTCCTCTTATATATGTAAGATATAAATATACACTTACTCTTTATATAAAATATAACTAATGAAGTTGTATAATATAAGCCAAATTAGTAGCATGAGAAGACGTTTCCTATTACTTAAAAGTAGGGATACTTATGGTTCCTTATGAATATTAATAAGGATAATAATACCCCTATTCTCTTCCTTATAGAAGTCGAACTATAGCGACTACACAGATGATTTGGACACCCATCTATTAATTATCTTTCCCGGCTGTTAAAAGGCGCGGGCTATGATGTTGATTCCTCAGCATTAGAGGCTATTACTAAGTTCTATCACCACTACCAAATGCACTCTCCTACACCCTAAAGATTTAAGTTCAACCTTTATAATAATATTAACTTCAACTATAAGGTTGTTATAAATATAATATACTTAATAGGCCTTCCTATACTACACATTATTAACTTAGCTACTTCCTTCCAAGCTAGACAATTCTTACCTTCTCTTTCCACTAAAGATATATAGAAAGCCCTATGAAGTTACTGGATTAATACATATATAGGTCCCCCAGACCGCCTTATATCCAACGCAAGAACTAACTTTACTTCCAGCAAGTTCAAGAGTACAGCACGTATCATAGGGATTACATATAAACAGATACCTATAAAAGCACATTAGTCAATCAATAAAGTAAAGCAATATTACACTCCTTTACGCAGGGCTTTTAACATCTTATACACCAAGTTATCAACCACATTTACCAAGGAAGCCATACTACAAACAAGCTTTGCAGCAGTCAACAACACAGTTAGCCCGGATGGCCTCATGCCAACTCTCCTAGTATTTAGAGCATACCCACATATAACAGAAGACTCTGCCCCTACGCCATCTACTCTAAAGAGAGCCAAGGCAATACAGAAGGCAATAAAGGAGATCAAAAAAATCAACACAGCACGCAAAATCAATAAAGCATTACACACAAGGAACAGCCCAGATATATCAGGAATCTTAAGCCTTCCACTCCAGAGCAAAGTATGCATATAGCAAGAAAAGACTAGGTAGCAAGGCCCATACAAACTACTCTCTATTAACAACCATAACATAATAATTAACCTACCAAATGAACCAGTTATTTTCCAATCAACCCTCATATAACCATACTACCGGGATAAAGAAGGACCTATTAATCTGCCGAACCCTGATAATATCCCTAAGGAGCCAGTACGCTTCAAGCCAGACCCCATACCGGCTATCCCTAACCCGATAGTCCCTCAACAACAAGGACGACCACAGGGAACCAAGAGCAAGCAGAAGGCGGTCATCACTATAGATAACGATAACAACAACCCTGCTGCCAATAATAACAACAACAAGGTGGAAGATAAGATCATCGCCTATATATTCCTCACCCAACGTAAAATCAAGAACTACAAACTCGCTCTAAAGCTCCACCAGGATAGCATTATCACCACCCCGGGCAACCCCTTTGAGGAGTCAAACGATAGAGAAGTATCCAAGCTAATCAGCCAAGGAGTATTCCGATTTAAGCAGTTTAACAAGAGGAAATACGGAGGAATATAAATCTTCAAGTCTCACATTATCAGAAAGATCAAGGGCAAAACCAAGAAGGCATATAAGAAGTCCCACTTAATTATAGCCGGCTTTAGGGATCTTATAAAATATAAGATCCTTATATAATTACCAACGGTATAACATACAAATCATCAACTCCTTCTTGCCCTTACGCCTTCTTTAATGACTAAAGGACTACATCTTGAACTCTGTAATGTTACCCAGGCCTATCCATAATTAAAATCCACACTCAAGAGGCCCATCTTATACTACCTTCCTCCTAAAATAAGGGGTAAATACCCGGCTAGCATAATTATAAGGGTAATCAAGCCTCTATATAGCGTTGCTAAAGCCGGCATGCACTAGTGGGCTATATACCATAAACACCATATCGAGAAGCTAGGGATGATTATATCTACATATAACCCGTGCCTCCTGATAGCTAACTACAGCAGTAAGAGCAGCAAGAATATCTTTAGTATCACTACCATATAGACTAATAATACTCTTACCCTCTATACCCCAGCTTTCTTAGAACTTAAGGAGCAAAAGATCAAGAAGAAGGAGATCCACTACAAGCCAAAGGACAGATTAACCCCTAAGAGATCACTACACTTCAATAGCACAAAAATCACAATATCACACAACGGCATTATACATCTCTGACAGAAGGGCCAAGGGGCAAAGATACAGCTAGTTAACTACACAGCTACAAATCGCATTCAATAGTATATAGAACAACACACATGAGAAGCATATCTAGCTTCTATTTACTATCTAGAAGTAGCATTTAACCTCTCTATTGCGGCACAAATTCAAGACCCTAAAGAAGAAGACTATACTAAGTTAAATAGGCGGCTAAAGTAGCAAGCAGACCACCTTAACTATAGCCTTAACTATATTCCTCTAGACCTTGCAGCAGCTAAGTTAATAATCTTTATAAACAGGTCTTTTACTAACAATAAGGACCTCAGTTCCCAAATTAGCTATATAATTACCCTAATAAATAAAAAGCAAACCAAGCAACTATTGAAAACGGGCCCAGAGGGGAGAGCGAGAGGACAAAACCTCCACACACACAAAAAGGCACACGTTCTGCCAGAGCCCTGATCAAGCAACCACCCCAAGAGGAGCGTGGAAGGCAAGAAGAGGAGCCCCTGACGCGATAGGAGAGTTATGAGGGGAATAGAGGGTGTCAAAAAGGAGAGGCAGAAAAAGAGGGCACAAGAAATAGTTTCACAGTACACACGTATATATCTGACAGATACAAATTCACAGGGTATAAAAAGATTGATTCTCTAGGACTAGAAATTTCTCAAAAGCAACGCAGGAAGGCCCCTTCTTATAGCCTTGGAGGGAGGGGGGGGGAATGCCAAGGCTGGTTTTCCTCCGGATTCCGAAACATGCCGGTTCCCCTAGACCCCGGAACACTATCTATATAAAAGATCACTAGAAACATCCTCCATTAGTTATCAATAAAGTATAAGAGGGTTATATACAGCATACTTGCTTCCAAGATTTATAGTATGGTTAACAGCTTTAATATAAGGATTATAATATCAGCTACTTTACGCTAGATTACCAAACGCCTAAGTCTATCAGAGATCCCTCTCATCATCTATACAGACTTGTTAAACGGAACCGCTCAGCAGGGCGTTGGTACTCCGTGCAAGGAGTTACCCTAGACTTCGTTGTAAGGAGTTACCCTAGACTTCCTAGCAAGGAGTTACCCTAGACTTGCGAGTCAGGCGATTTTCGCTAAGTACGCCCAGTGCGTGCGTGACGCAAGATGAGTTTGGTGGCCGTGAGTCGATTATTTTGGCCTGCATTTGCACCTTAATTCAGACCTCTGCATTACCCTTATTTCTTACCCAAAAAGTATATGACTTAGTGCATTGGATAGCCTGATTTCTGAAGTTTGTATGTACTTAATTTGGGCATTGCTAGGGCTATGGTTGGCTGGCTGCTTGGAACCAAAGATGGTGTGTTGGAAGGGCGAATTTTCCGGCATTTGCAAATTTGCACCAGAGCCGACCGCAGCGTGCCCAGGGGTGAGACGACGTCGGAGGGTATATAAGGAGGGCTTACAGAAGCCCAACTTAATTCAATACAAAGTTGTCCAGACCACTGTCAATTGTCCGAATTCGCCTCAGGGCACCACACTGCGACCCTGCCGAAACACACGCTGAACTGAATGCTATTTTATAGCACATATTCATCAGAAGACTTATACTCATTATATGAGTATTTAGTCAAGCTAGGGACAACAAAAGAGAAACGCCTAATGATTAATATAATAGCGTTAAAGCAATTATATAAGAAGCATAAGATTCATAAGATCTAGTAAATTACTAGGGACTATAACCCAGCAGATACCTTCACGAAGAGTATACTAAATAAGGCGCTAGAATGTCTCATTAACAACAATACCCTCATTATTAAGGTAGAAGGATATATAGACCATAGCTAGTTGGTAATGACCCCTTCCTCTACCTAAACACTATATAAGGGATTATAATAATTGCTATAAGAATAGCTATATGCTAACTTACCCAGCAAGAGCATACTCAATAGCAATTAAGTAACCAATATAACTTAGTTAGTAATATACTAATACAATACCGATGCTGCCCTACATAAAGGAAAAATTACTACTTTCCAGCACCTTAAGCCCCGGATAGAAATCAATAAGTACCTTGAGATATAAAAAGGGATCACATAATACTAATAACCAGCAAAACTTTAGATCCCCATCAACTAGTTACCTACATCTTACCCTAAGGAGCTGTATAGTTAGCCAATATATAGTTTAAATCCATCTTAAGGGCGAGACCTTGTAGCTAAGATTTTTATAGTGGTGCCTATGTATTGAGGGTTTAGATAATAAGGGTTACTACTATCCAATAGGCACTTAAGTTGCCAGCTATATATATTAAGCATCCCCAGTCAAGATTTCGCAGTCTTAACTCCTGCTCAATATATATTTTATATACTTACCAAGAGCAGCATCAGATATTGCACGCTTTACTATACATTTTATTAATAAGTTGGCTCCAATATGCCTTTCATTACTATCTGCTATGATCCCTACCTAACCCAACTACTACCTTATCCATACTTACTAACTCTTGCTATTGGCCTCTAATAGAGAGGGCTTTATTAAGTGTTCTTCCCCTAAATGGCCTTAGGTGAAGAGGGCTTTTATAGATTGAGTTATCATTAAAACTTATCAAATATAATGCTGCCGGTCAGATTGGGCCAGCCCTGGTCCTGGAAACCCCCCTATACCTCAAAAATTTTAGTTTTAATTATTAACACTTAGTAAAGAGAGAGAAGGGGTCCGAAGGGCCGAATAGTTATTATTTCAGTTCTAGAGAGTCCGGGCAATTATTATTCCAGCTCCAGGTAAATCCTTATTCAACCTGTGGCCTATAGGCGAAGGAAGTATGAGTCCTTATCGCGCATTTCTTTTAAAACCCTTAAGTACTAAAGACAACAAATGGGCAGTATACGTTGATGGAAGCAGACATTTTGTATAGGGAAAGCACTATATTGTGCCGGACCGTACAATCATGGGCTCCTAGCTTCCAGAGGAAGCAGAGACTGCTATAACACGCCAAGCCTCTCCGGGTGCCTGTATTTAATGGGCACTTGGCATAACGGTATATTTAACAAACTTAGCAAAAGGGGCTGCTATAACTAAAAGCAACGGCAACATAGGGATTCTAATAATAAATATAGCAATTCTTTTGTTCTTATTACAATAGCGAGAGTGTAAGTTCAACCCCACGCCTGGGATTTTTTTTTACTATGATTTTTAAAAGAAAAGACTACCAGTGTGGCAATAGTAGTATGCAACAGTACATTGGTGGGCTATTGCTGCAGCCACCGTACTGTAGCCAGAGGGCGTAGTTGCTTACTAAGCAACTACCACCCACTATATAGACCCGAGATAGCTGGCGGGCTACGCTCACTGCACCCACTACTCGAGACAGAGAGAAATACAAGAACAACACCCCACTCGTATTGACCCATCCAACATCTTTATTAGCAGGTATGTCTTCTGGAGCCTGAAACTCCTCTTTAAGGTCTTTAATAGACTCTCCTTAGCTTAATATCTTATGAATACTTATGAATTTTTTGTTGGGGTTGGGGATGGTATGGTGTTTCTTTGTGCCCCTCTGAGTATTGTTACGAGCCTTGAGCTTAGCGTTTTCTTGCTTTAAGAAGGCTATTTTAGCCTGCATTTCCTTAAAGGTGTTGGTGATATTCCTAGCCTGCTATCTTTGCGCTGGGCTAGTGTTTTGAGCCAATTTGAGTATGTAGTCCCTTGTGATAAGGTCCTTATTGCTAGCATTCTTAGGCAAGGCTTTAGCTATGTTATTCTTATGATCCTCTTGATTTGGCTGGATTTTCGGGTGATTTAATGCCTTCTGGTGGCTTATAGGCCAATTTCTAGTATGCCTTTAAGCTGATCGAATAGTTGTTAGCTTCACAGCCGCTCTAGCCTTTACTAAATAATGAAGGAAGTTGATTTTGCCTATAGGTGCTGAGTCGGTGATAGAGTTAAGTTTGGCTAATTCTTTTCAATAAGCAGCCTTGAGGACATTGAAATGTCCATTATTTGCTGGCTGTAGCCTGTGAGAAGTATGTGTTGGGAGGAAGCACAAAAAAACGTTGCTAAAGAAGCACTCCTTAATGAATTCCGTCTACTCAAGTATTATTAGTAAATAAACCTTTAATATAGTAATTGAAGGAATTTAAATACTGAAGTATGGCTTTTATAGCTATCTAAAATTAGTAGAATTGCTTGGGAATCGTCATCTCTTCAGATTTTGTTCATTTAAGGTAAAAAAACATTATGAAGCTATGCTATGGTGATCTTATTGTTGGTCCAGTCATTAGGTGATATGATATAGTGCTAAGAGCATAACTGCTTGAACTCTTATAAAAACTATTGGGCTTGAAGATCTTTGCCCTTGAAGATGATTCCTGGGTGTAAATAGTGACTAGAAGCTGTAATAGCATTAATAAGGGTTACCCAGGTACGGCTGCTACTTATCTTCTTAAGGGCAGTTTTGGTCTCCGCAGATCTAAGCATAAGGCTATTA
Organism: Stenocarpella maydis; assembly: GCA_002270565.1. NCBI lineage: Eukaryota > Fungi > Ascomycota > Sordariomycetes > Diaporthales > Diaporthaceae > Stenocarpella > Stenocarpella maydis. The sequence goes on along the minus strand of NQMI01000029.1, from coordinate 370,590 downwards.
ATACCTAAAATTCATTAGTACTAACTATTATAAAGCTTTATAGGTATATAAATAATACCTTGGCCTTCCATAATACTGCCCTTATTAACATTAACTATTAACTCTGGCTCAACCTAGCTAAATTGCTCTTGATGGTTGAAATACTAGTGGACTGCCTTTGGTGTAAAGCTATTAAATTAGGCTGCTTCTTGAGGGCGAGAAATCTTCGTCTTGATATTATTATGGCGGCTTTTAAATGATGCTATCTAGTGCTTCTTAAGAGGCTGATTATTACCTTATTTCTTTATAATAGCCTTAGCGATTTGCTGTACTACTAAGGCTGTTGGGGCGTAGCCTAGTGATTCCTACTTGATGATCCATTTGATAAGCTTATTCTCCTTAGCAATAGATAGGCGTTGAGCGGGCTGAATAGCCTTACTTTTGGATATAGTATTATTTATCCGCTGGAAGAGTATCGTCTTGGGTATATTATGCTTTTGGGCAGCTTCACCTAAAGTAAGCCCATTATTGATGATATTAAATATGGTATTAGCTATATTCTCTTTATTATAGCCAGGTATTATGTGGTTAGGTGGTAATTGAGAGGAATAGGCTGGGCTATTATGAAGAGAATTGAGAAATTGGGCCCTAGGTTTGGTATTTGTGTGCGGGGTTCGGAATCTAATTACAGCCGCTCCGATGCTCCTAAAACACTAACTACCTATATAAGCTTATTTACTAAGTAAATATCTACAGATTAATCAAATTCCTATATGTATAGCTTCAAAATTGGCTGTGATACATATAAGTTAATGTGGTGATATTTGTATGTAGGTCCTCGTTTCACTGGTAGTGGTGTTCCACTAGTGGGGGTCAGATGGTAGTGATTATAGAGAATAGATTATATAACCTGAGATAGAGCGTATTATTGATGGAAGCGCCAATGCCTGTTTTCCATGTCTGAAGTTTAGTGTGCCGTCGACTGAGAACGCCCCTGGACCACCCCAAATCCGAGATCCGCGTAAACAAACTTGGAGGGTCTGGCGTCGAGACCCATTGAGACGTTATTATCAATGGTTTCGCGCCCACTTTGGGGTTATCGCGGTGGCAGGGTGGTTTATCATGGTTGGTGTGCTTAGTGACGTTACAGCAGCGGAGCAACGATCAATCTCGGGACCATGTCGTTGGTCCATTCAGGTGTCGGGGTAATTGACAGCGGTGCGGGTGACAGGAGGGGCAGCCATCACTGGCACGCATATCGCTGAGCCGGCAAGGAAGACACCTTCCTTATCAGGCCATTAGCAGGAACCCAACAAGAGATATGAGCTATAGTATAAGGCGGTACGCACCATGTTTGCCGTCGCGGGTGTTGTGTCGCCGCGGCGACTTCACGCCTTGGACATCGCCAAGGACTTCGAGGAGAGCAGGAAGAGACTTCAACGGGAACACAGCCGCCACGAGCCCATTACTCCGGTTGAAGCGTCACGTCCCAGGTAGGTCTGACCGCCTCTTCAAGGGCGCTGCTTCTGTACGGTGCTTTCTAACACCACCGTGGCGGCTAGAGACTCTCCATGACGCGACTTTTCCAAGTACTCGCACTGGGGGGTGCCGCATTCGTCGGCAGCGGTATCGTTACGACGGGCGTCTCAGCCGATGTCCCAGCAGATGTCGGGCCGGGAGGAACAGCACCAGTACGGCCTTTTCGCCTGGACCAGGTCCGACTCGGAAATGGCTTGATGCAGGAGAAGCGTGACCGCATCAAGGGGTTCCTGGAGGCATACGATGAGCGCAAGTTCATGGTGCTGTTCAACAACCAGGCCGGGCGTCCCAACCCAGGGGATGTTTCTCCGCCCGGAGGCTGGGAGGACGGTGGGCTGCTCAGTGGTCATTGGACTGGCCACTACATGACCGCCCTCTCCCAGGCGTACGCCGAGAAGGGCGAGCAGACGTTCAAGACGAAGCTCGACTGGTTGGTGAACGAGCTCGCGGCCTGCCAGAGCGCCATCAGCGCTCGGCTCAACGGTAGCACTGGCTCAGGGGCCGATGCCCAATGGATCCCTACCTATCCTGGCTACCTGGGTGCGCTTCCAGAGGACACTGTTCTGAGGCTTGGCCCGCCTCGTTGGGCTGTGTATGGAAGCGACCCGAACAAGAACACCTGGGCGCCCTGGTACACGCAACACAAGATCATGCGAGGGCTGTTGGACGCGTACTACAACACTAACAACACGCAGGCCCTCGAGGTGGTGGAGAAGATGGCAGACTGGGCGTACCTCGCGCTGACAATCGGCGACAAGAACCATCCCGACTACACAGGCAACCTCACCAGGGACGACCTCAACTACATGTGGGACCTCTACATCGGCGGCGAGTTTGGTGGAGCCAACGAGGTCTTCCCGGAGATCTACCAGCTCACCGGCGACGAGCGCCACCTGCAGACCGCCAAGGCCTTCGACAACCGCGAGTCGCTGTTCGGCGCCGCCGTGGACGACGACGACATCCTGGTCGTGCCGGCTGACAAGATCCCCGGCCGCCGGCGGGGACCGCGCCTACACGCCAACACCCACGTGCCGCAGTTCATCGGGTACCTGAGGATATTTGAGCAGGGCGGGGGCGACGACTACTTCACCGCGGCCAAGAACTTCTACGGCTGGGTCGAGCCGCACCGCGGGTTCGCGACCGGCGGGACGAGCGGGACCTTCCCCGGGTCTGACACCAACGCCGAGCTGTTCCAGAACCGGGACAACATCGCCAACGCCATCGCGTCCAATGGTGCCGAGACTTGCACGACGTACAACCTGCTCAAGCTGGCGCGGAACCTGTTCCTCCACGAGCACAATGCCACTTACATGGACAACTACGAGCGCGGCCTGTTCAACATGATCAGCGGGTCACGCGACGACACAGACAGTGGTGATGACCCCCTGCTCACCTACTTCCAGCCCCTCAGCCCTGGCACGCCGCGCGAGTTCGGCAACACTGGTACCTGTTGCGGCGGCACGGGCATGGAGAGCCACACCAAGTACCAGGAGACGGTCTACCTGCGCTCAGCCGACGGTTCAGCCCTCTGGATCAACCTGTATGTCCCGTCCACGCTGACATGGGAAGAAAAGGGCTTCACCGTCGAGCAGGAGACGGCCTTCCCACGAGAGGACACGGCCAGGTTCACCATCAACGGCCAGGGCCCGCTCGACATCAAGCTCCGCGTGCCCGCGTGGGTCCGCAAGGGCTACCAGGTCACCATCAACGGCGAGGCCGCGCAGGCAGGCGAGGTGGCCCAGCCGGGCTCGTACCTGACCCTCAGCCGGACCTGGGCCGCCGGCGACGTGATCGAGGTGCAGATGCCCTTCACCATCCGCACCGAGCGCGCGCTGGACCGCCCGGACACGCAGGCCATCATGTGGGGCCCCGTCCTCCTGCAGACGCTGGGCAGCCCGGACGGCAGCGCCAACGACACCTTCTGGCACCTCTCGCTGTACGGCAGCCTCAAGCTCGACGGGGACTACTCGCGCGCGGCCGTCGTGCGGGCGGGGGAGACCGCCGCCGGCGACCCGCTCTTCACCACGGCCCAGGCCGGCGGGAACCTGACCGCCAGGCCGTATTACATCAGCGACTCGCAGCCCGTGTCGTCGTACTTCCGGCGGGTCGAGCCGGCCGTGGTGTTTGGGTCCGTCGACACGGGGGTGGCGAACCGCAAGAGGAATGACGGGCTGCCGAGCTACGACGTGCCCGTGTCGGGCGTCGCGTCGCCGGGGGCGGACGGGCCGACATTCCTTGACGTGGTCTGGGACGATGCGCCGTTTGCGACGCACGATGAGTTTGTCAAGACCGTGACAGCCACCGCGGGCGAGTTCGTCGCGGCTGGGGTGTACTCGGCGGAGGAGAGGGATGCCATTGTTGCCAAGGCCGAGGAGGCGGAGAGGGAATTGGCCCCTTAGATACTGCGCTGCTGTGGAAGAGAGACGCGCCCTGAACGAGAACAGTGAGCATCTGAAATTATCTTACGGAGATATGACTTTACCTGAACGCTTGAGTTAGTCCCCAAGAGTAGGAATGCTCCGGGCCTCCCGAGTCCTCTGCGTCTCTTTGCTATGTATCGTTCTACTGTGTGACCCTCTTTATGGTGCTTGATAATAATGCGAGGGGATAGTTGATAGCGCATGTGTGCCTCGAGTGCCTTGCTCCTGGGGTATAGTTCCCAGGTAGCCAAGTATACCCAAGGCTGTAGTGAGTGAGGGCTTGTATGCTAGGTCTGGGGAGCTCCTTGGGCTGTATTCTGGTTTCTGCCGGGGTTGCCTGTGTACTGAGTAACCTCCCCCTTTATTCCTTCCCCTTACGTACGGGATACTGCCAATGCCCTGCCTGGGTGATTTTCAGGCACAGTTTGTAGTTTATGCCTGCTTTTCCTCTCTCTCGACCTTCCAAGCTCCCCTTTGCTTCCCACCTCCTCCCTTCTACCATCTCCCTCCTCATCCCACCAGTCGCATCAGCCTCATCGGCAGAAGAGGTTCTGAATGTTTGAAATCACTCCATCCCAGCCACCAGCAACCGCCCATCGGTATACACAAGCGAGGCCACCTGGCTGTAATTCCCTGCCCACCTACACGTATACGACCGATATCGACTTGCTATGCCAAGCAAGTGACCGAGTTTTCTCTCTCTTCTCTCGTTAGTAACCTCATGTTTGACATCATAGGGGTCTTAATAATGGATGCTGACCTGGAGGCGCAAAAATGAGTCTTCAAGTCAAGATGAGCTCCTCATTGGGCCCTACAGTGAGCTACTTTTCACCTACACCGATGGTGCCTTCGCTTCGCCTTGGTGTTTAATCCCAAAAACTGAGCTTAGGCGGCACTACCTCAACAGTCGGATCAACACTCTTACGAGAGATGTCGTGCATCGTGAGCACGCCTCCCAGCAGGCAAGAACGGGAAATGGCGGGCCTCCAGAGAAATCACGCAGCGTCCTCTCTCTGATTTTAAAAGACTCGACCACCCTCACGCCCTCACACCTGAGCTTGTGGATATAAGGCCTGCGACCAGCTCAAAACATTCTTTTTCGCCGGCTATAACACCACAAGCGTCACGATCTCGTGGGTCTTCTATGAGCTGCCCCGCACGCCACACGTCGCTCCTGCCGTCCAAGCGGAGCTGGACTCCCTTCTGGGAAAAGAGACGGAGCCCCAGGTCGTCTGCCACGGCCTGATCCTGCGAGATCCCGCCGTCTACGGGCAGTCGGCAGACTCCTTCATACCGGGGAGGTGGCTCGGAGAAGCTGAGCTGTCAGACGGGCGCCTCGCGGAGCGGCAAGGTGTAGGGCGGAGGCCCAACAGCCAGTGCCTGGAGGCCATTTGAGAGGGGCCCGCACAACTGTGTCGGTCAGGATGTCGCCAAGTAAGCCTCGATGATCTGACGCTTGGGCTACATCCCATACACTGGAGTAGGGAGGATTCAGATAGCCAAGGTACTACAGTCCATGTCTCCCGTATCTGTGATCTATTCACTGTGCTCGTGAGCCTCACCGCTGAATAATCTATGTCGCAATATATCTTCCGGGCCCTCATGAAATTTGACCGCAGCTCTTGGGATTGATGGATGCAGCTGTGCGTCTGGGTTCTTATGGGAGCCAGGAATCAACATGGGCTTGCTTCCGTCTCAAGCCTCTCCTCACACTCAAGAGACCCTAAAATCAGCTCACTCAGGCCCCATTTGTGGGCATACCATCTCGGGTCAATCGAGTCAATGCAAAATCGACATCGTTTTGATTGGTACTTTAGTCATCCCACGGGGGGNCCGGGGGGGGGGGGGGGAGCGATCATGAGCTCTCCTCGGCGATGCGCGCCTCGTCGGGCGCCACGGCGGCAGAGCTCACCCGCACGAGGTACCCGCCGCCGGCGCCGGGCCCGCCGTCCTCGCCGCCGTCATCTCCTGACCCCCAGCCGCCGCCGCCCCGGGCCGAGTCGACGCTGCACCGCGGGCTGATGCCCGACAGGACGCTGCCCCCCGCGCCGCGGCTGAGGCGCCTGCTCCGGCCGAACTTCATGGTGAAGGTGCCCAGCATCTCCTGGTGGCGCAGGTTCTGCTCGGTCAGGGGCCTCTCGCTGGGGTGCAGCGGGCGGCGGCGGCCAAAGGAGGCGGCGGCGCCGTGGCCGCCGCCCCCAGACCTCTTGAGGATCGACTTGGGCGGGGAGCCGCCGCCGCGCTTGGGGAAGGCCTTGCTGCTGCCGCCGGAGGAGGAGGACGACGACGAGTCGCCGCTGCTGCCGTCCTTGGTGGCGTGCGGGGCGTTTGACCGCCACGAGGTTATCTTGGAGAGGTTCCCCGCGAGGCGGAACGAGGCCTTGGGGGCGGGGGCGCCGGGCGTCGGCGAGGTGCCGGCTGGTGTTGTGGTTGCTGTGGGGTCGTCGCCGTCGTCGCTGCGGGCGGTGGAGGAGGAGGAGGAGTAGGACTTGCGGACCATGCGGTGCCATGTGTCGCGGATCGCCATGTTTGCTGGCTGGGCCCCGTATTATCCCAGGGAATATGTGACTGTGGGTGGGTGTGGTTGGGTACGACACCCTGCGCGTGCCGTCTCGTCCGCAATCTGGGTCTGGGAGGAGGTTGACCCGTGCTCTTGAGTGTGATGGGAGGCAGAGGGGTCCGTGGTTGACGCTTCTCTTGGACGGAAGGGTGTGGCGTCTGCTGTTGCGAGTCCGGCTCTGCCTGGGCCGGGCGAGAGGGGGTATGACGAGGCCTGGGGTGGCTTTGGAGGGGAATCGGCCCTTTTGGATCACCGTCGACGGCGAGGGGTCGGGGATGGGATGGACAAAGGACTCAAGGAGGAGGAGGCGGGCAGGAGGGCGGACGAGCAGACGGGCCCTGGGCGTTCAAGTAATGCATATCAGCCATGCATGTACGTACACATGCATTCTATCATGGTCGACGGATGGACTCGAAACGCCATTGAATGGTACGCACATATCCAACCTAGCCTCTGGTGCTAAATGAAAAGCCGCCCATATCAAGAACCCACCCACACCACTCACACCCATGCCCACGCCACCGCCCAATTCGTGAAGATGCTTCTCCCCGATCGGGGGCCCTGGTTTTTGAACCAGCGAGCCTTGACCTTGTCTCCTTGGGGTCGTCTTGCCGACATTGCTTGACCTCTGGCTGGCCCAGCTGAGGCAGAATACCCACACTGAGTGGGGGCATATCTCAAACTCTCCTTTCCCTTCAATCTGACCTGCCTGCCTGCCTGCCTGCCTGCCTGCCTGCCTGCCTGCCTGCCTGATGACTGTGGTCTGTGTCTTTTCTCAGCCGACCTCAAAATACTAATTACACAAGAAGAAATGGGGGCTGCGGAGGACCCGCCCATGGTTGCCACGGGGGGCCACCCGGATCGTGCCCCAGACCCTCAGATCGGGCGAGAGGAGTGGACCAGGCCCTGGCCCATAACCACCAACAGGGGCAAGCGCCGGCCGAAAAAGAAAAAGACAAGAAAAAAAAAGAAGAAGGGCCAGAAGGGTAACGAGGGAGGCGTGTAGGCGTGATGGTGTGTGTGGGCTCAAGCGTAACCTCAGATACGGGGTCACCGTGGCCCGTGTGCAGACACATCCTAGCCCGCCAGGGCCCGCCTGGGCCGATCCTCCACACTTTTCCCTCTTCACTTGACTGCAAGCCGTGCAGCAAGAAATGGTCATTTTCTGGATGCGGGTTTTTTTGTCCCTCTCCCAACCCTGCACATGGACGGAGCAGCATGGTAATAAAACATCGCATATATGCGCGGTGTGTTTGCACGTACACTACCATCACGACCTGACCGCCCTCCCACGATCTTGGATGTGCCTGACAGCTGTCGTGTGACCCGTCTCAGTTTTTTGCTAATTCACAATCACACACACGCGCGCGCACACACAACCTGCAACACTCCTCCTCGTATCTCCCCCTTCCCGGTGCTACCTCCCGAGACCAGGAGGCCGGCCGCCCCACGGCCAAGCCTTGCCGCAGAGTGAGGGCAGGGCTGGGCAGGGCGTCTAAGTGAAGGGCAGCCAGCCGGGCCAATGGGCCCGTCATGCTCCGGGAATACACTCAGGACCTTATCCAGAGGCCAGCCCGGCCCTTGCTCGCTGGAAAAATTCTCCCCATGTCTCTCCGCGCCTGGTGTGTGTCTAGGCCGGCCCCGAGCTTCTAGTCCACATGATGTGCATCTACCCCATCGGCTATCTGATTTGCCACTGGCAGCTTGGCGCGCTATCATTTGGCCTGCATCTCCCCGCGCCACCCTTCTCGCCTTGTGCGATAGTGTGTGTTTGTCTGTGAGTCTAATAAAGACTATGTATGCGGGTGTGGGTGTGCTCGGCTTCGGTTTCGGCCGTGGGCCAAGCCCGGCATTTGTACTCACTCAGTCAGTCAGTCAGTCTCCTAGTGTAGTGCTCGGACTTCACGAGGATGCCTTGGGTATTCAGGCGAACAGGGGTTTGCTCGCCTGCTCGCCCCGGCTGCACACCTCAAAGCTCTGGTCCCGCCGCCGCCGGCCCTCCTTCGCTATCGGAAGCGGGACCTTGATGATCTCCTCGCAGGGTTGTATTCCGAGAGTACATAGTTGCAAGTGTGCTTGGAATAAGGCGGGAATAGTCTGGCGTCAAGTCAATGCCCTGGCGCCGAGGCTGCCTGTGTGAGCCGGCAACTTCATGTGGAGACATGTGTACATTTTCCCGAACTGCTCTCTGAGTGCAGGGCTTTTGACCGACTGGTTGATACAAACTAGCCATTCCATACGCCTGTCACGTAAGAAAAGAAAATAGGACGCAGTACAATCCCGCCTTGGCAAATGAGCATGGAACCGGACTGCTGTCCCGACACGTTTACGCCACCCCGCCCCGGAGATAGGTAACAACCATCCGAGACGCCCCAGGGTTCACGGCCGAAAGGATATCGGAGCCATCTCAACGGGCCAGACACTCGCCCCCGAAAACCCCAGCACTGCCCAGCCCCAGGCCGCCCACCGCCGTCAGGCCCCAGGCGAGCGCGGCAGCCTCCCAGTCCACCTCCTGACCCGGCAGCGAGTCCCCCTCGGCGCTGGACTTCTCCTCCGCCGCCGACGGCTCGTACGTCCCGTCGCCGGGCTCCTCCTCTGGGTCCTGCTTGATCTTCCTGGGCCGGCCCCTGCGCCGGGGCGTCGGTGCACCGCGCTGCTGCTGCTGCTGCTGCTCGCCGTCGCGGCTGGCCACGCTGCTGACGCTGGGGACTCGGGCTTTGTGCTGCCGGCTGCTCCGGCGGACCGACCCAGCTGTGGGGGCTTTGTCGTCGTCGTCCCCCGTCGTCTTTCCCGCGTCGTGCCCCCCATCAATACCGTCGGCGCTCTCGTACAGCGGCACCGCTGAGGCCAGAACATGGCTTGCCTTGAGAGATCGCACGGCGGCCCAAACCCCAAGGCTCAAACCACTGAGGAGCACGTCGTAGCCCACGGCTGTGACCACAGGGTGGTCCGCCAGTGACCCCAACAGCTTGCCCGAGGCCGTTCGTGCGCGTTCCCACTTTGATCGCTCCTCCACATCCCACGGTAGGAACTTGCTGTGACGATGATAGTGTGAGCCCGGGAGGTTGTACCGCAGGCCGTTGAAGGTCGCCGTGCCGTGGATCACGAGGCTGAGGAATGACATGAGTCTGAAAAGGTCGGTGAAGGCGGAATTGGCTCTCTCGGGGTGAGGGTGAACGAGTCCCCATGACACCGGTGCCATGCTTTGCAGGATCAGAGGCGCAAAAGTGAAGCCTCTGGCTGCAGCGACGACGCGGTTGAAAGACGGGGTGGCTGCCGCATACGGCAGGTAGAATACACCCGCATAGCTAAGCAAGACAGACGGCAGGAAAAGGCCCGGCTCCAGAGACCAGTTCTGGGGTTTCGGGGGTGATATTGCATCGCGGACACGAGCCCATCTGCAATACGGTAAGTCAGTAAGTAAACCGGATGCACTCAGCAGGCTAGACGGGGGGGGGGCTCATATACCTCATGGGCGGACTATCAACCGCGGGCAAAGGTGATGGAGTCAACAACAGAGCCACGTAGAAAAGGTTCTGCGCGAAGGATAGGTTGACCAGATGGGCGAGACAGAGGAAGGCAAAAAGATTGGGGATCCTTCGCCTCATGCCCTCGGTAGCCAGGAGCACACTCCAGGGCACCAGAGCAAGGTCGATCTGCTGTCCCCACCAGAGCCGGCGCGCTTTCTCGGTAACGATCTCGAAGGCGTCCTGGTATATCGGCGTGTCTGCCAGCCAGCGGATCCTGTAGATCGCGAGCTCAGTCGTGTTTGGTTGAGCGACGCTTGTGATATCTGTGGCATTCGTGGTGCCGTTCACGAGAACATCGCCCACGACGCTGGGGACCCGGGTCAGCTCATGGGTGGGATATATGAAAGCAGTGGGGATGACGAACCTGGCTGGAGGTTTGGGCAAATAACCCCTCGCATCAGCCCAGACCTGGTATGAGAGCTGTGTGTAAGTATAGGCCGAGTAGACTGCAGTGCCGAGACTCAGCAGCGCCAGCCCGGAGAACAGAGGCACGAGCTTCCTCCGCCTGCCCTGCCGCAGCCTCACGTCCTGCGAGGGAGACAGGGACCTGTACGAGTGTGCAAGGCTTCGTGCGACCCGGAGGCTGAAGTATACGACGCTCGAGGCATGGATAGCCACGAGTGCCAGGCCAGTGTAGCTGTTACATAGTACTGAATCAGTGGCGTGCAAGGGTATGCCAGTGCGGCCGTTTTAAGGAACCCACTCACCTCAGCCTGGGCTCGATTGGGACCGGGGCCATGGTCGCGGTCCTCTTGGATGAACAATGTACGTGCGGCGATGGGAGGATTGTATGTACAAGAGATGCGCGCTTCTGAGCTTCAAGTGAAGCTGGCGCCGACGAGGCACGATCGCTTGCCTTGTGATTGTAGCAGCTCGGGGTGTGGTGATACTTCGATTTGGGGGTGTCTCCAAAGACATAATTGTATTTTGCACCTCCCCCCTGCGCAGGGATAGAAGCAGCACCCCCAGGCGGGCGCTCAGAGCACCCCGCGCTGTGCTTCTACAGTGACAGGTTGCTGCATCTGCAAGTGCCAGGGCGCCCTGCATCGTCTCCCATCCCGCGATCAATCGTCTGGCATCAGACTGTGGTCCCCGGAGGACCTCAGATTATTACCATGTATCACCTCGCCAAGGGTCTCTACCTGCTGGCGACAAGCAAAGAAGGTATAATGTCAAGCCCTCTCCTGAACATCTTCCCAGCGAAAGCTATCCGCCACCCCCTGCCGGCACAGCCCGCTAACCTGCACCCCCTCCGCCAACACAGAATACTCGGTGATCCTTCTCGGTCTCGACAATGCCGGCAAGACGACCTTCCAAGAGCAGGTCAAGGCTCTCTTCCTGCCCGACGCCCCGGAGCCCAAGCTCAACACCGTCCCGACCGTGGGCCAGAACGTGTCGACCATCTCCCTGCCCGACATGTACGTGAAGCTGTGGGACGTGGGCGGGCAGCTGTCGCTGCGCAAGCTGTGGCAGAGCTACTACGCCTCGTGCCACGCCATCATCTTCATCATCGACAGCACCGACATCGGCGACGGGCGCCTCGACCACGACCAGACCGGCCGCCTGGACGAGTGCCGCCTCGTCCTCGAGGACGTCCTGCAGAACAGCGAGACGGAGGGCGTCCCGCTGCTGATCCTGGCCAATAAGCAGGACAGGGAGGACTGCGTCGAGGTCGTGCGCATCAAGGAGGGCTTGGTCAAGAAGGTGTTTGAGGGCGAGAAGGCGAGTAGCATCCGCGACTCGAGGGTGCTCCCCGTGTCGGCCCTAACGGGGACTGGTGTGAGGGAGGCGATTGAATGGGTGCGGTCACGGGTCAAGTGGAATAAGGAGTCGAGGCCGCCCGTTATGCGGTGACGTGGAGCTGCCTCGCCGTCTCAAACATCCAGAAGGGCTGTCGTCTAGGGGCAAGGAGTTCAGGCGTTGCTGGTTGGGTACCATACAAGCTTGAGGGTCGCAAGCGGGTCATAGGACTTCTTATCATGCCAAACAACTACTGGGTCGCATAGCCAATGGAGATCCAGGGGTATCACGATTCTTTTGTCTAAACCTCCACCTGCCTCTCGTTCTCTGCAGACAGCTCCGCCAGCAGTCCTCCCTTGTCCCTGCTCTTCGCGTCCTCGGCGAGCTTCTGGTCCACCAGTGTCGAGAACTCCTTCGCCTTGGTCAGCGCCACGCTCGCACACTGCAGCAGCGCCACCGCGTCGACGGGCGCGCCGCCCAGCTTTGCGATCTGGCATATCTCGCCGTGCCTGTTGAGGCTGACGGTGCAGCTCCCGACGCGCACCTGCTCCTCGGCCCAGTCGGCGTCGATGAGCGTGGTGGTGGCGGTGGGCGCGGCCTCGTCGGCGTAGAAACTGAACGTGACGCAGAAAGGCGAGTGCAGCCAGCTCAGCGGCACGGGCTCCCGCTCGGCCGGCGTGTAGACGGTGAGCACCTCGCCCTCCATGCTGGTGTCGGGCCGGCGGAAGTGCCGCAGCGAGGCCACCACCGCCAGGCACGACGCGTCCACCAGATTGCCGTCGTGCGACAGCACGTGCAGGTCCACCCGCACCGACCACACCTTCTGGCCCGCCACCAGGCACAGTGATTCCACGTCCAGGGCGCCCGAACGCCGCACCGTCTTCTCCAGCGTGCGCGAGAGGAGGACCTCGGTCTCGGTGGGGCGGTTCACCTCGAAGGCGGGGGAGGCCATGGGGCTGAGCTCGGTCACGATGTTGAAGACGCCGTCGAAGGGGCGGTCGGGGTAGGGGACTGTGACTTCGGCCGAGGTCCTGGCGAGGACTCTGCGCGATTCAATTGGGGTCAGGAGGCGCGCCATCTTGGGTGCATGGTGAGAACACGGGGGCCGGGACACCGTCTCACCTCGTCTTTCCGAGCTTCACCTCGGCGGCGCCATACTCGTCGCCAAAGCTCAGTTCGATCGGCCGGTAATCGTCAAGGCCGCGGTTGTCGAGCCGCAATTGCTCCTGAAGGGCCTTCGTGACAAACGCCTTCTCGTTCAGGGAGAGTTCTGCTTCCCGGGGCATTTTGAATCCGTGCTGGCCCAGAATCCTTTCAGGTGATTCCTCTCATGACCGGGGCCCGCAGCGGGTGTTGGAAGCTCTTTGGGGGGGGGGGGGTTGCAGTTTGCTAGGGCCACTGGCGGAAAGTTTTGGACCGCGGGGTGATCTCAACGCGTATTCTGCCACTGAGGGCGGTGGAGCTTAATTTACAAGGTTGCACTGCAGGGGTGCTTAGGAACCCAGAGTTCGGGTTCGACCGCGCGATTATGATACATCCATAGTACAAGCAGTACAACCTTGAAAGACAACCACCAACACATCCAGACTCTCTTTCCCAGCCGCGCTTCGTCCGCCTGCAACAACCTCCGCTCTCGATCTATCGGCTTCTAAGATGACTACCGCCCACAGACCGACCTTTGACCCCGCTCGGGGCAAGGAGACCCTCCGTGGCCCAGCCTACCATCAGCGTCTCCTGCCGGCACACACCCAACTCAAGTTCCGGTAAGTTCACACATACCCGAGTTGCTCTTCTCCGGGGATCAGCATCCTAAACCTCAGTTGTAGAAAACCAGGCCAAGGCGGCTCCGCCGGCCGCGACACCCGCGACCTGCGCGCCGAACTCCTCGCAGCCGAACAGGCACACCACGCCAAGCTGACCGGTGGCCCACCCCCATCGGGCAATGACGACGGTGAGACTTCAGATCCCACACCCGCCGGCCGCGGGCCCAAGCGAGCCCTCGAGGCCGGGTCCACGGCAGACGACGACGAAGACCCGGAGGTAAAACGGCGGCGGATAATAGAAGAGACGCGGGACATAGACGCCGACGACTCAGATTCCTCCTCCTCTGAGAAAGATGACGACGACGACGACGACGACGACTCGGACAGCGACTCGGACAGCGACGACGAGGAGGCCGAGCTGCAGCGCGAGCTGGAGAGGGTGAAGCGCGAGAGGCAGGAGAAGCGCGAGCGGGAGGAGAGGGAGAAGGCCGCCGCGGAGGCGGAGCAGCGGGAGAAGGAGATCGCGAGGGGAAACCCGCTCCTGAACAACAACGGCGGCGCCTCCAAGACGGACTTTACCGTCAAGAGGAGGTGGGATGATGATGTTGTGTTCAAGAACCAGGCCAGGGGCACGGAGGACAAGAACAAGAGCAAGGAGTTTGTGAACGACCTGTTGAGGAGTGATTTCCACAAGCGCTTCATGAGCAAGTACGTGCGGTAGAGGATGGGCGGGTTAGGTGTTTGATGCAGGGAGATGGGAACCAACAGCGTATGGAACTGAATACCAGAGCCCAGCATCCAGGACGAGATCACATAGCGAGCAGACTGGATCTTTAAAGGGCTGTCTCAGCAGCAAGTGTTGATATGGATGGAGCATAACCGTCGAGATCATTCAGATGAAGGCTTGACAATGATAGCAGGCCGTCTAGGCCAAGCTCATTGTTGCTTGGTAATATCACATAGAATAGAACTGAAATCATGACACAAGCGCCGCCAGGATCTCTTCATTGGACGTCTAGGGCACTTTTGCACCTCCTTTTCTCTAAAGTGTCGCAGTCTTATCGATGGCAGCGGAACTCCGTTGAATAGCTCTCAGACTGCTCACGAGCATTCCTTTCCAGGAAGCACTCAGGTCAGCAACTTGCGGCAACTCCAACTTCACAGCAAATATTGTGCAGGACGTACCAGCAGGGATAACCACCCACGGCGCGTTGAACCCAACATAGTAGACCCAGAAATACAGGAACTCGGGGCGGCTGTACACGAGGCCCCTGTACCTCTCGTTCACGTAGCATGTCGAGTAGTAAAGTGCCACGCCGTACAGGTGCGCCACGCTCACGATGATCTGCAGGGGATGCTGCAGGCTGCCCCCGCGGGTGATGGACACTGCCGCTGCGAAACAGAGTGGCCCCCATACGGTCTGTGTAATGGTGTCAGAGGTCAGCCGGGGGGGAACTTGGAAGTAACCTTGTGGGTTCTGAATAGTATCATACTGCTGTGATTGTTTCCGCGCAGATCATGAAGGGGTCCGAGGTCAGGTACCTCGAGTCCGAGAGTGCGTATTCCTTCCACAGCTGGGCGAACAGGTCGCTCGAGCCGGCGAGGCCGGCATGGTTCATGACAAAGTACCCTTTTCCGTCGAATGCGGTTTTCATCAGTCGAATACCCCCCCTGGTGAAGTATGGTTTGCCAACTTGTGGGACATACCTTCAAAGAAGCAGTGGAGCGAGCCGCCTTTGGGTGCTCGAATTAGCAACAGAGGTACAGATGGGAACGGGTGACTTGTGGGAAGGGGCTCACAGAGGACAAACCACCCCAACGCAAGCTTTTCAGATCGCCTCATCCGCGGGTTGAAGCGCGTCGCGAGCCATAGCGCAGTGAAAATGGTGATTCCCAGGAGGCTCGCGAACCGCACGAGCAGCTCGTAAAGAGAGCTCGCGTTGGGGTTGTAGTGCGGGATGTCTGCGTCACGGGGGAAATAGGGGTGGGCCGGGGCTGAGAATGTCTGAGCCATTGCCACGGCGTATTTGACCAGTCAGGTATCACTACTCTGCGGGCTTGTTCCCAGGATACGCGGCCTCTCGGTCCTTGCAGGAAAAAGACGTTAGATGTGTCAGGTGCGGCGAGGTGGCTAGCTACCTAGGTACTGATGCAAGTCCCCGTATTTCTATGCAATCAAGCACTTAAAAGAACTGCTAATAATTTATATATATATATATATATACATAGCTTCTATAAGGTTAAGTTCATTAATTAAACCTGAATCTTAAAGAAAATTATAAACTAGTATTAATTATCACTAGATGGGATACAGAGATAAGGCAGCTACCCTCAATACGTCAATTAAGGTTAAGTCGGCGCTACCTTCTGTATAAGGGGGAAGGTTTGGAGGGGTTCGAGGAAGATGGACCTTACTGGATGACTAAGCAGCCAATGGGGCCCAATCACCCGCGCATACACACTCACAAATACAACTTAAAAGTAAAAGAGAGTTTTTGAATATTTTGATAAAATAAATAGTTATATATATGTATATATATTAATTTTGATTTATCAGCAACTTAGTTAAACTCTTACCTGTACGCCAGAATGGGGTCCATGTAAACAGACTCGTTATGGGCCTTAGCTTACTTAATCAACCTCACTGAGGTTGCATGTCAGCGCTGGCCGTCTTATGCGATGTTCTTAGTCCAGAATGTCACCCATATTCTGATCCAGAATATTTAAATTCCTGGTCCAAACAGATATTATGTTTTGTACAAGAACTTGGTGGACATCGACCCAGGCTCACATGCATGGGTGGTCGGTCTACTTCTAGGAGCGTTGCCTCGTAGTCCCAACAAGTAATCAGGAGACTGCAAGTGTTTTGCTAAACACATTGTGTATTTCTGTGCTGTCTGAAAGATTCTACAGAATTTCCGATGGCAATTGATTCCTAGCAGCTGTAGGTTACTTTCATCATATCCAGACTACTATGGTGGGCAGGCCCTCAACTCGTGCATGCAAGCCTGGTGCTCGCGAGATATCTGTTCTGAACAGTTCATGTCGCTCGGCAACTAATATTAAGAATAGCTGCATAGAAAATTTATGTGTCTGCGTCAATGATTCCTGAGCAACGAAGCCCGAAGGTCCGTCTTGAATTGTATTCCTGGGATTTCAAACAAATCAACCTATTGTTTGACCCCGTAAAGTGGTCATTCCCTTGGCCAATCATTACTTAACATCAACAAGGAAATTCAGTTGCTGCTGGAAGGCTGACCCGTGCCCCTTTGAGTGGCTATCATATCGCCAGTTGATCTTTCCGCTTCTTGACACCGTAAGCCGTCACAGAAGTAACTTAGTAAGCTGGTGTTATATCGCAGTCAGAAAGCACTTAGCTATACTTTTGTATCTACTTGGACTAGTTCAAAAATAAATCATGCCCTGGTAATTTTTTATCTATCTTAGCAATCATGTAACTTGGATTTTTTTTCTTTCGTACTCTACCCGTTCCAACTATCTTCAGTGCGTAGGATGCCACAACAGGGGGAATATCTTGCCCTGAAACTGGAGAGGAATGCTGCCATATCATAATATTTAAGACTAATAGTTTCCAGAAGAACCGGCTGCTACAGCATGACCAGAACTTACGTCTAACACCGAGGATGTGATGCTGTGAAGAGGTTACGAACAGAGTCCGCCACAGAAAAACCTGGAGCTTTAGAAGGTAGTTTTGCCAGCCCAAAGACAGATATATCAGAGCTAAAATCCTATAGCATGGGGAAGCCATAAAAAAGGCTACAGACAGGAATGCAGGACCGAATGATGACGAGCAATGGACCTTTGTAACAACCGAGGATGCTGAGGTCGAGGAGAAATCACCAGGTCGTGGAGCAGTGTCATTTTTTTATCACCGTTGGATTGGGAATATGTGATTCGCGATATTTTACTGGGATATGAATGCCAGATGAGAAGAAGCTCAGTCTTTGAGATCATGACCCAAGTGATGGTGAAGGACTCCAGGGGTGGGGGGCGAATGGAAAGCAAGCAACCTTGTGTAACAGAAACGAGTGAGTCACAAATACTACTTTTTCCGTCAATTTGGATGCATAATTCTAGTTTAGTCTACGGCCCCAAGATCCCAGTCTACACACTTCCGCGGATCCTCACTGGCTTAATTGCCCTGTCAGCCTGGAGATTACTTAAGAAATCATGACTAAACAGATGCCAATTCAGTTCCTTACTATTGAAAAGCATTCAAGATCAAGCCAGTATAGCTTTTTGAGCCATGTTTACTTTTGAAGAAACAGGGAGAATTTGGAGGAGCCTTAAACTTTACGTTCATCACTTCGGTATTAGATGCATCACCTCCTACGATAGGAAGGCCTAGCAGACTAGACAACAAACCTATTATCACATCTTGAACACTCCACCTTGGATCATGCCGTCGGTATCCGTGGATTTGCCTATATGAGCATCCAATGGGTCGTGGACTATTGGTTGGCGGCTCAAACATGTTGGGTACGTCTGTTCTGACTTTCTGATAACCACCCCTGGACCTTTTCTCCAAGGCGCCGTGGCAGAGTGGTCTAATGCGATAGACTAGAACTACTCCTTGAGTTGGTCTGGTTATCTATTCTCTTCGGAGGCGCATGTTCGAATCATGCCGGCGTCGTTTTCATTTTTTGCCTGTTGTGTGTGTGTGTGGGTCTATTCTGATAGTTGTTCGTTCATTGTTCGTTGTTTGTCATATCCACCCACCCACTCACGATCATTATACTTTCGTAGCAGTCATGAATAGAGATCAAACTTTTGCTCACACCTTATGTTGCCACTATTGCTAAGGATTGGTCATAATAATTTTCTTATTAGCAGGATTTCCAACGACATATCATCAACTGTTCTTGGCAAATGTGGGCTGTGTTCTTGATCCTTTCCAAGATACTTTAATCACGTATACATCATCCGTATAGGGAATACTCAACGGTCTAGGTTGCACGGAAAGATTATAAGCGCTGGAAAGCGGTGGAAGTCTCTTCTTTCATAGGCCAGGTTTTTCAAGGATGTATTTATACCTAGGCTTATGGCCTTCCTCTAATCAATGCAAGGTTTTTGAGGCTGAGGACGGGGATTTCGGCAAACTTCTGATCGCCAAGGAACGCGGAGATCCGTCATGGTCAGGCATGCCAAGGTCAACGGGACTGGGCAATGCCCCCGCCCAGCCAGGCGGACAGTCTACCTGGCTGCCTATTTGACCTCTCGGGTCTGCCGAGCTCGTGGTGGCGGGGACACGGTCCCACTGCGTACAGTCACGGCGTACAGTCAACCGCTGGGTAGGGTACCACAAAGTCTTGGAGACCAACGAAAACGAATATCTTATCTGTTTTTGCGGACGTTATAATTAACACTTATCCCCAGATGTCTCGCTTCAGTACGGTCTTGGTCTTGTCCCTCCAATGCGTCTCTTGCTCAGCCGATTAATACCCACCATACTGCCCTTTGGTGATCCTCCCGAAGCAACTATCCTACACTCACAAAGCTACGATGGGGAAGAAAGTCGTTAGGCTTGACCAAGACCATGTGTCTGGTCAAGCCAACAAGCCCCTGTCCCGCCCGGCGCATGCGCTCAGCTACCAGCAGGTCGCTACGGAGCTCAACGCAGATCCCTTGAACGGCCTGTCTGCTGATGAAGCCAAACGAAGGCTCGATGAGTTCGGCAAGAACGAATTGGGCGAGGCCGAAGGTGTCAAGCCCATCAAGATCATTATTGCCCAGGTCGCCAATGCCATGACACTGGTAGGTGTCTCCATTCCCCCCCGCAATGATCATCGGGCCAGCTGACATTAGTTGCTGGCTACACACAGGTCCTCATTCTGGCCATGGCCGTCAGTTTTGGAATCAAGTCATACATCGAAGGCGGTGTAATCACCTTTGTGATCCTCCTGAACGTCATTGTCGGCTTCTTCCAGGAATACTCTGCCGAGAAGACCATGGACTCGTTGCGCTCGCTCTCATCCCCAGCTGCGAGGATCGTACGGGATGGCGAGTCAATGGTTGTACCTTCTGGCGAGATTGTCCCGGGTGATCTGGTCGAGATTAAAACGGGCGACACTATTCCCGCTGATGTTAGGTAAGACGCAACTGCTGTGTTTGCCCTTTCTGTTGCCATCCCTCACAATTCAACAAGACACATTTCATGACTCCATTTATAATTGCAGCAACTGACCAAGAAAAAGGCTTATCGAGACTGCCAACTTTGAAACGGACGAGGCTCTTCTCACAGGTGAATCTCTTCCTGTCAGGAAGAAAGAGTCTGAAGTCTTTGAAGACAAGACGGGTCCAGGTGACCGGATCAACGTTGCCTACAGCTCATCCAATGTGACAAAAGGACGGGCAAAGGGCATTGTATTTGCAACCGGTGTATACACTGAGATCGGCGCCATTGCTTCAGCATTGAACAAGAAGGACTCCAAGGTCCGCCCCGTCAAGCGCAAGTCCGATGGAACCGCAAAGCCTTACCGGTATCTGGAGGCATACACGCTCACGCTTACCGATGCCGTTGGCCGTTTCCTGGGTGTCAACGTTGGCACTCCCCTCCAAAAGAAGCTATCAAAACTAGCAATTTTACTCTTCGGGGTTGCTATTGTCTGTGCAATCATTGTTCTCGGGTCCAACAGGTTCGATTCGCGGCAGGAGGTCATCATCTATGCCGTGGCGACGGGCTTGTCCATGATCCCCGCCAGCCTAGTTGTTGTTCTCACCATCACCATGGCTGCTGGCACCAAGAGGATGGTCAAGAGACACGTGATTGTCCGCAACCTCAAGTCTCTCGAGGCTCTTGGAGCCGTGACAGATATCTGTTCCGACAAGACAGGGACGCTTACACAAGGCAAGATGCTTACCCGTGGCGCCTGGCTTCCGGGCTTCGGCACCTTGACCATCGAGAACTCTTCGACACCATTCAATCCCACGATTGGCGATGTCCGCTTCGACAAGCGCTCTCCTCGCAACCTGGACTTCAAAAAGGGAGGTGACGCGTGTGGAAAACTCATGAAGGTCGAGGAGCTATTCGAGCGAAGCCAGAGCAACCTCATGGCTTTCCTGAACGTGGCCTCACTGGCCAACCTGGCCACCGTAGTCCAAAAAGACGGGCAGTGGCATGCCCGCGGCGACCCAACAGAGATTGCTATCCAGGTCTTTGCTTCCCGGTTCGACTGGAACCGCCTGTCGCTGAGCGGCGACGGTAGCGAGTGGTCTGAGGTTGCCGAGCTCCCGTTCGACTCGGATGTCAAACGTATGTCTGTGATCATGAAGGATGCCTCAGGGGGATACTTCGTCTACACCAAGGGAGCTGTCGAGCGCGTGATCCAGACTTGCACGCAGTACGCCCCTGGAGACTCGGACAAATTGGCTGAGGTCACCAAAGAATTCAGAGAAGAAATTCTTCAAAACATGGCGGCTCTCGCTGGCATGGGCCTGCGCGTGCTTGCATTGGCCAGCAAGCCCTACACCACCGGAAAGCCTGTGAAGGGCGACGAGGTGGACCGCGACTCGGTCGAGTCGGATCTCGTATTCCGGGGCCTGATCGGTCTGTACGATCCTCCTCGGCCCGAGTCCGCCGTCGCCGTACATCAATGCCACGAGGCCGGCATCTCCGTCCACATGTTGACTGGCGACCATCCCGAGACTGCCAAGGCTATTGCCATCGAAGTCGGGATCCTCCCTACACAAATGCACCGCGTGGCCCGAGACGTTGCCGATGCCATGGTCATGACCGCCACCCAGTTCGACAGCCTGAGCGATGACGCTGTCGACGACCTGCCAGTCCTGCCACTCGTCATTGCCCGCTGTGCCCCGAGCACAAAGGTCCGCATGATCGAGGCCTTGCACAGGAGGAAGAGGTTTTGCGCAATGGTAACCGACGTACACACTGGCTTTGAAGAGGGTCTTTACTAATGGGTGCTACAGACCGGAGATGGCGTCAATGACTCGCCCTCCCTTCGCCGCGCCGACGTGGGGATAGCAATGGGCCAGTCCGGCTCCGACGTCGCCAAGGACGCCTCGGATATCGTCCTCACCGACGACAACTTCGCGTCCATCGTCGCTGCGATCGAAGAAGGCCGTCGTATTTTTGACAACATCCAGAAGTTTGTGCTTCACGTCCTGGCCGAAAATATCGCCCAGGCTGGCACGCTGCTTGTGGGGCTTGCCTTCAAAAACGCCCGCGGCCTATCAGTCTTCCCGCTGGCCCCCGTGGAGATCGTCTGGATCATCATGGCGACGTCTGGTATGCCTGACATGGGTCTAGGGTTCGAACGTGCGGTACCGGACATCATGCGCCGTCCGCCCCAGTCCCTCAAGACGGGTATCTTCACACCCGAATTCCTAATCGACATGGTCGCCTACGGCCTCTGGATCGCCGCGTTGTGTCTTGGTAGCTTCACCCTTGTCGTGTATGGGTTTGGCACTGGTGACCTCGGGTCTGGATGCAACGAGCACTACAGCGAGAGCTGTGACCTGGTATTTCACGCCCGAGCGACCACTTTTGCATGCCTCACCTGGTTCGCTCTGTTTCTAGCCTGGGAGATGGTTGACATGCGGCGTTCCTTTTTCCGCATGCAGCCGGGCTCCAACAAGTACTTTACCCAGTGGATCCACGATGTCTGGCGCAACCAGTTCCTGTTCTGGGCCATTATCGGTGGCTTCGTTACACTATTCCCCCTCCTCTACATTCCCGTCATCAACACTGTTGTCTTCAAGCACAAGGGAATTACTTGGGAGTGGGGCATTGTTTTTGTCGCCGCGGCATTGTTCTTCTGTGGCGTGGAATCATGGAAGTGGGGCAAAAGAATCTATTTCCGTCGTCAAGCGCGGAATTGCTTGGGTGTCGCTTTCAAGGACATGGACATCGAGCAGCGTGTTTTTGGAGAGTATCTCAGGGGAGGTGACGACCACGATGATGATCGCCAGGGCTTGGTTGGGGAGAAGAGGGAGGCTTAGGGAAACTGTGGCTGTTCACAGGGTCCACGCCAATATGAAGACTGCAGAGCGTCAGTGCTCCAGTCCTTATTGTGTTTATTATCTAACACTGGATCTTGAAGCATTTACGACTGTGTGAAAGACCGCCTGCAGCGCCCCTCCCCCCTGCCTTTTTTTCTAAATAGTATTTTTTTTTAAAAAAAAAGGGGTAAGAAAACAAAGAAAAGGACAGAAAGACACTAGTACTGTTATCGGCTCAAGACCGAAATCAGAGGACCAGCTATGCAGTCCACACGCAATCATCATCCACTAGCAAGTAATGATTACTAGGTAATTACTTAGTTAATGGGAGTCTGATCTACCCCAACACATTGCAATGTCAGAACAGCCGTCTCTAGGTGCTGTACATTGAATTTAATTTGAGGAAAGTATCGATTTTTCTACGTTCTCCTTCAGTAAAACTAAATATAGTGTTTTGTTTGTAGATTTAACTTGCGTCTAACTGTACCATAGCGGAAGCCCGTGGCCAAAAACAATGGTTGGCGGAGAAAGATATGGTAATAGAATGGGCCAATTATAAGCCGAGGACTAACCGTAAGCAACTTGCCAACCGTAAGCAACCTCCTCCCAGCCAATCAGGCTTCAGCATGCATTCTAGCCAAGGGCAGAATTAGGCAGCGGTTCCTTCTTGTAAGGAGAACTTCTTCACATTCTTTCTAGAACTGGTCTGTATTCCTTAGAGTGCTTCTCTATTGTACTGGACTCTTTATGAACCCCTTCTCTGAAGAATGATGTAGTATTCCTATGCCCTCTGCCCTCTGCCCTCTATATGGTGGTTGAAGAGAAGGAAGGCATGAAGAGGCCTAGATACCCATTGCCCTCTGGGAATTCAACCAATTAGGGGCTTACGGTTGGCTGACCAATAACGGTATCTTTCTGGTCACCCGTAAGAAGGCCTGCCAACTGTTAGACAGACCTACGGTCTTCCAGTACGGTACTGGGCATTTCGGCTGCAAAAGGCTCTCAACGGGCATTAGTTTTGAAACCCTGGCCCCTCCTACGACCAGGCGTGATCCATCGGATTAACACGGAGTCATCTTCGAGACGCATCCTTCCGCCGGCTACCTGTTTTGATTGTGTCACTGGGTCTAAGTAAGATCTATTCCTGCAAGGTCCCACCCATCCTCATGTGCTGACAGCCCGGCCCAAGTTCCGTGAGGCCTTGGCCAGGCCGTTGCATAAAGCTCATATTAAGCCCCTCAAGTCTGAGTTTGTCCGAAGGATCTGAAAAATCACGAAATAGAACACTACAAAAGGGACTACCCATGGTACAGTGAAACATAAGTCGACCAGAACAGGCCAGGCCAGTGCACTTGAGGCCATTGGGACGGTGGTTTCTTGCTTATTTTATCAGCGGCCGCCGTAGGAAGGACGCATCCCTCAATGAGATTTGATCGAGTGCACATATGCAGCAAAGTTATATTTGCTTAAGAGCCCCAAAATCGTAGAGGGTGGAAGACAACCGAGACAGCGCATCTATATCCTTTCCCCCGGTCCTCTTTTATACAGCGAGCAGTTTGCCCCGGTGGCTAATCGACTACATATTCAAATTCCTCCTTTCTAGCAGTTTGCCCTATACCACCCGCTCCCGAACCCAGCTGCCAATAGCCTCTCCTAAAGCCGTACATTTTTACCTTGCTTCTACCAGATCAGAGACCCTCCGTCTTCCTTGAACCAAGATCAAGATGTCCTCCAATGCGCAAAATGTCAATCGCTCGGGCGGTCTTAACAAGCCGCGCGGCGCGCAGCCAGCCGTGAACGGTACCCCTGGCAAAGCGATACCCATCAGACAAGACACAGGATCGTCTAGGACCACAGCCAACAGCCCGGCGGCGACCAAGGCACCGGCTGCACAAGCTACCAAGCAAAAGAAGCCCGCAAATCCTGAAGATCTGGCAGCGGAGATCATAGTACGGCTAAGAAAGGAAGCGAAGAATTCCTACCTGGGTAAGGAGGTCAAAGACTTTCGATACGGAGGCCCGCTTCTTCATAGCAAAGAGGTATGTATTACATTTCAGGGCTTACTTCCTTCTCGCAAGTACTGATTGTTGACTTACGTAATATTATATAGCATATCGACAAACTTAGACTCTTCAAAGCGGCGAAGATGGCTCCCAAAGGGGCTCATCTCCATATCCATCTCAATGCCTGCCTGGTAAGCGCCTCATTGCCTCGACTGCACTCTCAGATAGTCTTCCAGCATGACAAATGCACTTCGGCAGCTTTCTGAGACCTGGTTGGGATTCATTACTGACATATTCCGCCATTAATACAGGGACCTGAGGTCCTCCTGAATCTTGCGGCTTCAGAAAAGCTCAAGAACAACATGTACATCTCAACAAACCTTCAAGATGCAGCGAAAATTTCAAAGATGAGGCAGGAGCGCACGGATGCCAAAAATACGAAGTTGAAGAATAACTACAAAGAGCCCCTGACCAACGCCAATATCGACAAGGCCAAATTCCAATTTCACTTCCTGCCGTACGGTTGGGATCAAACGTGCAGTCTCTTTAGCCCTAACTACCATGGCCGTATCGAGGCTACGGAAAAGGCCGAAGACAAGAGCTACGACGTGATGAAGTTCACCGATTTTCTCAATGATTTCGGTAAATACATTAAAAAGGACAGCGGGGTGCAAGCCTACAGAGGCAATCATCCCAAGTCCTGCATGAACTGGCTCATCAAGAAACTTGTCTTCCAGACGGAGGATATGGACTTCGAAAAACGCAAGACAGAATCGTCCAACAACCGTGAGCCCGAATCTATCGGAAGGTACGTGGTTATTTTCTGCCACTGATTATATTCTGTGATACTGATGGGCGCAGGCAATGGGCCCTCTTCAATGCGCGCACTCAGATGATGAAAGGCCTCTTCTTGGCTGAGCATGCGTACCGCGAATACCTCAAGGCCCTTTTTTCATCGTTTGCCAATGACAACATTCAGTATGCAGAATTACGTCCAAACTTCATGCAAGCCAACTCAGTAAGCCCAGCCGTCTTGGCAAATAATTTCTATCTGGTTACCCAGGGATCCAAGAGGGGCTTCATTGCTAAACGGATTCGATAAAACAGGTTATCTGCACTTCAAAGGACGCTATCCCAATTCCGAATAAGCCAGGGGAGTTCTGGTATGATCCCAAGAAGATGATGAACAATGAGCAAATCTTGCGTATGATCATCGATGAATTCAAAGATTGGAAGCGCACTCATCCCCAGGCAACCTTCAAGTCCATGAAAGTCATCATGTGCACACCTCGGACTAAGTATCCGGGATCAGAACAGAATATCGACAAAACCCTGGAGGAATGCTATATACTGAAGCAGAAGCCCGAGTACAAGGACTGGATTGCTGGTAAGTGGAGCAACTATAATTGCCTCACGAGTCCTCGCTCTGCTGGAATTAGACTGGGCTGACTCCTCCCAAGGCTTTGATTTTGTCGGACCCGAGCTCAACGGTCGCACCCTTAAAGAACTCGAGCCCTGGTTCAAAACGTGGAATCAGAAGTACCAAGGCGTCGGGCTCAAGTGGATCCTCCACTGCGGAGAGAGTGTCTACGACAAGGACGGCAACGTCAAATATGCTCTAGACAATCTGAATCCCCACCGCCTAGCACACGGCTACGCCATCCCGAACCTCAATCTCGACGACCGCACCAAGGCGAAACTGCGGGGGTGCTGTATAGAGACCTGTCCGGACTCGAATGAGAATCTGGGGCTGGCGCAAGATGCCAGCTGTGCGGTTGTGTATCCGCTCATGAAACAGAACATCCCATGCTCTGTGTCTTGCGACAATCCGACGCTGTTCAAGTACGTAATTGGACCTTATGTACTTGGGACCACTTTGTTCACAGCTGACAATAAATCACAGTTCAACACTTTCCCATGAGTTCTACCAAGTCATGGTTGGTGATGAAAGTTTCGGCCTCAAGCATTGGAAGAAGCTCATGACAGACAGTATCACGCATTCTGTGTGGACAGGCGCAAATGATAAAACCAAGCTTGAGGTGGAGCGTGAGTGGAACGCCCAATATATGAAGTTCGTTCAGGGGCTGGTGAGCTCATTCAAAGATGTCGTGGATGAGATCCAAAAGTCTTCGAGCAAATAGAATAGCATCGACACCCAGGTAGTCATGAGAATTGGCTAGATTCGCGTGCACGGTGTCAGCGAACACAGAAGATCATGTTCAGCGTTAGAAGGCTTGTTTCTGCACATTCATGAACGACTGGTTTACTAGTTTATTAATTTAAACGTCCCCATCTACCTCAGACTTAATTTTCTACATTTAAAACAACACCGATGTCTTAAATATCTGCACGGTCATCCCCTGGAGAGCTCATCTCTTTTCGCTTCAACCTCGTCCATCTAGCCTCGTCAACAGTAAGCCTGCAGAGCCGCATACATCACGAGCAGAAGCTAGACGCACAGCTGCCAAGTTGAATAGGCGTTGTTGAGATAAAGTCCATTTGCCCCTGATGCTGCCTAATAAACCAGACGGTCTTTATACAGCTGGGGGTAGCTCGCCATTGCTGCCTGCGCGTCGACCAGTGGAGCGAGTCCCACACGTGGCTGCACACTATAGAAATGCGGTGAGACATAATCAAAGACGCTGAAGGCCCCACGGAAGAATGGGGGACCAATGATAGAGTCAGCAAAAGTCTCGCTCCAAACACTGATTTGGGACTTGCACCTGTCAAGTGAGTAAAGCGTTAGAGATCAATTTCCGAGGATAGTACATTCATAGATGGGTACCTACATCTCTGTACCGTTGACATTCATGTGGCCGTTCGGGTTGAGAATGTCCAAGGGGTTGATGGGGAACCACTGGTCGTTGTACTTGAGCTCGAGAAGCTGAGGAATCGAGCAGTCGTAGTAGAGGTCGTGTTGGTTCTGAAAGTTAACCGGCCCGTTGAAGAGCTCGGCGATGGAGGTGACCTCGGTGAATCTGAAGAGAAGGTCGGAGCTTCCTGTATCCATGAGCGACATGTAACGCCCAGCCGGGTCGATAGCTACATATGCATGCGGTGAGCGAGTGACCTCTGCGGACTTTGGAGATCGGGACGCCTTACAGCCTCTGCTCAGGTTGACGGTCACGCCGTTCACCCTCATTCCTTGCAATTCGATCGCCCAGCCTTGAGCTTGAAGAGGATCGCCCGGGTAGTTATAACTGATCAAAAATCGTCAGAAACCGCAAGGATCTCATCACGCGGTCTTTGGGATGTTTACGAACTCTGTACTGTTGATGATATCACTGTATGTGATGTTGAGTTCGGCATACTCAGGCTCAATGTCGCCCAACGTTAATTTTCCTACCTTTTCAGAGTCTGGGTCGCCGAAGCGGGGAAGGGGGCTGATAGAGAAGACAGGCTTCTTGATAACGCCCTTGGAAACAAGCGAATCGAACAGGGGTAGTTGGTGGTTGAAGTACCACTCTCGCGAGACCGCAATCATGCTCAAACCCAGGACTCCGGAAAAGCTCGCACCTTGGAACTCGTTCTCCACCGCAGAATAGATCAGTCCTTACCAGATGGTTAGCCACAAGCTGATCATGTACCTAGGTATGTGAAGAAACGAATCATACCTGTAGCGAAGTCATCCGCAGTTATACCGCCCAATCCGATATCCAAGAGACTTTGATTACCCACGACTGAACCTTCTCCGACAGTGGTAAAGAAGGATTCATTTGAGACGATACGTGTATTGCTCTGAGATCTCGTAAGTGACAAGAAGCCAAAGACATTGTTTGCCAAGAGACGAATGATCCAATTGTCTATCAAAGGCGCCAGAGCTTCTGACTGTTTAAATCACAGTAGGCAAAAGGTTGAGGATATAATGTTCAAGAAAATGATGCATGCGCTCGCTTACATCAATGACGAATTCCTTGCCCGTGAGGCCGAAGCATCCGCTTGACTCATTTGTCGTGGGGCATTCCGTTGAAGCCACGAACAGATCTGCAGAACCAGTGTCCAACAGAACAGGTAGGGTCCGCCCGTCGAAGTCTACATCGATCTACATGAATTAATAATTGAAACGTAAAACTCAAATATCGTATATACTTCTCCGGTGAGTGAATTCGCTACTCACCGTGTAATATTCATCGTCTTTGCGATTCGGTGGAATGACAATGTCCAATACGCCAACGCTACCTTCGCGTCGCGTGAGAGCCCATAGAGATGAAGGGGCAGCTCGTGCAGACGGCAAAAATACGGTTGCTAAGCAAGCAGCGAACTGGAGCGAGGACGAAAGAGCCATCGTAGGAATAGCTCTCTTATTCCTGGGCAATAACGGTGAGGAACTGGGGAGTGGCAAAGATCAAACAATTCGCTTCTTCACATTTTATACAACGCGACAATGGGTGATCGGAGTTCACGGCAAACATAAAGGTGGTGTGGATCATCACCAGTCGCCGTGAGCACGGTGAGGAGCACTGGTAGATACGAGGTTTCCCAGGCGGGGAAGAACACCAAAAAGGTTAGGTGGTATCCGGCTACAGTACTTGCATTGGTGCTAAATTTTCACCCATACGAGATCTTAAGTTTCCGAGGCTTAAACATCCCAGTAACGACTCTATTTCACTGATGATCGATGGAGGTTCTATACTGTGGATCTGCAGATTGGTGACAAACATCTAGTCTATGTCCAACAATACAATAACATCACACTTGTCTCTTTAGGGCCTAGATGAGCACCACAACTTTGCTGTTAAGGATATACAAGATAATCAGGCGTATTATATACCTTTATAATAATGTAACCTCGCTTTCATACGTTTCTCTGCCTATTGAAATTATACCAGTCTTTAATTATAGTATATGACTTTTCAGTGAAAGTAATGGGTGCTGGAGGTATCCAAGGTTAATAAGGGTGGGAATCTGGGGGCGTGGTGAGTCGTGGTGCTCTTCCGAGCCCCAAAGGGTAGAGTCTCCTTGTTGGGCTCAAACGATGCACCTTCAAGACCCGCCTTTATCTCAAATGTTGCTTCAGCCATATTATACTATAAAGCTATTCACTATCTGGGGTTTCCAACTCCTCTTCCTAGAGCTCTTATATAAGGCCTATAACAGCATTATAATATAGTTTACTAGTAAGTAGACCGTATTAGTAAGTGGATTAATTTTGCAATATTTAGTAACTTTAGGCTACCCTAGCACCTATTTAAGGCTACTTAAGTAAGAACGGTTGGCATTACCTAATACTAACTATACTTAATTATTTAGATTTAATAGATTTTATAAATTCATAGAGGTTAGGATAGGTATAATAGAGCTAAAAAGTATTAAGGTTTATATAAAAAAGCCCTTTTTCAGTACTATTATATTTTTAATTTTTATATTATTCTTAAATATTTCTATCTATTTAAATCATTGATGTATTTGAATTGAAGAATGATATAATATATCTCATATATTAAGAAAGTAAATTACATTTCGCTATTAGAGTTACTTAGAAACCCAATAATAATAATACAAAACCTATAAATGTAGATATAATAGCTAGGATATTTAATATGCCTTAAGTTATATTTTTATATAGGATAATATAATCATATAATAATGAAGAATTAATGTAATTCACTAGTAAGCAAACTATATTAGTAAGTAGATTTATTTTATAATATTTACTAACTTCTATTAATCTTAGCACTGACCTAGGGCTAAATGAGTAATAAAAGTTACCACTAATTAGTACTAACTATATTTAATCGCTTAATTCTGATTGATTTTGCTAATTTAGAGGTATTAGGAAGAATATAATATTAGTTTAAATAGGCTAATATTTGCTAAAAGTATTAAGCTTTATATTAATTAATACTGACTTCACTCTTAAAACCTTTTTATACTATATATTACTAAAATATATATGTTTATACTAGTTAATACTAATGAAGGTAGATTTACTATAATATATTTGGAATTTAATTTATTAGAACTTTTTTGTCTTTTTTATATATTCGTATATTATATGTGGCCTTATTGTAGTTATTAAAGTATTATTTACCTGGTTTACTACAAACTGCCTCCTTAGCACTAATCCTAATTTTACTAGCTAACTGTTTTTTCATTTCCTTGTCTTTAATTATTACCTAGAATTCCATAATACTAAATACCTCTTTAAGCTATACTTGGGTCCTTTTAACCTTTTGATATTTAGTAGGTATTATATTAGTCTTCTTNCTATACTTCTCATAATATACTAAGTCCTAGTATAAGAAATATTAGAAAGATAAGGCATAATAGTAGCCTGTTTTACTAATGAAGAATCTCTAGAAGCCCAGAATGATATATGTATTGCTTAGTTGGATAGCTTGCTTTGATAATAGCTGTGCTACTTACTGTAGTAATAAGGAAGCTACCAGATAGTTTCCTAAGAATACTTCCAGAAAGCAGGGAAGAACCCTAGCGGTAGGAAATAGAGAGGAACTCTTGCAGATTGACCCCAGGATAAAAGAAAAACCTATCCCTTTCTGATGAATTTGTGCTATAGAATAGCATTCAGTTCAGCGTGTGTGTGTTTCGGCAGGGTCGCAGTATGGTGCTCTGAGGCGAATTGGGACGATTGACAATGGTCTGGACAACTTTGTATTGAATTAAGTTGGGCTTCTGTAAGCCCTCCTTATATACCCTCCGACGTCGTCTCACCCGCGGGCACGCTGCGGTAGGCTCTGGTGCAAATTTGCAAATGCCGGAAAATTCGCCCTTCCAACACACCATCTTTGGTTCCAAGCAACTAGCCAACCATAGCCCTAGCAATGCCCAAATTAAATACATATAAACTTCAGAAATTAAGCTATCCAATGCGCTAAGTTATATACTTTTTGGGTAAGAAATAAGGGTAATGCAGAGGTCTGAATTAAGGTGTAAATGCAGGCCAAAATCATCGACTTACGGCCACCAAACTCATCTTGCGTTATGCACGCACTAGGCGTACTTAGCGAAAATCGCCTGACTCGCAAGTCTAGGGTAACTCCTTGCATAAAGTCTAGGGTAACTCCTTGCTGAGCGGTTCCGTTTAACAATATATTTATAATCAATCCCTGAGAATTTAGTCGATTTTGGGCCTAGTTTGAGGGTTTTAGCAAGGTGTGTATAAACGTTTTTTATATGAGAAAGTAGGGTGGCTACTTCCTGGTACCCTATATTATATTTCATATTTTATTATTTTAATTTATTTATTAGTTGAAATTAGTTTTAATAAATGTTATTATAAAGCTAGTATAATTTTAATTAGTAATAAGTTATTATGTTTTAAATTTATTATTATTAATATTATATTTCTTTTTAATCATTGCTAGTTATTTAAGGATTTATAATTATATAAAGGGATTGCTGAAGCTTCTTTTTTTAGGGAATTATAACTAGATTAAAAAAGAAACCACCCTTAGAAAACTGTCGGACATTCCTAAGTCTCCGGACATGTGCCGGATTGCCGAGTCCTTTGATAAAGTTAGTTATTATTAGCACACTTATCGTCAGGTAGCCAGCCCACTGGAAGGAAGAGACTTCCGCCCATGGCACTTCCCACCGCCGCGAACCTCGCCCTCATTACACCATTTGTTGTTATCTTCGGGAAATTTGGGCGACTTCTGGACCAAGGATCTTATGAATCTCCTCTCGAGTATTAGTTAGTGGTGAGTCCGGTAGCAAAGATGATGAGGTCTGAGGAAGTTCGGCCTCGGGGCCCACCCTTTCGAGGTCGCCAAATGGGTCTAGGTCCTTGGAGTACAGTTCTTGAAGATCATAGAGGACGTGACGCCGAGTATACTATGTATGGGGAAGGGTAAGTCCTACTCTGCGTGATCCGGCAGTTCTATGTTTGAATCCCTGGGCTTACTCCTTGCTTCCAAGTAGATAAGACAACCATCGTCATGGAACGTCTTGCCACCAGGTAAGGTTGCGTAGTACTTTCCCGTAAGCAGTTTCATGTTGTTGTACCGTCCGGTCCATTTTCCACCGAGGGTGTCGTTCCTCTCAAGCGTCACGCCCAGACGGAGGAGCAAACTCTCTGAGGTCTGTGGGTGAGAGAAGCTCGTTTCGAGGCGGTCTTCAAGGATGGTCGGTGAGTGACTGTGGAATCCAGGCCTCGAGGCTAGTCACTAGCCGTCTACCTTGGTAGGTATGGATGCCACGCATCGAGGTTGATGCGCGGCTGTAGATATAGATGTCTAGCTATTCCTAAGCCGAAGAGGGCCCTCTTTCATCGGATACCCATGTCCTCATCCTGTCCGTGACGAACAAGATCTTTCCACCTGCCAAAGCCCCCGTAGCCCCAGCACTCCTCAAAACAGAAACAATGTCTTGTCTCCCTATCAAGTGGGCGCTTTGAGCAGGTGTCTGTCTCTGGTTTCCTGCCCCACTGTTGGGGTCTGCGCCGGCAGATATCAAGATATTGACAAGCCTTATGTTTCCTCGAGAGACTGCCGCATGTAGAGCTGTACCTCCATGGTATGGGCTCCCGCCAGCGTTTACTTCGGCACCGCTGTGGAGCAGCACCCTAACGATGTCTTCCTCACCTGCTAGACAAGCCCCCTGCAGAGCTGTGTAGCCATTTGCTTTCGCTGGCGGGCTGTTGACATCTGCTCCTCTTTCGATGAGCAGCCTGACTAACTTAACATGTCCCTGGAAACAAGCCGCCTGGAGTGCGGTGACGCCGGAGCTGGGCGATGCCGGGGCGTTGGCATTGGCACCAAGTTCTAAAAGTAGCAGCACGACTTCCTCGTGCCCCCCTTCGGCAGCGGCTTGGATGGGGGTGCGGCCTTGATACCTCGTGACTCTCTGTGGGTCAACTACTGCGCCCGCTTCCACCAAGAGGCGGATCAGATGAAGGTTTCCTACATGCAGTTAGCATGAACGCAATCTGCCAACAATAAGACGAGGTTTCCTTTGCACCAACCTGTGCCACAGGCAAGCTCGAATGCGTTGCGATGGATGTTATTTCCGCCCAGAGCATTGATGTCGGCCCCTGCTTCGATCAGAGCCTGCGCAACGAGCTGATGACCACGCATGGAGGCTGCTTGAAGCGCTGTCTGCCCGTAGTATCCCACTGGAGGGTGATTAACGACATCCAGCCTCTGGCCAATGCTACCGCAAGCTGACAAGATCTCGCTCACGCGTGCCAGATCCCCAGCCCGAGATGCCAGCTGCAATTCTGTCCATTGTGGCTCCTCGTCCTCTTCTTCTGTTGAGAGAGGGGTGGGATCCCAATTAGCGTCCGGCACGGGAGGAGCGAACCGGACTCTTCCGCCCTGGGCTACCAAATTCGCGCGCATATCAGTACCGATGCTGAAGAAAATGCGACTATTGACTAGAATAAGGGGATGGAGACAGGCTCACGTTGGACACCTCCCCAGTCAGAGTCATCTCGGCAAGGCTCGCCGGCGGGACCCATAGAAGTCAGGTTTGATGGATGAGAGCGGAGGTGCAGCGGACCGGGTGAAACAGAGCTGCGAGGCGCAGCTCCTGTATGTGCCGGTAATCCAGTAACGTAAGCTTGGTTGTACAGTCGAGTACAAAGTGCGTTGAAACTGTCGACAGTGAACCCTATCCTTTCACGAAAGCATAGAGGCGGACGGAATGGTTACCAGCCCTGCATGATGACAGTAAATTTTCTGAGCTGATATAACTGCCATCAATACATGCCTTAAACGACCCCAACCAAGGGCGTCTAGCTCAAATGGTAGAGCGCGCGCTTAGCATCTTTCTTCTCTCTCCAAGAGGGTACCACATTAGTTGTGGTATTTGATACCTGATTCATGCGCGAGGTATGCGGTTCGATCCCGCAGTCGTCCATTTTTTGCCATCGTGAGGAGCTGGCACGATCTATTTTGCTCCCGGGGTATATTATATATATATACACATACTCCTTATATTTCTTATAGTGTTAAAGTCTGCATGTCTTAATGACTATGGATGAAGCTGGTTTTCTTCTCGGTAAAAAAATACTAACAATTGCAGGAAAATGGTTAAGCAATTTATCTCTGCAAGGAACTCCGTATTTGGGAATTTTGCTCCACTTAATAGATGGTACTATTTCAGCACCTAAAGCAGATCTCTATTACGGTGCTATTCCTAGCCAACTGCATCCTACTATCCAGAGAGATCTCAATCATTATATCGCCGCATCTAACAATTCAAGTAGACCTATTAGATCAAACTCCCCCCTGGTAGGTAACGGGCAAGATGGGCACCCAGGCATGATAATGTGGCAGATTTGCCACGATGCAGCGGTGGGCGCCCACGTCATGCAAAGCCTTCCAAACAACTGAGAA
This sequence comes from Stenocarpella maydis, assembly GCA_002270565.1. Classification (NCBI taxonomy): domain Eukaryota; kingdom Fungi; phylum Ascomycota; class Sordariomycetes; order Diaporthales; family Diaporthaceae; genus Stenocarpella; species Stenocarpella maydis. Next base: position 335,779 of record NQMI01000029.1, on the reverse strand, counting down.
AGGGAGCCGACCTATGATGGTCAGGTATCTACACATTCTTCGGCCTATCAGGACGGGCACTTGCAGCTCTATGCCCATCATACAATTGCAGGTCCGGGGGGGAGCCCGAGTACCACACGACCCAGCTCGGCGCTTATTCTCTGGTGCATTCATGGGAAGCCTTTTGGAAGGGGCCACCGCACTCAGGAACCCCAGAGATTTGGCAAAGCAGCACCGATATACTTTCATCCGGAATGTAAACCCAAGACTACAAGTATGCATCACGGCAACTCAGGAAAGCGTTGACGAGAGATAAGATATCAAACCGCATGTTTTAAGACTTTGAATAAGGTGGGGATGGATAAAGAGATGGACTACACCAATCATGCTCATGACTACCACAACCAGGGTGAGATGCAGCATAGGATCTAGGTTGATTAGCGTAGTCAGCAAATCTCTATGTTAGGAGGAAAGAAGTAAATATAGGTCTGGCGTATCCGCTGAGCCTCTTTCATCTTGGGTACATAAGAGCTTTTTTCTCTGGTGGTCATAAGTGTGGTAATTAGTTCTCTACTAGTTAGTATAACAAGTTGTGTTTTGTGGAGACACGAGAGAGAGTAGCTGGTTCCGTTTTTTTTTAGTCTGATAGCGATACACTATTGAGAAAAGGAAGAAGACGGTAAAAAAGACCTGCGGCAGTGCCGTCATATAATCATAAACGCTTAAAGACCTAGCGTTAGATGATGAGTATAAAGCCGCTAACAATAGATTCAAACCCCCATGGCCACTAAGAAAATAGTAATACCAACATGATGAGGCTAGTCTTTGTACCACTAGAACGGACGGTTTCCGTCCAGATGACCTTTTCTAAGCGTCCCCACATTATTGCCAGTAATGGACTCACAAACACCGCCACACCCCGCCCGCGGTGGTACGACTAGCTAACGTTAGAGGGTAATGCTTATGGGGAGGCTTCCCAATCAATGTCAGGTACTGAAAAATGACTGACGTGGTCAATAGTTTCTACCAGAACTTATCACCTATGTTCAAGTCGACGCGCGGTTTAAAGTCAGTCTCAACTAGCCTCATCACGAGGCTATTACTATTTTGCTAGTAGCTACCTAAGTATTATGTTTTGAACTTTATCATGATTAGTATCATAATGTTTTTTTGATTCTGGGCGTGTAACCTTTCATAACTATTAATGGGACCGCTATAGCTCCTATTTTTCTTGAAGGGAATCGTAACCGGATTAAAGACGAAACCAGCTTATCACCTACCCACGTAATCTACCACGCCCACCAGACCTCGTCACTTACCCACAAAAAACTATCCCGCTCACCTTTCAGCAAACAAATACCCAAGACAAGTCGAAAACCAATGGAGCGCGCAAACAACTCTAACGAAGCCCTGCCAGCAGCCTCAAGAGCTGGGGACTGCTCCCCAACCTTCTCGGGCAGCCAGGGCTCATCAAGAACAATGTCACCGGCAGAGGGCAGCCCATCATATCACACACCGACGACGCACGCCGGGGGGCAGTCCACCCCATCTTCCGCACCCTCGTCTCCCGAGCCGGCAGACACGTGTGCCCGGTCCTGCATGGGCCTCCGAAACGGCTGCTTCCCCGGCCGGCCTCACCGGCCCCACTGCCGCCTCAGGTGCTCCCCCCGGGCCTGCAGGCAGTGCCGCGAGGTCGCGGATGCGGACTGGCTCCGGAGGGGCCAGTGGCTCGAGGACTGTGTAAGCTGGGACGAGGACGGCGATGAGCACCAGCGCGTCCGGGCGGGCCCTCGCACGTCATGTGGATGGCCATACATGGCCATCGGGATCGGCGGGTTCGCCGCCATCTGTGCGGTGATATGCTACTGGATGCTCCATACTCGCCTCGCACTGGGCATGACATGAGCAATCAGCCATTTATGAGGCCAGCTCTGGGATCTGGGCTGCCTTTTGTAAGTCTTGAAGTCCCGACCAAGAACAATGGGGCCAGCAGCAATCTTCGGACGTAGCTGATGGGAGGTCTCCAGAGCGAACTGGAGATTTCATAATATTTGCATGATCCTAGGATCTACTGGGCATTTCTTCCTTTCACGATACATCTCGCAGCGTTCGAAGGGGTCGCTGTCCTTTTACCTAGTTGTCTTAAACAGGAGATAGGGTTTCGCTGCTGGAAAGATATGTCACGGGTGGGTTAGGAAGGCAACATAGTGTTGTTATTGGTTCGTCTCATATGGAATAACTCGGCTATAGCTAATAACACGCAGGGAAGATTAGATAGAAGAGAAGGTTGGAAAGATGGTAAGAGAGGAACACGGTTGGGAGAAGGCAAGATTGAATAAGCTGAAGGGTGGGAGAAGAAGGGAGGCAAGAGGCAAGGTTGAGACTGCGAGCGCAAGGGTCGCCTCCCGCAAGTGCCTGGTCAGCTCGGGCACAGCTGTCTGTGGGTGAAGATGGTTGAACACATGAGGTGGACGATCCAGAGATGGGACGCCGACTTGGCCGACTTTTGCACCACGAATTGTATAAGCTGGCACAACAGGGAACGAAACTGATTGTGATGGAACTTTGGAGGCAGAGGGAGACAAAAATCGTTGGCCGAGGCACCTTGGGGGAGTCTGATGGGGAGTATGATGGGAAACCATGTGTTTTGTGTTCATGCAAAGTTCCTTCATACCCCAGGACAACATAGCCTAGCATATTATTAACTTCCACTACGTCCTGACACAGTCTCAAGCCTCCCTACAAACAAGGCTGGCCGGTCAGTCCCCGTTCCGCATCAACGTCGCAGAAGTCTCCTCCCACGGAGTGATTACCAGCAAATCAGGACATATCATTCACGGTGCCAACCAGCTCACAACGGTCTGAACCAGCATCCATCAAGTACGGCAGAAACAACCTGGATGTATTTTTTTTTAGTCCTTCTTGGTAAGCCCTTGGAAAAAGAAACAGAAAACACCGCTGTACCCATGGAAGACCACAAAGACGCCTTACCCACTATGCTGAGTCTTTCCAGTCCGCTCATTACTGTGCCAGATCTCGACTTCGAGCGAGAGAAAGTGAGAGATGAACAAAAAGCGGGGAGGAAGAAAGGATGCAACAAGGATCCCATATACCCAGCCCAGCCAAAAGTATGAACAACAGAAATAATAACGGAAAACAGGGGAGGTAAAGCGAGAGACAACCGCCAGGCGACAGGGTCCGTTGCCGCTTGAGTTGGGGGGGGGGGGAAGGGGGCAACTAAACTCATACAGAGAGATGTAGAGATAAATAAAAAAGAGAGTTGACAGGGAGGAAGGGAAAACAAAACACCCGATCCCGAGGCCTTTTCGCCCACCCTTCTGTCCGCTGTGCCCGGCCCATCTGAACCTCCTCATGACCCGCTGATGCCCATTATGGGAGACATGAAATGGTATCCAGGAGTAACATTGACGATGATAAGTGATGATTCCAAACCCCACCAGAACCCAAAGAAGAACCCAAACCCCCTGAAAAAAAAATGGACAAGAAATTCCAATACTGGCCCCGCCCAGCCAGGTAAACTCTGCGCCTGCCCTCGTAACTAACTCTTCGATGGACTACGGGATGCGCAGTGGGATGGGCCGCTCTTGTGTCGAAAGCTGTCGTTCTGCTCTATGAACTGATCGAGACGAACGATGATATCACTTCCAGTGAAAAAATTATGTCGAAATCGCGGCCTGTCCGCTACTAACGATGACTCCTACCACGGAGATCATCGATAGAGTGAGACATAGTCGAGTAAGATGGAGGCAATGTAGGCGGTATGGGCCGCCTCTTAGATGTGAACCTCCGCCATGACACCTAAGCACGAACCCTGTCCTTTAGGGTTGTCTCGTCTAGCTTGTTGATGAGGTCCTGAAGCGGCCGAGGCGTGTCGATATCGGCTGCTCCATCGTTGGTGGCTTGGGAGGAGCTGGTCCGCGGGCTGTTACCACCCGTTGTGAGCGCCGGCGTAGGCATCGCCGAGTTCATGTCGGACTGCGAGCTTGGTCGCGATGCGTTCACACCATTGACGTCGCCGTTGGTGCTGCTGACACTGCCCTGCCTCGAGACAGTGGCTCTGAACTGGCTCATGAGGTTTTCAAAGGCTGCCCATTTCTCGTCCGGGCGGCTGGGCTTCTTCCTCGCCATGTAGTAAGGCCGGCTTTCCCTGATAAGGGTTTCCTGCTCGACGCCTTTGAGGTGGAAGCAGAGTTTTTCTGACTTCTCGTCAGCGATTCGTCCTAGATCTCCACCATTCCCGAAGGTGTATTCAATTTGAGGCTGGAGTATGACTTACGGACAACATAGTTTGCAAACTGATCTTTCCACATGGCTTGCAAGAGACCGCTGCCGTCTTCCGTGCGACTGTCCATGATCAGGTTGTAGATCTTGAGCCGATCCTCCGGCTGCCCGTACTCGATGCAGTGCTCCATGACATTACTAGCGACCTTTTGCTTTGAAAACACAAGGAACTGGTCAATGCAGAGCTGGACCACTTCTGACCGTGCTTTGGGCCCTCCCTGCTTGATGACGGCCTGAACGACATAGTTGCCCCAATCATCCGTCACCAGCTTGTGTGCGACTTGGTGGAACTCTGCGAGGATAAACTCCTTGTCCTCCTTGGTACCCAGCTCAATCATCCGCTGGATCACCCTGCAACCGTATTGTTGCTTTGACAGGTCATACACCTTGCCACGGACGGCGTCGTAGACAAAATCGATACGGTCTCGGGGCAGCTTTTGGAGGATCTTTTGGATGACATGGTTTGAGTGAACACCCTTCATCAGGTCAAGAATGTCAGGTTTGAGCTCCATGGCTAGCTCAACCTGCTGTTCGACAAGGACGAATTGGAAGGCCTAGATACGGGTGTCAGCCGGACGGTACATCACGCACGTTGCAGTAGCCTACTGACTTCTTGGACACATCTGCAGCCGTAAATGTTCATTGAGAGGTCCACCACATTCCCCTGCATCTTGTGGGCGAGGGTCCTCTTCTGTGCGAGGGTCCCGTACTCAAAGAGCTTCTGGATGATGTAGTTGCCGAATACGTCCGTCATCATCTGGTTGGCGTTCTCGATGATCTCCTCAAACACTTTTGCCTTGTCGTCGCTATTCGCCGAGGGAATCTTATCCTGGAGAAACCTCGAGCCTTGTTGGTCACCGGCGAAATCGACCACGTAGCCGAATATGTCCTACAGGCCAGTCAGCGCAGGTCCGAGTAGGAGCCAAAAACACATGTTCACGTACCCTGAGTTGCCATTTCCTGTTCGCGCCTTTCGACGTCTTCTTGAATTCCTCGAGCAGCGCAGGCATTGTCTTGTAATTCTCATAGGGCATATTGCGCAGTGGCCGGCCGCCGTAGGCAGAAGGAGCTGTGGGGAAGTACTGCTGCGCAGGCATTGCGTAAGGATTGCTGTATTGCAGCATCTGCAAGACTTGCGGGTCCAATGGGGTCTGGTTGACCTGCCCGAAGGCGGCATCCATGTACGGGTTGGCCAGCCTTGACACCTGGTTCTGTGACCGTGGGACCCTGGAAAGATGGTCTCCATCCACGGGTTGTGCTGTCGTCCCCCACTGCTCTGCGGGCCTGGCGCTGGCGAAAGTCCTCGGGCTGTTGGTGGCGGACTGGTTGACGCTCATTGCCAGCGACTCACGCCTGCTCTCCTGGGCGTATGGGAAGTTCTGGCCGACGCCGTTGCCAGCTGGGAAGTCCCCCCACCGGAAAATTTGTGAGGGTGCGGGCGTGGTTGTCTGCACCGTGTTGAACTGAGGGGTTGGGGAGTTGCTGGACATGTTCATGGCCAGGGCCCGGCGTGCAGCTTCCAGACCGGGCTCGTCAAACGCGGCGAGGCTCTGTGTTCTTGAGCTTGGCTGCTGCTGCCCCTGGTAGAAGGACGCCGAAGCGGCGCTGATGGACGGCCGAGAGGCATGCCGAGCGTGCGACGGATACCCTTGGGGGAACCGAGAGGCGTCATTGTTATACTGCAGAGTCGCTTCGCTGTTCTCCGAGTGTCTCGAGGGCGGCAGTCCCGATTCGCGCGACGGCGCACCATCGTCAAAGGCAGAGGCCCCCGAGTTGGGTCGTGCAAAAGCGCCAAATGGAGACTGATAACTGTTGACCCTGGCAGGTTGCGAGGCTCCCGAGATGCTGGCGCGACTGATGAGGCCGCAGGGCGGGTTCGCGAGCGAGGTCGGGAATGTGTTGCTTTGGCCGCTCATCAGGCGACCTGGGTTGAAAGACGGCGAGGTGTTGGAGGTGTTCTGGAAGGCGGACGGGGGGGATGTGCTCCGTGATGGGTTCGGCCTGGATTGACCGTTGTCTGTGGATTTCCAAGTTGCCAGCCCACTTGCCCAGGCATCGGATCCGCTGATGGCAGTCGATCTCTGCGCAGAATGTAGCGACTGGCCGGGCGCTGTGGATTGTGTCAATTTCACGCCCTCGGTCCCCCAACCATCATACGCACCATTCACGCCTGTGTTTTCCCTTGGGGCAAGGCCATCTCTTATTGGGTTGCTGGACCATATGTTTGTGGTGGCTGTGGACCCGGTGCCATTCAAGAGGGGAGCAGCGAAGAAGTTTGTCGCACGGGGGTTGCGGTTGGGTTGTTGGCCGTGAGCCTGCATCAAAATGTCAGCCGCAGTTTCCAGTCGGTGCTCACCGTGCTTGGCTCCCTCCGCAGAGAGGGGCGAACAGGTTGAGAAGCTCATGGCCAGAAGGCTGTAGGACAAGGCAGAGATGAATGATGGAGAGCCTCGAGGATTTCGCATGCGCCCGAGGTCAGAGCGGGAGGGACTGAGCTATGGGCGACTCACTGTTTGACCGTTGTCCATGGTGGGCGTCACTCCGGAGCGGAGCCTCGCGACCGAAAATGGGAAATTATCGTCCTGGCAGATGGTGGGATGGCGTATAGCCTGCCGCAAAAGAACAGGTGTGTGTTTTAGAACTGAGAACAAAATCTATTAGGATATAGAAGTAGGGTCGAGGTTGGTGTGAGTCCGAGGTAAAAATGCGATCGCGAACCAAGATGTACAGGGAAGGAACAAGAGTGGGCTTGGAGTCTGTATTGTGATGCAGGAAGTCAGATTAGTTGGAGGAACAGATAGGATAGGGATTCGGATTGCGAGGTGGGATGGAGTGTGTGTGTGTGTGTGTGTGTGTGTGTGCCGCACTTGCGCTAAGATAAAGACATTCAGCTGTCAGGCCAGGCACAGAAGGGCTTCTCAGCCCAATGCTAGAACTTTGAGGGGAGGGAGTGGAGGGCGACTACCGGGCAAGCCAGTGGAGTTTGACTTTTGCCTAGGGCCGACCAAGATCCACCCTTTTGCAAGTCGCAAGGGTTCAGCGATGCTGGGGCTAGTGTGTAGCATGCATACCTTTTTTGATCAAGCGACGGTTGCCCGAGCCGGGGGGCATGCGTAGGTGTGCGACTATGTGTGCGTGTATATGTATGTGTGTAGTATGTATGTAGTATGTGTATAGTATGTGTGTGCGTATGTAGGATGTGTGTACGTGTCTGTGTATGTGTACCTCCTGTTGTTGTTGTGGTATGTTGCCTTGTTTTTTTTGGAGGACAGTTTGCCTATCTGGCTACTCCTATTCTCTCTCCTGTAATGTTCTTGTCCGGTCAGGTGAGCGAGGCCAGCCCGGGCGAGGGGGGCAGGGCGTGGGGCAGGGCAAGGTAGGGCGTTGGATCAATGCAAACAAAGTGTCGGGTCTTCGGTTGCGACAATACAGTTGACGGGGACGGGGACAGGCGGGAAGTTTAAGGTTGCAGTTGTGAAAGTCTTAAGGTTACATTCCAGTGCCAAGGACTAGCAAATGTGGATGATCCAGCGTGCGAAACACCTGAGACCAGACCGGGGAGAGCCTGGAAGCGGACGAGGGAATACGCACAGGTGGTCGAGAGCGAGCAATAGCCAGCCAGCCTACCAGCCCACTTGGATGGGAGGGATAGACAGACAGACAGACAGACAGACAGACAGACAGACAGATTGATAGATAGACTGACTGACTGACTGCACGACTGATGAGAGCTGAGCTGACATGCAGAGTAGCTGATGATGCTGACCGGGACCTTGAGCTGAAGCAGCCGGTGCGCGGCACAGGAGAGCGGCACACTGTACCGGGGACTGCACTGTATGTACTCTGACGGTGTGTTTGTGTGTGCGGGTGTGCGCGTGTGTGGTGTGAGATGTTCAATCCAGCAGCCAAGGGGCGTGGACCACAACCACCACCACAATGGGCCGGGAGCTCTCAGGAACTCGAACGAGAGAAGTGAGAGGGGAGAGCGAGCGGAGCCCCGGAGATGGGGACCCCTAGACTGGAGGAGAGGGAGGGCCTGGCACTTACTACCACCTGGAGTTTTTGCGGGGTGAGCCGCCTTGAATGTTTGAGATACTGACTCCGCTGGTGGGCTCTTGGTCCTCCTAGCTTAAAACCCCGTCAACCCCGTCGTCTGCCACAACCGTTATTAGCGCATTGTCAGCCCGCAGTGCCAGGGGTAAGCCCGTCCGAGACGGACGGATGTCACAAGTCATTCAACTCACCACGAAGAATTAGTTAGACTAAGCTCACGCAGTCACTGATGAAACTAAGAGAATCTTGACAGAGAGGCAGAGAGAGAGAGAGAGCGAGAGAGCTCACACGCCCTTCTGCCTTGAGCTTGACGGTCCTTTTCGGAATTTCTTTTTTTGCTTCTTCTTTTCTCTGCAGCACCTGTCGTCGTCCAACGAACGGCGGATGGATGCCAGTAGTCAAGGTGGTGGTGGTAGTGGTAGTGATGCGGCAGCCTGGGCAAGCAAGCTTTCCTGCGATGCGCGCACTAGATGTGCCGGCACGGGCAAACTCCTCGTAGCTCTGATGTCGCAGTCACAGGCGGGCGGGCGTGCAGGGGCGGCGGCGGACGGCGGACTGGACACGCGACGCAGCTAATAGATGCGCTGGCTGACGGTGCGAAGCCGACGCACTCTTGCTGCTCCTAGGCGCCTACCAAGCTGGCCTTCTTAACCGCGTGAGGGCCTTGCCTGCGAGTGCCGGGCTCGCAGCCGCGTGTGTGATGGAATCGTTCCCGACAACTAAAGAGATCGGATGAGATGAGTCAGGCGGCGGGCCCGGTCAGTTAGTTGCTGCTCTTCCCAAGTGGCAAATGATGTTGCGACGGGCTTTTTGTCTTTGGATATCGTCGTCGCACGTTTTCGCAGTTTAAAGTGTGGCCTGCGAAGACGGGCTGTGGGATAAAATTATGTTCGTGGTAAGCTGTGGTTAGTCGTCAGCATATCTGGTTTGTCAATCCGCCTGCCTGCCTGGCCGACTGGCCGACTGGCCGACTGGCTGACTGGCTGACTGGCTGCCTGGCGGCGACTCACTGGACGAGACAACCGGGCTCAAATGGCCGTGGGGCGTGATTGAACAGCTACGAGCCAACGAGCAGGAGAGTAGTCGTACTAGGGATGTGAGATGCGTGCCTGGCGTCCTGAGTAGCCCAACTGGTTGTTGCTGTTGCTGGCTGGTGGCTGATGATTGTACAATGGCTATTTACGGCTGGGTATGTGTCGCTCGGGTTTAGTGAGGGTTGGTGTGGATACTCTCTTTTCTTTTTTGGTTTGTTTCGGAAGGCCGGATGTAGTGTAAGTCGCAAGACCAACGAACGACCAGCAAATCCGAAAGGCCCTGTGGTTTCCTTTTCTTTTTGCCCAGGAGTGTCTCTTTTCTGTACGATGATGTATTTGCTGCATATGACTCGTAGATACCAACAGGCCGGAGAATGGACAAGAAACTCGGATTGATATGGGGCGCGGTCGGGGATTATTGGACATATGGTCCCCCTTCCAAGAGTACAGTAGGGAGGAGGAGGAGCAAAGGGAAAAGGGAACCTGACGAGCGAGATGAACGACGACGCAGGGCAACAAACAGGAGCAGCAGGGAGAGGGAGAAGGAGCAGAGGAAGGGCGGCCGACTTCTCTATTTGGCCAGCCTCACTCAGCCTTGGAAGGGAGGAACAGAAAATTCGGGTAACGTCTCAGAGAGAGAGAGAGATACCAAGATTGCAAGCCCAGATCGACTCATTGGCCCATGGTCGCCGTGTCGGTGGTTACTGGTGGCCAGTGGCCGGTGTGTGTGTGTATGCGTGCATGTGCATGTGCCTGTGTGCCCCCAAATACAAAGTCCTCCCTCTCTTCCCCCTCCCCCAAACGTCGCACGGGGCTTTTCTCACCAGCGTGCGCGGTCAAAGGAAAAAAAACAATTCGGCCCCAACTGTCCATGTACTCACCAATATTATCTATATCTAATTACAGCAGGGCCTCAGTTGGCATTCTTCGCCCGCCCGTGGAACCTCCAGGTGTGGTATAGGCTGGTCTCTGCCGCAGCAGATACTGGCATGTTGGCCCGCCACTAATAAACACTCAACCAACCCGTCCGCCCCCCTTTCAAACAAGGGAGAGGGAGAGGCCGTCGGTGATGCCGTTCATGCATCATATCCTCAGAGCAATGACAGAGAGAACTCTATTACTTTGCGCGCCCCCGGGCTCGCTTGTGTGTCCGGGCGACCAACTAACATCCACCACGCCTGGAATCACAGGGCATGGCTGGCTAGCAAGAGCAAGCAGCAGCCAAACTGCGCATCCTGTGTGCTGTCGTGTCCCTCTTCCTGTTGTCTCGTCCACAAGCGGAAACAGGGGGCGCGGCAGCAAGGTCAAACCAGGAGCAGCAGCTGTGTGTGTGCGTGTACGGGCGAGGGCCGCATAGCTGTCCGTGTGAACCGTGATGGTGGAATCGTCCGGATCGCCGGGGGCCTTTTAAGATAGACGGGGGATGCCATATCAGGAACGTTGCCAAATCTAATTTTCGACCCCCCACGAGGCCACTTTCACTGGTCGGGACGAGATCTACATGCGTGCAATAAGCTAACCTCGTATAGGTTACCTCTCTTCCCTGCTCTCTCTCCATATTTGTGGGAGTCTATCAAATTGGTATAAAAAGTTCACGTTCAAGTCAAAAAAATCTGCAAGAGTATGCCAATACGTGATATTCTCAAGGGAGAAGGAGGCCGATATCCACAACAAAAAAAAAAGACTTGTCACAACAAATCGCCCGTCCAGGTTGGCACCGAACAATAATAACAGGACACAAAGTGTCCTGTCAGTTGGTTTCGAGACCACTCAGCCCCGATGCCCGCCCCCTCATCCCCCCTTTGATGGAGTGTACACTACACTACGCTCAGGCTTTCAGCCGCGGAATGCCCCGCAGTTTGAGTGGGGCGGAGGACCCGTGGGACGGCTGGGCGAGCGGAGGATCTTGCATCTTGCTTGCATGGCATGCGAGGAAGAGAAAAAAGGCCGGTAAGCTGTGTGGCAGTTGTGGACGGGCCTCACATATCCACACGAAGACAGGCAGGCAAGCTACCCTACATATCTACACTAGAAAGCATATAGATAGGTACCACGCTTCTCGTACATTATGATTACTATGTATGTCTCTTACCCACAGGGCCCTGCACCCTTTTGCCCCCCCCTCCGGGCGGGAACGGGTCTGTCAAGACGCAGTGATCATCATAATGCTCTTGGTCTTGATACCAGGTAGCTTCAACGTTTCAGAATTTTGGCCTTCCGGGGGAGGAGGCGCAGAGGATTATAGCTGACAGCCCGCCAACCAGGCTTACCAGGCTTGAGCTGCAGGAATAGCGCAGCTCCCTCCGACTTGAGATACCCCTCTGCACCAATAGCAAACAAGCTCGCCACTCCCTTGTCACAAAAGCCGTTGGCAGGCCCAAGTTGGGTCTAGCTCTGGGCCAGTTTCTATTTCCGTACAGCAGCACCTCTTGACCCCCCAGAGCCTCGCGTTACCACTGGAGTTTTAATATATATATTTTAGGGACGTGGTTTGATCCCGCCGACAACAACTTGTTACCAACAACAAAGGCCAACAGCCAACAAGCAACAATGGCGTGCATTGAGGGTCCGGGGCGGGTAATCAAAATGCTCCACCTTAGGCCCCACACCGGGACAAAGCTCCAAGGGGAGACAGGACCCCGCCCTTGTGTGACCGGAAGTGAAACATCGCCAATGGCAGTTCGGGCGACCTGTCCCCGTCACGACGCCTCGCAAGATCGTCTTAACACACTTCGGACGAAGTGATACTCGCCCGTTGGCGAGTGGCCTAGGCCTCCCGACGAGGGGTGGCTCGCGGTGGGCAAAGACACACTGTGTCTTTCATGAGCATCCATCCTTGCGGGGGTGGGAAAGGCGGTGAGGGCCCGGGGATGACCACCATGTTAAAACATGACGAGATCGTCCAGCGACAATCAGTCTCAAATCAACGACGGCCGCGACCCTCTGCGTCATAGAGAAGCCTTGCTTTTTTCCGTGCTCGTGTTTCTACTGTGGCAGGCTGCTGTCCAACGCGAGTTTCCATCACGTTGCATAAGAAGCAGTCCACGTACGATGCGTTCTTCTATGATCGGTTTGCCTAGCGGTTGCCCGTCGTCTTCCGGAGCTGGAGTCGGGCGGAGGCGATAGGCATCCCGCGGGTGGGACAGGATAGGCAACGAACGGGCTGGGACAACACAGCTCTGTAGAACAGCAAAAACCGTTTCTTGGGGTTGATGGCGGTCGGTTGGTGGCGAAGACACATCTGCGGTTCACGGCATGGTTGCGCAGCCGTGCAGGCTGCCATCGAGATTGCAGGGCGCAAGCCAGACTCGCACAACGGCAGATGACATGGACGGCCAGCTGCCGGGGCTCGCCTTAAGAAAGACGTTCATCCAAAGCCGGCCGGTCGGCCGATGCGTTTTCAGGCCAAATCACCCCGTGGGCTGCGAACCGACGGTGCAGCCGGCCGGTTTGGCAGTGGAGCTCTGACCACCGGCAGCGGCGACCTGGGCCTTACACTAGAACAGGCATGCATGATTCGCTGAGTCCAGAAGATCGGCGAGGAAACCAAAAGAGCCAGTGTCAATGCCGAAGCGTTGTATGGCCGGCAGATGCGCTCCCTTCCGAGCCGGAGTCCGGATGAAATAAATGATTGGCAGACAAGCAAGGCGATTCGCTCTCGAGCACAACCCAAGGCCGACCTTCCAACCCTATATTTGAAGACCAGCGACCGCCGCCAAATGGAACGTGAAAAAAAAACGACTGGGTGTCCGACATTCGATGGCGAGTCTGGCGATTTACCGGCACCCGAGAGCTTGTGCTGCACCGCTGCGTCGCTGCGTGTCAGGAAGGTTTGAAGTAGAATTCTGAAAAGAATAGATTGTGAGCTGCCGCGTGCGAAGGCCAAGACGACATGAATCGGGAGTGATCTCCACGATCTTCACACGACGCGACACCTGGCGAGCATGGACTCAGAAATCCAAGGCAAAACCCTATTGGGGGCATCTCGTGGCTCTTGTGTAACCGTCAAACTATTGGTAAAGAATCTGTCGCTTCCATGTTTGTCAAACACGTCAGTGCGGTGACGTTGCAATCGCATGAGAAGGACATTGCCCACATCGCCCACATCGCCCACATGGGGACTGGCCTGGACTCGGCCGTGACAGACTCGGAGGGCGGCCGGCCCCAACAGGCAGGGAGTACTCGGTACCGTAAGCAGTGACACCGACTGGCAGGACTGAGCTGACTGGCCAGTGATGGAAGGCTGTTCTCCTTTATTTGTCTCGAGTCCCCTGTCGAGGTCATGGGGATGGGATGAACGTCCGGGCTGGCACCATCATAAGATTTCCTTGAGCCCTGGTTGTCGGATTACGGTTCCTCTGGGCTGGTCTGCTAAGCGCAAGGTTGTCTGTTGTGCCGCATGGATCAGGTATGGTAGTACACAGATGTGTCGGCAATGGCAACAGAGGAGGAATCGATTTTGGATGAGGACAGACAGGTAGACAGACAGACAGACAGACAAGCAACACCCCCGACGTCGGTCGTGATGAGGCGAGGCGAGGCGAGGCGAGGCGAGGCGAAGGATCCTTTGGGCCATGCAAATCTTGGAATCTGGACCGCGTCGGCCAAAAAGAGAGCAATGGTAATTTGGGGAGGGGGCAGGCTGGCTGGCTGGCTGGCCAGAAGGGGTCGCAAGCTGGCAAGAGGCTGCTGGTCGGCTGGCCTGGCGCCATGGGTTGTCAAATTGGGTGGCCCACTCTCTCCCTTCGTTTATAAACAGGCGAGCAGGGTGATTGGGTGCGTGTTCCTGAGCGTTGAAATTGAGCTTACGCTAGGGCGGCAATGATCAGGGGTGCGGCCGGGCGAACACCCCCCAGGCAGCCAACCAGGACACAGGTACCTCGCGGGCGTGGTTCCCACCCGAGCTTTGGCGCCGTTGCATCCCCCGTGCGTACCTGCATTTGCTCATCCCTGGCGCCTGCAGTTGCAGGCAGTCTATCCATCGTCAATTCTGGGCCGCCCACCCGCCCAAATCCAGCCCCATCCAACCTCACTTTCCACCCGCCAGCCAACCAGCCAACCTGAGCCAGCCATTCTCTGCCCGGTCCAGTCCAATCTGGGCCAGGCCTGGTCGAGGGCAGGGCTGTGCAATGCAATGCAATGGAAGCCGGAGGGTGCAGGAGGACGGGATAGGGCAAGGGCCAGCCAGGGCCAGGGCCTTGGACAAGGGCAAGGGCAGTCTGCAGCAGCCTGCAGCGACGCAACCTGTGGTGGCAGCCAGCGGGTAGCGATCGATAGCGTAGAGTAGTAGTCTAAGTACGGAGTAGTAATGGTGGTGTGCTGTGTGTGCTGTGTGCTGTGTGTGCTGTGTGCTGTGTGCTCCTTGTGGCTCGAGCGGCTCGATCTCATCTAAGGACGCTGGTCTGCCCGTTCCTGCCCCTTCCAAAACCCTTTCCTTTCTTTCCCTTTCCTTCACCACGGTCGTTCATTGTCACCGGCGTCGTCAAGTCCACATTCGTTCCTTCCCCCCAAAAAACACTGCACCCACATTAGCTGCTATTGCTGCTGCTGCACTGATCCTAATCACTCGAGATTAGACCCTCCCTCCTTGGTCTCGGCTTCATTCTTTCAGTCGAGTTTCCGTCCTTTCATTTTTTCCCCTTGTTGTGTTGTGTGTACTTGGCCCATCTGTGCGCCCCATCCTCTCCCCCCACGGGAATTCCTGACGACTACCGCTACGACACGCACCATAATCAAAATCAATACTGCGCGAGCCCGGCCGAACCCTTCCAAACCGTAATAACTAGTGAATCTGACTCCTAACTCTAATAAACACAACCCTTGACAAACCGCCTGGGCCATTCTTCGAACAGGTATGTATGTCGGGCACGCTATACAGTCTCGTACCAACGCCTCCATGATTCAGATCCCCCTCCCCTCTCTTCCTCCCTTGTCCAACCCAGCCGCCGCGAGACATGGTCCCAGACACACTCGCGACATACTCTCTGGTCATGAGATGAGGCAAGTCCAACCGTGCAAAGCACCATAAACTGACACGCTTGGCAGGAAGAGCCCCCGATACTATTGTATCGTATTGCCACTGTCACTGCTCGATCAAGAGTATCATCATCACTATCGTTTTACACATCACGCTCATTTCATCGGACCCGTACACACGAAACACACAACCAGGCTCAGACCACAGCTAGGAACAGCACAACGCAGCCGCCATGCCTGCCATATCGAAGCTTATCGCACGCGGCCCCCTCGCCATGCGCGACGCCCTCACGGAGGACCAACAAGGCAACGCCAGTGTCATCAACCTCTTGATCATCATCCTCGCCGTCGTGGTAGTCCTCGGCCTGGTTCTCGGCGGAGTTCTGTTCTTCCTCCGAAGGATGCGAAACAAGCAGCAAAGAGCGCGCAAGGACTCCCTACCCCAGTACAACGACGTCGTGCAAGACGACAAGCACAGCAATAGCCATCACCGCCTGACCATCGAGACCAGAAATGGCCACTCCAGCGTGCTGGTCTTCAACAAGGATGGCCAGCCCATGTTGTCAAATCCCAGCCAGCCCCCACACTCGCCCGACAACGTCCCCGAGATCCATATCACCTTCCCCGAGGAGGAGGATGACAGCGGCCGCCGCAAGAGTGGACGCGTCCTCGTCGTGCGCGTCGGCGATAATGCTACCGTTGGTATGGAGCCTCTGGACGAGGAGCAGCTCCCAGCCTACGAGAAGGAGAGCAAACACCAGTTCTACTCCATTGACATGGACGATATTGGAGGCCTGAGGGAGAAGAAGCGCGAGGACTACCACTAGGGCACACCACACCACTAGGACCGAATCTTTCCGACTGATTACGACCACTGATATATATACCTGGGGATTTGGCAAAAAAAAAACCACAAGCCCTCACTCCAGTAACGACTTTGATACCGAATTTCTGAGAGGGGATAGGGCGTTTGGAGGAGGTGCGAATTTGTCAATTTTTGTTATCTGCAACCAAGGATACCCTGCACACGCCTTCGCTTCTCGACCCTTTCTGCCAGTCGACCGACTCCGTAATCAACCACGGCTTTAGTGGCCAGGTCTCGGGCGTGGAGAAACCGGGGAGCGGAACGCCAGGAGGGAGGGTCGAGGACGGGAATCAAGCCGAGCACCCCAAGCAACACGCGCGCCTGTCGAGGCGCCTACGGGGGCATTTGCCCACCTCCGGACGATGGCGGGCGTCTCAGGTGTACATATGGCGCGCGACAGCAAGTCAAGTAATGTGTTGCATTTCACTGCATCGGGCGGTCGGTCTTGGTTGGGGGGGGTCCAGGAGGATGGATTCCAAATCACGCGAGCATTTGCAGGGGCTGTTTTCCTTGCCACTCTGGCTTGCGGAATTTGTACATTCTAATATTGTATAATCATTATTCTTAGAGCCTAGAAGCAGCAGTGTTTCTCGAGAGCAATGCCAGTCTCAGGTTTTCCTATCCGACATTTAAGCAAGGCGACCCACCCAATTGCACTTTCTTTTTCTTTTCTTCTCTTTTCTTTTTTTTTTTGGCGGACGACGGGGCGGTCTCCCGGGGCAGCAAACGGCCTCATTTGGTTTCCAATGGCCTTGGTTCAATATTGATTGAGATATCGGATATCGCGGTACGGATCCGGACTGGATCGAGTTTCGGTCCTGCTCGTTGCTCGTGTTCTAGGATACCCAGTACCCTGGAGCTATAGGACGTATACTATGTATTATCTACGCCTCCACTCTGGCCCCCTCCCCCTGAGTCACGAATGCGCCTTCTCGCATGAGGCCATTGTCAAGAAGACGCAAGCCAACCTGAGCAAAAGGTTTCTGCTTCCCCACCCCTCTGGCGGGATCACTGAGCGGAGCCAGCCCCGTCCCCCGGCGTGGGGACTTTGGTGGTGGGCGGAGACGGCGATCATGGCGCCCCTGCTGGTTGATGGTGGAGGGTGGCCGGGGGGGGGGCGGTGTTTCCTAGCTCTGGCACGATGGATGGGTGGGTGGGGACTACTACACTAACGAATTTTGGATACATCTGGGTGAGAGAGAGAGAGACAGAGAGGTATGTATCGTCTCTATTAGGCGATGAGGTATTATTTGTATGAATGTGGTCGCCAGCGTGTATCCTGCGCGGAGCGGAAATAAAAGCGCATAAAAGTAAAAATAAAAAATAAAAATAAAAATTAAGAACCTAATCTTGCCAAGTCGGAAATTTCCACGTCCTGGGGGGGGGGTTTTTTTTGGCTCCCCTCCTTCTTGGGTGTCCTCGTTTGTCGAGGGTGATTGTTGGCCTTGGTCTTGTACTCTCGAAACAAACACGTTGGGTACCAAGTTGTCTCCCTATGTACCTGCATAACCTAGATAGCTTTGCTATCGAAAGAACAAAAAAGAAGGCCAGGTGGGGGGGGGGTAATGAAACCTTTTGAGACAATGGCAGTGCCGAGTTGTGGTTCGTCTCATGTTCATTAGCCTCGCGAGCCTGTGTGTCCCTAGTGGCGTTCTGCTCTCGAGAAGACCAGACTGCTTCTTGTCTGTGGGGTAATAACAGGGACGATTGGAGGTTCGCCGTAGCCCTCGAGCAGACAGAGATGGGCGACCGAGTTAGTCTAGGTGCTGCTTGCTTCATCAAAGGTAGCCCGACAAACCCACCCAGGTTCGACGACACACCCTCGTTCTGCATCATGTTGGCGCATGGACCGGGCGCACTAGGTAACCGTGGCTGTGTATGTGGGCGCTGGCTGTGTGCCTGCAGCAGCAGCAGCCAAAACAACCCATCCACCTACTGCACCTTGTTATTATTACCCGGGCGAGTCGCACGAGCGCACACAGGAAGGGGTTACAGAACAAAGCGCCCGCTTGGGGGGGGGGACAAACGCTGCCCTGCGCTGCAACCACACACACACGCGCACGCAACGCAAGAAGGGGCTGTGCTATGGGCCACAGCCCTGAAAAGAGAGAGAGAGAGAGAGAGCCGCTCGGGTGGTAAAGGCCAAGGGCGTCCGAAGCGACCCTCTCTCCCGCGATGTCGTGCATGTTTTTGAACGTTCTCTCTCCACGCACCTGCTGCATCACCTGCCCGCCAGCCAGCCCCTCCCCAGCCCTTTCCTTTCCTTTCCTTTTGTTCTTTCCTCCTTTTTTTTTTTTTTTTTTTTTTTTTTTGGTCTCTCCCAATTTATCCCCTCTCACATATGAACCGACGCTTTGCTAAGAGCCCATCGCTTGCGAGTGAGGCGTGCTAGGGGTGGTTTGCATGGGGTTGCAGAAGATGCACTCGCGTTGAGGATGGGTACTCTAGTGTATGTACACAAGGTAACTTTCCCTCCTGCCTCAAGAAAACTAGTGGATGGGGGCCGTTGTCCAGTCACTCGGGTCTTCCTCCTCTAAGGGTTTATTTATTCCCTTTCCTCAACCGCAATATACATCACCTCACCCTCTTACACGAGGGCCCCCAAAGGTGCTTCTACACCGACTCCATCCCCCCGGGGGGCGGGGGGAGACAAGAACGATGGCCATCAGGGGCAAAGGCGTGCAGCATTTTGGTCTGCCAGCTGTACGGGGCTTCCCGAGCCGCACGGCAGGGATGATGATGATGACGCGCAGGAGCCTAGTACCGCAGCATCTCAGGAGCCAAAGGCGGCTGAAATTTGGTATTGCATACCTACTTAAGTAACTCGATAGCCCCCCTCTAGAGACTATTCTACCCCATTCAAATTAATTAATACTTCCAAGAGCCCCTATCATTGGCCACCAAAGTCGTCGAAATTCTACTGCTTGGGTATTTATTTACCGGGAACCATACAGAGTCCCTAGTAGCGCCTCGTGTCAGGCACACCTCCCCCACTACTACCACTACCACCACCCGCGTGCATCGGAGGGGGGATGGCAGTGCTCGAGCTTCCCCTGGCGCGCTCGTAAAGCAGCCCCGTCACGCCAGGCTTCACCAGCGGCCCGAACATCTGGTCCACCATCATGTCATAGTCTGCCTGCGGCGGCAGTATCGACCAGGAGCTGTCGTACAGGTACGCGTTGCTCAGCCCCAGCCCGACCCCGGGGTGCGACGAGCACACCAACGCCTGCGCGGCGGGTGTGCCGGCGGTGGCGCCTGGTCCTGTGTCCTGAGGCGGGGTATCCGGAAGGGGTTCGCACCCGCGTGCCTCTGCGAGCCAGATGGGGATCTCTGGGCCGGTGACGGGCAGCAGGGGCCCCTCCCCCTCCTGGGCCCTTGCCATGGGAGGCGTCATCAATGTTGATTGCTCTTGTTGCCTAGGTTTCTTATCTTGCGAGAGCCAGTTGTCCGCAGCGTACTTGTTCCTCTGCCTCTGCTTCTCCTTTTCATGTTGGTCCGGCACCTGCGGGACGAGCGCATTCTCTAGGACGTAGTGGGGACCGGGCAGCCTGTAGTCCGCCGATGGCTTAACCGCGGGCGCACTAGGTGCCGATACAATTCTTTTAGCACTCGAACCTGGGGCGGGTACTTTTGTTGCAAGGAGCTTTATTGTGTGTTTGTACGTACCCTATCGCTCCGGGTTTGTCGTAAGAACCGCCGTGTGTGAAGTTATTGACCGCCTCACGCAGGTCTTGGGTCTGGCGGCACGGTTAGCGGCGAGTGACCACTGTCGAGAGGAGAGGGGAGACTGTGGTGGCTTACGATATCCATGATGCGAGGGAAGAAGCGAGCGAAAGGCGGGATTAGTCGCATGTTGGAGGCGACAAGAGCCGCTAGGGCCGAATCATCGACCGGTTCGTGCCGCACAAGTGGTGCCGTGCTTCCTTCCAGGTTGTCGAACAAGTGGTTCTGCCTTGCGGCTAGCAATATCTTGGTCGGCTGGATAACATGAATAGCAAACATCTGGTCCACCGTGAGGAGCCTTTCGGTCCCGTCCATGGCGGGCCTCTTGGCCACGATGGCCTGCAGGTTCCGCCAGAATCGGGCGAGGCTGACCGCATAGCCAACTGCCTGTCTCTGTGACTTGTGGACAAAGTCGGGAGGCAGTTCTCTTGACAGTTCCGGATTAGCTTCCTCGCGGATACCCGGGATGGTGAAGCGGTACAGGTCCACATGGAGGATCCAGAAGAGAGAGTGCAACATGATGAAGCTCGGGCCGTCTTTCGAATTCATAAAGCGCGTCGTGTTGGCATCATTCAACTTGAGATCTTCCGGGAGGGACTGGTGGAAGTTGGTGAGCCGGATCTGAAGCTTACTGACCAATGCGATGACCTGAGAAGCCTGCAGCTGAGACCTGCGGGGGTGTGAAGTCGTTGGACTTGTGAGCCGTTTTGTCACGCCCAGTATGTGATGCCTCAACCTATGAAGCCTCAGGTGGTAGCCATCCAGGGACAGACTTTTTGGGGTGAGTTCGGGTAGGGTAGTGGCCTTGCCGGATGTTTCTCCTGCGCGGACGGCTTCATACAACACCTCGTTACTCACAGGCAGTGTCAGGTGCATGTCATGTTCGCGTAGGACAAGATGCTCGTCGAATCCACCTGCCAAGAGGCGATCCAGGATGTAGCACGCCCAGACCAGCCTGCGGTTGGCCTCCTGTTTGATGAGGGACTCGCCCGCGCCGTCCCAGTTGTACTGCAGGGCCTTGATGAGGCGCCCGGCAAGGCCCATGTACATCCAGACCTTGCTCATCTGGTTCTCGTGCCAGAAGTGGCAAATGGCACAGACGAGGACAATGAGGTTTTCGTGGGGGTCTTTGCGCAGGAACGAGTCCATGGCGCGGAAGAGGTAAAAGTCAACCTGATATGCGCACTGGTCGGCGAAATCGATCTGTTTCTGGCCGGGGTGGACGATGCGGGATGTCATGGCACAGACCGCGGCGGCGATGATGGGATGTAACCGCCCTTGGTCGATCTCGACATGGACCAATTCCCGCTGCATGATGCCCATGCAAGGCTGGGGTGCCCATAGCCGGAAGAAGACATCGAAGTGCCTCCAAAGTATGTCTTTACGAAACAGACGGGCTCTGCGAGCGAGTAAGCTACAAAATTCCAGCACATGTTGTAGTTGTTGGTCACGCACTCTCCGTAAAGATCATCAGCAGAGGCCCGCCTGGTCGGGGTAGGCAGGGCCGAAGAGACGGCTAGATCAACAGGTGATGTTAATGGCTTTGGGGCAGGGTTGACGGCCTGCGACGAACTAGGCCACGCCTCAACTCCCTCGAGCTGGTTGCCGCTTTGCGACGGTGGCTGCAGACTAGCCACGTCGGACGGCCTTCTCTTGGGAGAAACATGTCCCTCAGGCTGGCTGTCGGCCTGGGACAGCGACCCGGGTGGCTCGGTTGGCTCTAGTAGACCAGCCACGTGCGAGAACTTTCTCTTGGACGCGACATACTCGCACGCCAGGTTGTGGCGCTCGCACCGTTTGCACCGTGGGAGATCGCCAGAGCACTTTGTCTTGTGGATGTGGCACTCTGTGCACGCCTTTTGGGCCCGCCTCCTCGGGAACCCGGCCTCAGTCCGGTCCTTGTTCGGCACGACCCTAGATATCCTCTCTGTAATTACAGACAGTGGATATGGTGTGAGATGATGTCCTCATAGAGGGGTCACAGCATGGGAGGGATTGCTTACCTTGGTCCGCGCTGACGAAGCTGCAGACGTAGTTGAGTCTCACACAGTCCTTGCAAGGGCCGCCAGCGACGTCCGAACCGGGGCACGAAACCTGCACAAAAAAAAAAGAAAAAGAACCTTAGCGAAGCCGCCGGTTACACAGCAGGTGTGCAAGTTTAGTAGCAGTCAGGAGTGCAAGCGCGTGGCACCGGGAGATATCGTTGATTGCCTCACCTTGCGACCTCTGCAATTCACGCAACCCTCATCGACTTTCCAAACCACCTTGCTGCGGCGCCTCTTCACAGAGCCGGACGGCGCCACCTGCTGCTGCCATTGCTCCTGTTGCAGTTGCAGTTGCTGCTGCTGCTGTGCCTGTGGGGGTTGAAAATGCCGCCAGCGCGATGGGGACTGGAAGTCGGCCTCGAGCAGGTCAGTGACGGATTGTGCGTGCGATGCAGGAGCAGGAGCAGGGGCAGGAGCAGTGGCAGTGGCAGCATTGCCAGTGGGAGCGGAGGTGGAGGTGGGTGTCTGGCCGGCTGTCGCTGTCCCCGGCAAGGTCCCGGCGCGGTTGTCCATGGCGAGAACCGGCGGGAGGCTGGAGGTGACGTGACGCCCGAGGATTGCCGCGGTGCGTGGAGACACAAAGGGAGAACAAGCTTTGGAACGAGCGCTTGTGTGACGCCAAGGGCTTGCCCCGGTGGGACGACGCCTCCAAGAGAGAGATGCTCGAAATAACAAAGCTGAGCAGGGGCCCTCAGACAAAACCCGGGGCGGGCAAGAACATAATAAAGACGCGGTGGTCAACACGGAGCTTGAGTGCGAGAAACCGAGCAGAGCCGACAGCTATCATGATCATGATGATCGAGTAAGAGAGTGGAGGTGGTCTGGCTCTAAGCGCCGCTAATCTGCTAGATACGGTCTAAACCCCCCGGGGATGTCGCCAGCAAAAGGACCGAAGGGGCTGTCGTGTCGGTTGTCGAGGGCTCCTGCTGCATGGTCTACCTGCTTGTTGAGGAGACCGCGCAGGTGCGGTGGCATAAGCATGAATGCCAGACCACACGGGTGCACACAGAAGGCAGGCCAGGTCCTGGGTTGAGCCACCAGCCTGCCGGTTCTAACGCTAGGCCAACTCGGACTGGAAAGGGGGATCAAGCCAAGCCTTCCCCGTCCAGTTGGAGGGTTAGGAGTCCTGTCTCCAGGATATACCGAGTACATGCCTAGGTACCGAGTATATCTAGCGCTCTCACTCACCACCACACCTACTGCCAGGTATGCATGCATGCCAGCTTTTAAAAGCAGTCGGCCGCCCCCCTCCACCCCCCACCCTATTCTGTATTTTGGCCATATCCCCTTCTATCTATCCAAACCTCTGCAACGCAAACCCAAGCCACACAACACACACAACCCAGCCAGCTCATGCGCCCCCACGCCCACCCGCAGCCTTCGCGCTGGCTATGTCCGCCTTGATCTCAGGCAGCGGCCGGCCCCTCTCGGACGGCAGGCTGATGTACTTGATCTCGGCGAGATACCTCAGGTACCGCCCGACGTCCTCCCTCGACACGCCGTAGCCCATGCTCTCGTCCACCCCCGTGTACCGGTCCGCGTCGGCCTTTAGCACCGCCACCGCGTTGCGGTCGTCCAGCTCCGGCGCCCGCGTGTTGGCCGGCAGGTCGTTCGTGCAGAAGTGGAACAGCGGCATCAGCGCGTGCTGCTCCTGGTCCTTCTCGATCGGCCCCGCAGACACGAACCGCTCCAGGTCCTCCTTCCACGCGTCATACGACACCTCGGGCGTCTTGTACCCGTAGTACTCGAGGATCGACAGGTACTCGTTCATCCGGAGACGCGGGTGCGCCGTCACCTGCGCCACGTGCACCCCGTCGCCGATCGGGCTCAGCGCCCCAGCCACCACCACGCGCGCCACGTGCCTGACCGGCACGGCGTTGACCGTGTTGATGATGCGCGGCCGGCTCTGCAGCTGCAGAACCCCCTTCAGCATGCGGATCATGAAGTCGTCCACGTTACACACCCCCGTCTCGGCGTCACCCAGGATATAGCCCGGCCGGATAATGGTGCCTCGTAGTCCGCGCTTCCCTGCCTCGCGGATCAGTTGCTCGGACACCCACTTGGTCTGGCCGTAGCCCGTGCTGAGGCCCGTCCGACTGCCTAGCATGTCGTCCGCCTCCGTGATCGACCCTTGTCCCGTTCTGGTCAAGTCCTCAGACAGCTTTATGTAATGGTCCGAGTCCAGCACAGCCGTCGAGCTGACGAACGCGAACCGCTTTGGCCGGCCTTCGTTGCAGAGCCTCATGGCGTCGATCGTCGACAGGACATTTGGTGGCATCATCTCGTGATACCGCTTGACCCAATGGACCGAGGCACCATTGTGTATGACGACATCTACCTCCTTGCTAAGCTTCTTCCATGTGAGGATGTCAATGCCCAGCTGTGGCTGGGACAGGTCTCCCACGACACAGCTCAGTCTTGAGCTCCACTCATCCTTCCACACCCCGCTGCCGCGGAGCGAACGCTGTAGCCGCTCCAGTGCTGCAGCGGGGTTCTTGGCGCCTCGCACGTGCGCGATCAGCTTGAGCTTGGGCTTCGCCCGCCCGAGGATGTCGTTGATCAGGTAGGCGCCCAAGAAACCCGTAGCTCCTGTGAGGAAGACCGTCAGGCTGTCGGCTTCCCCCGCATCTGCCGACTGATACTTGTCGGCCAGGATCTCAACCAGCTCGTCATATGACTTGGCATATTCTGGGTCGCCCTGCTCGACGCCCACGCTCGCGCCTCCCTTGACCTTGTCAATTTGGCCGCTGAAGCCACTCAAGGTTGGGAACTCGTAGAGGAGGTTGATGGAGATATCAACACCGAACTCCTTGCGTGTCATGAGAAGGAGCTGCTGGGCCAGGAGACTGTGTCCACCAAGGTCGAAGAAGCTTTGCTCCTGCCGGATCGTCTTCGGGTTGAGACCGCGGACGAGCTCTGCCCATTTCTGGGCAACAGCGCGCTCAGTCTCGGTCAGGGATTCCCAGTGCTTTAGGTCCTCCTCGGATGCCTCCTCTGTACGCTCAGATACGTCAGGGAAAGGCAGGTTGGGCTTGTCGACCTTGCCGTTCGGGTTCAGAGGCATCTTGTTGAGCACGATGTAGATGGTCGGCACCGCGTAGACCGGCAGGCGAGACTTGAGATGGTCTCGCACTTCGGTCTGCATCCGCCTGTACTTCTTCAGATACACCCTCACTGTCCCCATCTCGACACCCTCGTCTTCGACATCCTCGTAGTTGAAAGAAGAGAGCCAGCGCTGCCACTCCTTCACCTCGGGCACGATGTAGCTGACCAGCGTCGGCTCTTCGTTTCGATCCCTCCGCACCAGCGTCTTGCAGTCCCGAATCAACGGGTGCTGGCTCAGGTTGTTGTCAATGTCTCCCAGCTCGACCCGGAAACCGCGCAGCTTGACCTGATCATCAGCGCGTCCCGTGCACTCGACGTCTCCAGTCTCCAAATATCGCCCGAGATCGCCGGTTCGGTAGAGCCTGTCCCGTGGGCCCTTGTAGTACTTGCGCCATGGCTCGTCCTTGCTGTTCTTGGCGTCAAACTCTACCCACTTCTGGTTGTCGACGAACCAGTTGTTGACAAACTTCTCAGCGTTCTTCTGCTCGTCTCCGAGGTAGCCCTCGGCCAGGCCTGCAGCACGGCAGTAGATCTCGCCCACCTCGCCGACCTTGCACATCCTGGTCTTGTCCTCACGGCTCACCACGAGCAGCTGGACATTCTGCATGCCCCTTCCGGCAGGGACGGTATCCTTGAGCTGGTTTAGGTAACTCGGGTCCTTAGCGGCGCTCGGAATCTCATAGTAGCTGACTGCTCGCTGCGTCTCGGTCGTTCCGTACATGTTTATAATGTTGGCGTTGACCGCAAGTCTTCTCAGCACTCGACAGTCCCTCGTCGTCAGGACATCTCCAACAAAGAAGACATTCTGGAGGCTGGGGAATTCTGCCGTGGCGCCGCCGACCAGGATCTGACCCATAGCCGGAGTCAGATGGCTCACCGTCGGCTTGTGCTCGGCCATCCATTCTGCCAGCTTCTCGTGCTGGATGTCCTCCTTCGCTGGGACACTGCAGCATTGGGAGTCAGCTTCCAAAGAACCAGGGAAGTCTCGTGGGAAAATAGGGTGCAACAGGCCACAGGGTGCCCGTGGCTTCCGGGACATGGGGTTGCGGAAACTCACAGCAATTGTGCTCCAAGGAATAGAGGCGTGAATATATCTCTCTGGATAGGGTCGTGAGCGATCCCAGAGAGCATTGTAAACCTGCTCTCGGACGAAAGATTAAAACGCTCTGCCATCCACCCGTAGTACCTGGTCAGACTGTAATGCCGACCGAGCACACCCTTGGGCCGCCCTTCAGTCCCAGAAGTGAAGGAGAGCGTGGGGTTCGAGTCTGGGCCCACCAGTACGTCTGGTGGTGACGAGGCCTTTTGCCTCGCGCCCGAGAAGACGTCCTGACCGTCAACCTCGCCCCCGAAAAGGTAGCCATCGTCACGGAGGCGGAGCTCGGGCACCTCGGCCTTGAGCTGGAGCGAGTCGTCGATGTAGCTCTGGACGAGAGGGGCCAGGGGGCCGTTCTCGTCTGTTGCCCGGCCGATCCTGATCAGGGCTCGTGGCTGGGAAACCTCAAGATAGACCTAATGGAACCCTTTAGTCGCCTTGCACAGGGAGTGACGCGATTCAGTTTCGGCCAGCTTTGCAAGAGCGCTCTCATCGCGTGTCATGGGCCGTGACTCACCTGTTGGCGGGCAGGAGGATATGCCGGATCCAGCACTGTCATGGTAGCCCCGGATGCCTGGAGATTTGGCCAACATGAGTTCACGGGCGTCCAAGTGAGCCTGGGGCGGACTTACCAGTGTCCCCATGATGCACACGACCAGGTCCACGGACCGGTGCGCCCAGATCATGACGACATCCCCATTCGTGATGCCCGCATCATGCAGGTAGTGTGCGAGCACGTTGGACGCCTCGTAGATCTGGCGGTAGGTGAAGGCCCTCTCGGGGGCGGTGGACGTCTTGGTCTCGACAATGCAGGTACTGTCCGGGTTCGCCTCGGCGGAGGCCCTGAAGCGCTCGTGGATGGGGCCGGCAAAGCCCGACCAGTCGAGGTCTTCTGTGGGGTCTGGGAGCGGCGGCGACGGCATGGTGTGAGGATCGCAAGTGGAGGTGAGGGCAATTAGGAAGGGAAAATTGTGACTGACGACCTCGTCGCCCAAAAGTTTAACAGTAACTAGCATGACTAACCTACATGCCGCGCAAAAGAGTCGGTTGCAGATCTTGAAATCCCAACCCCTGTCAGGCATGGCGCGCCTTCTTCCGACCGCGGAGGGACCACGGTGGAGCGGTACGTACGTACTCCATACCTGCTCGAGCTAGGCACGCGGGGTTCTGCCGCCGCACGCTTACTGGTCAATTGGTGCAGCTTACACTGGACCACCGTTGCGCAGCAGGGGTGATGCGCCTTGATTGACCTTGCTTCCATGGCTGAGGTCTGTGTCCAGGATATTCCGTACTTAGCGCTGCCTCATATCTCCTTCACTATTTCTGCGCGATGGAGACGTGCATTGTGTTCTTGTGTCTGCCTTGTGTCGGATGGTGCTGTTTGTGGTAGATCGGAGAGGTGTCTGGATGAGGACAGGAGAAGAATGAGTTTAAATGCGCTGGGATGCGCTGGGTGGCCGCAGGGTTCTCTGGACCCCCAGCACACAGCCAACAGGCAGCCGCTAGCTCCCACTATAGTGTACAAGACAAACAACTGCAACACTCCCAATACAGACCCAGTCACAAAAGAATAAAGTGCCCTGGTGTTTCCGCATCTGCTTATACCTACCTAGGTATCTTGAGGGACCATGGTATTTGTGGTACGTCACATCGTGGATGCGGTTGGAACCCACCCACTCCCTAACCGGGCTCAAGGTTACGGGTGCACAGAGACTCTCTACTCGTGCTATGGCATCAATACCCCACCCCGTATAGCCATGTGGTGCGCAACCTGCAGCATCAAACTGATTATATTTCGGGCCATTACCCCGCGCTCCACTCGTTAGGTCTTATAATCAATAGGAATGTAAGATGGATGACATATTGTGTATCTACTCTTTCCCCGCGTTAAGGGCTATAAGCTGCCGGGTCCAAGACTTTCCACACGAGAGACGCGTGAGGAGCACGCTGCTGATGGGGGAAGATTCAAGTCTCAGACCGTCCCGAAGCCGAATGGGCACCGGAAGCCATCACTGAAGTAGGGAGCGAGGAATACGTCGCCCATATTAGCCCAAGTGTAGATCCATCGGATTGCTTTGCTCGAACTTCGTAGCTCATATCTCTCCCTCGCTCCCCGGTTGTGGGAGCCAAGGCTTCCCCCCGTTGCTCACCCTAAAAACGTCGACAAGTCCACAGAGTTCTGGAGGTGATAGGACGCCTGCCACCTGCAGCCCTCCAAGACAATAAGGTGTGCGCGAGCCCCAGCCGCCAGGTCGCCCGAACGAGACCATGTGCCGAGCCGATTGGCTGAAGCCATCCGTCGTCTCACGCACCTCGGCCGCCACCGCTGGGTCATGGTTTGTCACGCGCGCCGCAGTGTCACCCGGTCACGGTTTCTTGTCATCAGGAGCCCAGGAGACGACTTTCCAGGCTTCATGCGCTCGCTCCTCTACAACAGAAGTGTCGACGGGAGCCTTGTGCCACAGAGACCCGGGTCTCACCCATAATGAACCGGCGATATACGAGATTACCTTGACCGCAAGTCTTATCAAACATGATAGCTTACTCATTCATCCTGTATGCCTTGATACCATCCTGTCAGGCATCATCTCTGCCCCAAGACGGAAGCCCCAGCCCGCATCATGACAACCACCACCACCAACAGACCCTCGGCACGGGCGGGCCCACCAACCGCCACGCCCGCGGCTTCGCCGCCCTCGGCGACAGCTACGGCGCCGGGATAGGCACGGGCCTGGACGGCAGCGGCCTCCCCGCCGAGGGCGGCTGCCGGCGCGGCGCGCACGCCTACCCGGAGCTGATCCGCCGCGACCTCGACAGCGCCACGGGGCTCAACACCACCTCCCAGTGGCTCTCGTGCGCCGGCGCCGCCACGGCGGACGTCCTCTCGGCCGGCGGGGACCCCGGGGCGCCACGCCCGGGCCAGGTCGACCTCCTCGACGCCTCGCTCCCGCTCGGCTTCGTCACCCTCTCGGTGGGCGGCAACGACCTGGGCTTCTTCGACGTGATAAACGCCTGCAGTGAGTACCATTCTTTGCCCTGCCACAGCTGCCCGGTCTCTGTTCCTCGGGATGTTCCAGAATGCACCGCCTTGGGACCCGTAGCAGGCGACTGACAGGACCCAGTATTCCGCTTCTACGCCTTCTACAGCGGGACGTGCGAGGCCGCGCTCGAGGCCGCCGACGCCGCGGTGCGCAGCCCCGTCCTCGAGCAGCGCCTCGCCGCCGCCCTGCGCGAGATCCTCGACGCCGTGGCCTGGGAGAGGCGGCCACGGTTCAGCATCGCCGTCACGGGGTACGCGCGCTTCTTCGACGCCGAGACGGCCGCGTGCGACGCCATGTCGCTGGGCGTGTGGCGCGGCGGGCCGAGGCTGTCGCGGGCCATCAGGCGGCGGGTGAACGCGCTGGTGGGCGCCGCCAATGCGAGGCTGCGGCGGGCGGTCGAGGAGGTGGCGGGGCGGTTCAGGGGCCCGAGGCCGAGGGTGGTGTTTGTGGACTATGATGGCTTGTTCGAGGGACACCGCTTCTGCGAGGCGGGCGTGGTGGAGCCGGCTTACAACAGGACGGATAGCTGGTTTTTTCTTGTTGGGGGCCCCGACAATGCGAGGAACGAGACGCCGTGGCCGAACGGGACTAACGGTGACCCGGAGCTGACGAGCTATCAGAGCGACGAGGTCCTGTCGCCGCTGTCTCCGTTGGTCGACCCCGAAGCCTGTTTGGGTCGGGCGCAGGAGAGTCGAGACTGGGGCGGACTTGCTCTCTGTTACATGGTCATGGCGAAACATCGTGACCCTTCGCTCAGACCGGCGTACGACGGGGCCACGGCACAGAATGGAATGTGGTGGGTGCCAACTTCCTACGGAAAGACGTTCCACCCACGGACACTCGGCCACGAAGCCATCAGGGACAGGATCTACCAGGTATGGGAGGAGCATGGGCTGTAGGAGATGGGCAGGTTGCTCGGGGAAGACGAGCTGGTGGATGCGGTTATTCTCCTCGCTGCTTTGGCGGATCGAACATAGACCACGATGCCCTCCTTCCCTCTAGTCACCATCGTCCCGTCTATCCCCATCCCATGCGCCCCCCCCCCCCCCNCCCCCCCCAGCGTCACCACGGCGTCAACGCGTCGCAGTCCAGCTCAACAAGTGAATGGACCACACAGCAGCCAACCGCCCCGCTAGCAAACAACAGCAGCAAGCTCCCCTCCCAGGTGAAGCAGCAAAACCACAGCCATCCACCGACCAGCTAGTGCAGGGGTGAGTCCCACGCAACAGCCGACTGACCCATCCAAACTGCAGCACAGCGCCAGGTTCGATCCCTGGGTAGGGACACCAAAAAGGAAGCCTGGCTTGACCTCTTCCCTCTCCCAGTACGTGGCTGGACTCATGTAGCCTAGAGTCGAGAGACGGTTTAAGAGCCCCGTCCGCGACGGGTGACTCCCAGCGCTCCTTTAGAGGAATTTCTGGACACAGCCATTGGAAGCGAGAGGGCGCGGTCGTCAGCGCAGCCAACTTGGTTCCTGACTTCTTTTTTGTTTCCGACTCTCTCCTTCTCTTTTCTTCTGGTCTTGTCCTCGTTTCCCTGTTGTCCCCCTCTCTGATGTCCTGGTGTATGATGGATGACCAACTCACCTCCGTCAGAAACCTCCTATACACGCAGCGGGGTTTCTTCTGTGACAAAGAGGCCGAGTGCGTATGACTGACTGCTCTTGAAAAACGGTGCATTGGCGATCTTGTGATGCTGCATGCTATGATCTCACACATGATTCCCACCAGATGACAAGAATATTACACGACAGCCCTGTTGTCCCAATATGCAACAGATGAAAGCCTAACGCCTGCCTATTTTGGACTTGATGACTATGCAATACCTTGGAGAGCAAACAGTGAATCCAACCCAGCCTCTGAAGTTCTAGTCCGCCATGCCGAAGACCTCCCCGATCGAGAGGGTGTTGCTCCTCACGCCCGTCAGCGTGACCAGGATGCCCACCAGGTCCACGATCAACAGCACCATGGCCGCCATCATGAAGCGCGGGTTGAACACGCGGTACAGCATGAGGTGTCTCCTCAGCCAGCCGGCCCACGCCATCGTGGCCAGCGACTCGACGGCGTAGTAAGCTATGAAAACACCGAGGGCCCGGCTGACGCTCTCGAGCACGCCCTTGCGCTTGGGGCCGGCCTTCCATAACACGACCAGCGGCACCGACGCCGCAGCGAGGATCTGCCCTGCGAATGTGTTTAGGGTGACCAACAGTGGGGTCCAAGGGTATCGGATGGAGAAGAGCGGGATGAAAGCAGCATCCCACTGGATGCTGCTGAGGACGGCCTGGTGCCCGGTCTTGAAGAAGTGGAAGTTGCCGAGCAGGCCCAGCATGACCGGGCCGATGGTCTCGCCGGTGAGCTCATTCAGGTCCAGGATCTCCACCAGTGACAGGACTTGCCACATCATGATCGCGATAGCACCACCGCCCATCGGCTTCGACAGTATTATGCAAGCAGTCATGATGTTAAGCGGCAGGAGGAGGTACCGGGCGCCGTTGGCGTTGGCGTAGCCGAGGACGGCGATCTGGGCGCGCTTGGCGTTCGTGGAGGTCGTGAGGATGGATATACAAGGCGGAGCCCAAATGAATGCAGTCGTACCTGCGACGACGGCGATGGCCAGGGCCACCTGTGCGGTGTATACGCTAAAGACCTTGAGTGCGCCTTCGGACAGCCCGGTAGCCCAATTCTCATTGTCTGCTGTGTCCATGGTCCAGTACACGGCAGAGAGGAAGAGTGCGGCGCGAAGGGCGTAGCCAACCCACGTTGGTGCCAGGCCGTGGTAAGAGCGGGTAGGCAAATAATATGCCCTAATGATCGAGGGAAGAATGGCAAAGACGGAAAACGGTATGGCCAGGTGCCAGGTAGCCGCAGTGGAAGAGGCCGAGGACGCGTAGTAAGTCGTCATGCAGTAAGGATACTGCTCATCGCGGCAGAGCTTTGAGAAGGATACGGCCCGACCGAGCAGGACAAAAAGAATTGAGTGGTAGACGGCAAAGTATCGGTCTGTCAGCTTCTCAATATTCAGAGACGCAAGTGCACTCGCAAGACCAAATGTTGTGTTGAAGAAAAGAAGAATACTATCTTCCCAAATGGTGTAGGAGTTGGAGGCGAAGCCGATGGATTGGCTAATGGTGAACACAGCCGCCATCCAGCCCCAGATGCTTGACGGAATGGGCAGCACCAAGGAAGCCCGGAGGAGAGCCCCCACGACTAGGATAGTACTGGCAATGCCAGCTCCAGCAGCGGCGAGCCGATAATCTGGAGCGTTGGTGAGGGCAGCATATGCTGTTCCGATGACGGCTCCTGGTATCGCACCAGTGACGGCAGCTAGAGTCACCTTCTTCTGTTGGGTCTGATACGAGGGGACTCCCGGGTCTGCCACAATGCCTTCGGCTTCCAGTTGCCTCTCAGCAATATCAAGCTCGATATTGTCCAAGGTTGCAAAGTCGTCATCTTCATCCTTCGTAACATAGAGGACGAGGGCGACCAAGCCAAGCCCAGTGATGACCAGGCCGATCAACATGCTTGGCACATCGAATCGAGCCCACAAACTCTTGCATATTCTCAATGTCTCTGCTTGATAGTCCATGTATGCGGCATACACGAGGTCGCGTGACTTCCCCCTCGTGTCGTCTTTGAGGACCTTCTCGGCTTTGCTGAAGAGGGCAGCCGGTGCAGCAGCCTCGGCTGTGTGCTCGAGGCCACGAGCAGCAAAGTACGATGCTTGATACCGATGAATTCCTGCAGCAGTCACACGGGCCGCAGACGCCAGGCTGTTCCACGCATCTCCCTTCTTCCCCGCAAATGCCTCCTCAATGGGCGCACCCAAGTTGTTGTAGGGGATCGGAATGCCCAACAGAAGAGCAAGGGTTGGTACAAGGTCGATCTGGTTGACAGGTCGTGTCTTGGCAGTGGCTGGCGGGGTGGCAAACTCAGGTTTGGTCCTACCGAAGATAGCCTTCTTCGAGTACATCCATAGAGCAGCTTCGACCTCATCGTCGCTCTCACCCCCGTGGTCACCCTTGGGATCCATACCGTGGTCACCCATGACAACCAACAATGTGTCATCGTCGATCTTTTCCGCCAGGTTCCTGACGAAGTCATCCATCTGGCGCAGCTTCGCCGTCATAGCAGCGTGAGCAGGTCCGTAGCGGTGACCGGCATGGTCGACGCCAAGCAAGTGCCCGACGAGCAGATCCCAGTCGCCCTTCCTGTCCCTCTGCAGCAGTGGAAATATATGCTCGAGGACTCCATTATCGACGGAATGCAGATCCCAGACGTTGAAGCTGTCGTACGACCTGCTGCTGTTGGACTCGAAGTATTCTGGGAACAAGGCATCCCAAGTGTCATCTCCAAGGTGCACAATCTTCCTCCCTGCGTCCCGGAGTTGGAGCAGAAGGTTGTCCTCCTCGATGGCAGTGCCGGCGAAGTTGCTTCCCATTTCCATGAAGGTAGGCAGTGTTCCGGTCGTGAGCCCCTTCAGTCTCTGCAGCGTCGTTGTCGGTGGGTCCGCGATGAAAGGCCTCAGGAAGGCGTTGTTGGGCGACTTGACTGCCGTCTCGTACAGGAACGGGAAGGCATTGTGGAACTCGGCGTCGTCTTGTATCGGAACTGTAAAGTCATATCGCAGCGCATCGATCAGGACAACAACCGCCTTGTCGAAGGCCTTGGGATGCCAACACCCGCCGTCCACCGTGCCCCGTCCCTTCCATTCGGACAGAATGCTCAGGTCCTTCCCATCTGTCCCGCCCATGGGGCTGACGTCGCAGCTTGACTTCTCGTCGAGGACCAGCCTGGTCAACAGGAACCCCGAGGTGAAGTATGCGATGCCTATTACGTGTATGCTGAGCATCCAGACCCAGAAGCCCAGCGTCCACGCCCAGCGGCGCTCATATGCGGTTTTTCGGCGGGCCTCGAGGGCCGCACGCTGCCTCTGCTGGAGGCCTGCCTTCTTTTGTTCCTCGTGAGGGTCCTTATTCTTGGTGTCGGCCTCTGCGACCTGCTGACGGCGTTTGGCTGCTGCGAACTGGGCGGCAATGGCCTTGTAGTTGGGAGGACCCGAGGAAGGGGCACTGTCTCGGGGGTTGGGCGGAGGCATTGTGCCCGTGTCGAGGGAGTCGGGGAGGTAGCTATAGTGGAGAGGCTGTCTGATATGATGGAAATATTAAGAACACATGGTCAGTCAGGGTTGAATTAAATCGCTCAAGAAGAGGTCGGGGGTGGAAAATGACATTGTGTCGAGGTCTCCAGATTACCGACCATTTCCACCCAGATTTTGGAGCTCCCCGAGGTCCCCTTCACTTGAGCTCCGGCCCTCCAGGTGCTTGTCTGTTACAGCAGCTCCAGGGTCCACTCTACACTAGTCCACTTGCTCTAGTGCTGTGGCTGCCAGCAGCTCTTGCCCCCACGTTTCATCCCACGGCAGGCATCTTTTGGGGTCAAACCTGCATCCAATTTCCTGACCACTTACAACTTCATTACGCTTCTGCACAATTGCTGCACAACAAATCAGGATGGTAAATAGGGCTCAGAGTGTACGGACAGTTTGTATTCTTCAAATTATCTACCAAGTCCTAATGACAATGACTGCGATAGTGGGAATACGCAGATTAACTCCACCTGATTTTGCTATGTGAATCTTTCCGTACCTGTTGACTTTTGGAGCCTCTATGACGTCTAGCTAGAATCTGCGCAAGTCGCCTATAAAATGAGAGAGAGATGGCAGTACCAACAGATTGGTCTGCATGCACGAAACAAGTCAGAGCCTCGCCGCTTTCAGTGGTAGTTTTACACGGGCCGAACTTTTCTATCTATCAGCTTCAGACCCTGGATACAATATTGGCTTTCTCTCACATCCCACGAGTGGTAAAAAGTTCGACAAGTATGTATTATTCGTCAGTTTGCATATGTGCCCAGGACTCAGGTAGTTAACTCTTTGCAAGCATGAAACCACGAAGTTTTCAGCCAAGATTTGCGCAGATTGAAGCACTGGCATCATCATAGCCGTAATTCTTATTGTCTCCGAAGAGCCACCTATATCAAGTAACGACAAGTTATCAGTATTTCCACGATGCCGCTCAAATAATAGATGAAGAATTGAAAAGCAATTAGACATAAGGACGGATACTCACCAGCCGCTTGCGTAGAGACCACACTCCCTAGTGATCTCCTGGAAGGCCAGCTCAGCCTCCGAGGAGTAGCAGAGCTGGTTACCGCTGTAGTCGCAAGAGTATGCAACAGTGGAACCAACCCTATACAAGAGCTTGGCCGAGGGGTAGTGCTCGCCGTTGCCGCAGAAGCCTCTGAGCTGGCTGACAGCCGCATCGGTGTTGGCATGGTTCAGGGACCGCGAGGTGCACTGTGAACCACGCGCAAAACGTCAGCGAGTATTACTTTGAAATTATCACTCATGTCCCCTTTCCGGCTGACTTTCGTTTTTCTTTACCTTCGCGACGTTAAGGAGAGGAGAAGAGCTTCATGTGGGAAACGCTCCAGGGTGTCTCTTTGGGGCTTGAATATACTCACTCCCGACGAATCCCGAGCCTCCAATTCTGCGCGAGCCATGGCACGCCTGCCTGAGCTCACTGTTTCCGCAGTACCCTTTCCAAGGTAAACTGCCTTCTCCTGGCCCGATCCATCGGTATGGACAATGTATGCGCCATCTGGTGCGCCGGCTGGGAGTGTAAAAGCCTGGGCTAGAGCCAGGGAGGCAAGGATGTTCAGGGAGATTTTCAACTGCATGGTTGTTTGTAGAAGTACCTTGGTAGGGATTACTTGAGTCAGATTGTTCTGGTCTCAGTAATAAGTGTGATTCTGTTGCTCAACAGAACTTGAGGTCTTTGGAGGGATGAAAGACTCTTTTTATACACATGTGCATATTCCTTAGATATACCATGTCCCTGGCTATGTATAATTACTTTCCTTTTGGAGTTTTCTCGTGTCAAAACAAGACCATGGCCAGCACGGTTTGGCCCCAATACCTCTTGATGTTACACTCCAGGGCTGCTGTGCTGACGACAGCTGGACAACTAACCAGCTTGAGATTGATTTCTCGATGTTCCACTGGTCTTTCGGCGACAATTTGACGACAAGATGAGAAACTTGAGCTTAATCCTTGTTGATGTCCCACTGCTGTGATGACGGCCGGCTAAATAACACCATAACCAGCAAGAGCTTGATCCCAAGCTTTCACGATGTTACACTGCTCTGCTGACGGCAGCTGGTACTGCAAGAGGTATTAGGTATATATTAATCTTTCTTTCCTCCTTTTTTCATGATTTCAAGAAGGGGTACTCTCGGGCATACAGTTACCTATCATGCTCGTGCGTTGAACTTTCCCCATCTGACCTGTGATCTATATTTTAGATGGCATTCAGAGTAAGAAATAATTCACCTCTAGCTACCTGTGATCTGTCTAATCTATTACCTAAGACGGAATCTATCAAAGAGCATTCAGGATTTAACTAGTAAGTGGTAAGCACTAGCGAGTAATGAAACAAACCTTAAAGATTCGTATTCATGATGAAGAGGATTCAAGATACGTCTACACATAGTAGGAGCCCGTATTGCTTTCAGCTCGCTGTCTAGAGGTGTGCCCCTCCCCCGGCCAAGGTCGGCCCACCCAGCTTCAAGCGTTGTACACCAGCCGAGATAAACATACCATGGGGAAGGGGGTTGGTAAGCCATAGAGGGTATATCATTAAAGTATCTTATAATTATTGTGGTATGCAAGTATGGTGACATTGTGTTTTCATTCAGGGGGCATTATAGAAGGAAAGGACTAGCAGCAGGCTGCCTTGAGTCCCATCAAGAGACCGGTGGCAGTATGAGGTTGGACGAGAGTCCAGAGGCCCGGGGAGCTCTCTGGGAGGAACAAGATACTCTTGCCGAATCAAGTTGTTATGTTAGGATTAGTCTCTACCGTTACCTAGCAGGCAACAAACATCCAAACTCGTGTAGCGCTCTCATCTATTTGACTGAATCGACTTCTAAATATACCTAGATATTCAATATTTACCTACTGACATGTTTCCTTTGCACCTGCTATCATAAGCAACAAGGGGGTATCTTGTTTCACCGCGAAGGTTTGCATATCCAAGCTTGACTGCAATTTCCCTGATAGCCGACTAGACATTACCGCAAGGTGATTTCTGGGCAGGATTAACATGAAGTATAGCTGAGATATTCTAACTTATAAGTGAGAGTATTAACAACCCGCATATAACACACAATACTTAGATTCTAATAATCCGTATAGTAAACCTCTATAAGGCCTTTAAACTAATTAAATCTTATATTAAAATAAAAAGCTTTTCTTCTTTTTATTTAACTTTAAACTTAAATTTCTTCTTTTTATAATTATACGTCATTTTAATACAAAAAGAGGTTTTAAGATAAGAAAAAGGGGCTTTCTTATAATGTAAACCCTATATAAAATGTAGTTAAATTAAGAACGTTAATATTTTTTTCTAGGTATTGTGGTTTATATGCCGGTTGTTAACACGAATCTGAAGACCGCTTGCATAATAGACCGATCGGCCAAAAGACCAGAATTCCAAATCGAAGATTTGGAGCTCCAAGCAGTATATAAAGCCCAGCCGTCACAGTTGTTAGCGCGGTTTTGATACTCTCGCTTGCAAGTCAGAATATGAGCACAGCATTGCCGTGACATGCGAGGGGGCACCAGCGCAACGCTTGCTCGCAGGCCATCACATGGACCTTCAATCCCGTGCAGTCCCATCTGATCCAAGAACTTCCTTGATCCCAGATATATTTAATTCATCGCATAATTATGGCATAGTGGCACTCCACATTGATACCTCTAGTCACAGTACAGAGTGAGTTGCAAGTACCTACTTAAGTAGGTATGGATGTTGTCGGAGTGCGTGCACATGTGAGTGTGGCGGCAGTGGATACCGGCGTACAGGTGTGCCGTCTGGGTCTGCGGTTGTAAATATCCAATCTATGCCTTTGAAATTTGTCTGATGTCGCACAAGAAGCAACTAATGCATATGCAGTCAGCATCGCGCATCAGCAGCACAAGTTTTCAGACCTGATTGACCCCGCAATACTTTTCGGCCTTGATCTACTTGCATACTTCTTCCCCCTTTACTCATCCCAGGGCCGTTCCTAAACGCTTACAATTGTACCCACTGTGAACTCGGTCACAACCATTCAGCTATCAGAGGAACATGGCACTTGCTTTTCGAAGTGCCGACAGGCTATCCCCGGGAATCCGACTTGCGCAGGCCATTTCCCAATTTGAAGCTTCTCTCGCCGACCGGGAAAAGGCGGACTTCAAAACATTGAAGTCACAAGCACAGAATAGTACACCGGGCGTGCAAGATGTTATGACTGTGACCGCCGAAATCAACAAGCGCACTACCAGAGCGACCATAGGTCCCCGATTCACGAATATGTTGATGGCTGTGCAACAATTTGCTACCATCGGAGACGTCACCATCGGGGGTTGTCAGAACCTCCCTGCCTGCGGCGTTTGGTGTGTCGTGAGGACAAGCTTGGTGGTGCGTCATACTCCTCACCCATCTTGTCGGTCAGTTCTAATCATTTTACAGCTCCTGATAGGGTTCTCTTCGCATTTGGACAGGTTTTCATCCGTTTTCATGGAGATTGGGCGCTCTTCCCCACGATATCAAGATCTGGCACTGCTATACTCCTACTCCGACAAGGTCAAGCGATACCTCACGGAGTACTTTGTCGTTGTTGTCAATATTTGTCAGAAATTCGTGGATTTCAGCAAGAAGTCTAAATTTGCACAGCTGACGACTTCGGCATTCGACACGCGGCTTCGACAGTTGGAATCGGAATTGGAGCAGAATGCTCTGTATATCAAGGACGAAGTTGCTTCTCTCAACACGAAGACTATAGTTTACGACTCTCGTGAAAACTCTGGAGTCAGAGCCATCGTGGGAAAAAAGTACCGTGCACGAGAGAAGCAAGAGAAGCTCAAGAGGCGGTCGGATTACTTGAGCGCCTGCACGGATCATGACCATGAAACACCCTGGAAGCAAGCCCGGAAGCGTGGGAATACCACGTGGTTTGCCACCGAGGATATATATCTCGAGTTTAAATCATGCGAAACTTCGATTCTGGTACTCAGCGGGAAGCTCGGGTCTGGAAAAACAGTCCTTGCAGCAAACGTAGTGGATGACTTGATTCTCTCAGGCACCGATACTGTCTGCTACTTTTTCATCAGTCACGACACCAAGAACAGCCATGAACCGAAAACGATCTTGAGGTCTTTCTGCAGGCAACTACTCTCACGCCACATAAATGACGATGTTGTGGATGTGGTTTGCGCTCAAGACAGCCCCACTTTGGACGATGTCGCTATTTGGAACCTTCTCCTCT
Organism: Stenocarpella maydis; assembly: GCA_002270565.1. Taxonomy (NCBI): domain Eukaryota; kingdom Fungi; phylum Ascomycota; class Sordariomycetes; order Diaporthales; family Diaporthaceae; genus Stenocarpella; species Stenocarpella maydis. The sequence goes on along the minus strand of NQMI01000029.1, from coordinate 296,193 downwards.
CTCTCCTCAAACTGCAAAAACGAGTATTCTTCGTCTTGGATGGTTTGGATGACTGCGACGACAAACAGATCGGAGACACTGTTTCGACTTTAAGGAACTTAATTCGATGGGCCAGTGAGAGCACATGCATCCTGCTCGTCTTCGTCTCTCTGAGGTCACAAGCGGACGACATACAATCGAAGTATCGAGGGCTAGATCCGGAGAGACTTCTGAGTATGCCGGAAGAGAATATCGACATCATTTCATTTATTGATTCGGAATTGGCGACGAGAATAGAAAGCGAACAGTTCGTGTTTGGCGACCCCACTATTGTTATCGCAATTCGGGATGCGCTGCTGGAAGGGGCGCAGGGAATGTTCGTACAGTGCAATCCAGAGCCTTCAGAAAGCCTGCCCCAAGCGGTAGCTAACGGTCTCAACCTCCCATAGGTTTCTCTGGGTCGCTTTGCAACTGGATTGTCTCTGCAAAAATGACATCGAAACCGACGACTCCATCCGCCGCAGTCTCAAAGACATGCCCAAAGATTTGTACGCTCTTTTCAGCAGCATACTTGAAAGAGCCAAAGTCACAAGCCCCACGTTCCAAAGTCGACTGCTCAAGATTCTTATCGCCGCTCAACGTCCCTTGACTTTGGACGAGATCCGAGAGGCACTGAGCATTGTGCCCGCAGACACGACGTGGAGACCTCAGCAGCAGATCAACAACATCGCACACGCCTTGGCCTCTTGTGGAAGTCTGATCACCATAGATGAAGAGGAAAACACGGTCAGGTTCGTTCATATCAAAGCGTAACGCAATTCGTACTCAAGGATGCAGAAAAGGATACTGCATCGGATTGGCACTTCAGCTTTGATCGAGCAAGCTTGGAGTTAGGTCAATTGTTGGTGACCTACCTGAGCTACGGTGTATTCGATCGGCAGTTATCCAGTATGGTGGCCCCAAGGATTCCGGCCGGCGGAGCACCAACTGCCGTGGTTCAGCGTGTCCTGGAGCAGGGTTCATGGAGAAAGGCTACCGCCTTGAAATTGTTGCGCCTTCGAAGTCAACGTGACCCAGATCTTGGAAGAACAATCGCAGAAGTCAGTGGTGCGTATCAGAGAAGCACCGAGAGGCAAGAGGTATTCCACCTCCTAGATTACGCACGCAAGTACTGGCTCCTGCATACGAGGACCATGAGCTCCGAGTCCCCCACGTTCTGGCTATTTCGAGATCTTTTGCCTCACCCCCAGTTCGGCAACGGGGTGCACATTTCTTCTGCCAGGATATCTCCCATGATGACCAGTGAAATGGTTGGAAGACTGGTGCCGCGCACAATGCATAAGATAAGGTCTGAGCTCGACTCTTCTCGACGCCTGGGATTTTGGACGGACGTACTTGGTGCCAATGAGCGCTACGTTGTGTGCAAGTCCCACCCTAAAATACTTTGGGCCATCACCAATTCCCACTTAGGCTGCCTCTCAATTGAACTGAGAGGGAGAACTGGACTAAAAGCCCTATTTGCTGTCGTGATGTATTTATTAGCTTTGAAAAGAAATCGCTCTCGACCGAGACTGGACAGGGCGATGTGGGAAAAACTTGGGACGTTTGCGATTGCACTCGGAATGGAGAACCCTGCAGTTGAGATAGAGGAGCAACACGATCTCCATGAGCTGCACGCGGTTGAGCAAAGAAGATACGATGCCGGGAAGTTGGACGGTCTCTATAGGCGATCGGGCCCGCTCTTCTAGAATAGTCCGAGTTGTCGAGACTCGTATTTGCTTGTTTCTGGAGTGTAATGTTTTCCTTAAGCTTCTTGCGTTTAGTTGGCGGAAGGTTTCAGAGTTCGAACTGGAGTTGGCTCAAGCCATGATTGCGGCTTCTTGTGAAGTCCTCTTCTCACCAGTAATCTGTTGAAGTATCGTTTTTTGTTCAGGTCCAGGCGCTCTATGACACCCACTTCAATAAAAGCAGTGAGGCCCCCCAATGTTCCCGGCAATCCTCGCAAAGTCCCCAGCGGTTTTGAGTTTGAGAGCAGCATTCACGAAGCTCACTGCAAGCTCAACCCAAGAAAATACGTCATGCACAGATGAACCGCCCCCGGCCCCCACTTGACTTTCACGATGCTATACTTCGGTGTAAAGGGATTTTAAGCACCAACACATCGCACTGCCCGCATCGGAAAACCAAATGGCGCGGGTTGGTTGGCTCAGCTGTTTCGGCACCTGCGAGCCTCACATAAGCTCTAACTCCAGACCGTTAATAAATTCAATACAGCCTTCAGTCAGGCAACAACCTCACCTCGTGGCTCGTAAGCCGTGACAAGGTCCTTGTCACCACTGATCCTGCCGTTCATTCTATCAGACAAACCCATCAGGATGAGTTACGACGGCCGCAAAGCACCACCCCCAGCACCACCCTTCCCTCCCCCCCACGGAGACCCATCACGCCCAGCAGCAAATAAAAGAAGAATGAGGCAGGGAGAAGCAGGGGGCCAGGAACACTTCAGCTACGTCAAGAGAAGGATAACTGTGTCCAGGAGTCAATCAGCGCCTAGCTCCAAACACGCACCCAGCTTATCCATAGGCACTGAGGATTACATATTACAATAATTAGTCTATATGCTGCTCCTGGCTCCATCTCCCCGGTCTTGGGGCCTGGTGCCCGTCAGCCGACAAGACTCAGATAACAGACACCCCATGGTGTAACATGAAGCCCGGTATCTTGGGCGGGGCTTGAATTATATAAACAAGTTTCGTCTCGTGCCGCGCCACACCACGCGATTTCTTTAATCGGGTGTGATGATGGCAATACTCCCTCATCCCGCGGGCCGAGAGCGCTCCGTCGTGAGACTCGGCTGGGGCGGTGCTATCGTCGCTCAGTCCGCGCAATATTCTCGTACCGTCGCACACTACCTGGTCTTCTTCCCCTCTGGCAGGTAAGCCCTGTCGTCAACACCCTCGACGACCTTGACCATCTTCTCCATCTCCCTGCTCTGCCTCTCCCACTGTGCCTGCGACATGTTCTCTTGCTTATCGAACATGCTGGGGTCAGGCTTGCGGTATGAGCCACCCATTCGGTCCCAGAGGGTGGTGTACTGGCCGTAGTTGTAGTTGAAGGCGAGGTGGTGGATGCTGTGGCAGGCGGCGCCGTTGACGATGGGGTTGTCGGAGACGAACTCGCCGTCGTGGATGATGATTGTCCAGAAGTTGACAAACACGAAGAGGAAGACGTAGGACAGCTTCTGCAGGGGGAAGAAGAAGGGGAAGACGTGGTAGGGGAAGGACTGGGCGAAGCCGTCGAGGGGGTGGAAGGCGTGGGAGGCGAAGGGGGTGGGCATGATCCACTTGTGGTGCGGCTTGTGCAGGTTCTTGTAGATGAGGGGGTGGTGAAGCCAGCGATGAATCCAGTAGATGCAGAAGTCGGTGAACATGACGAAGAATGGGAACTGGACCCAGGCGTAGGCGGCAAAGGGGGCGTCGGCGGCCGAGTCGTAGAGCTTGCTGTGGCCGCGGACCTCGGCGAGCATCAGCGGGGTGGTGCAGATGGACATGAATGGCATCGAGGTCATTGTCTGCCTGATCTCAAGGGCGATCTGGTTGTGGAGGTACTTTGGGTGCTGCTTTGTCTTCTTGTCGAAGACGAGGGCGTACGACAGGCTGGCGAAGACGAAGTAGACGACAAGGCCGAACAGCCTGGGGGAATCGACGGTCAACTGAGGCTCCACGTCTGGACTGGATGATGTTTGGTGTTGGCCAGCCAGCACTTACCAGACAATGAGAAACAGGGACAAGGCCTGGCGGTAGATGTTATCGCGTGGCCATTGGCTCATGTAGGCATATTCTGACGGCTCGAGGGAGAAGTAGTGGGTCGAGGGCGTGTAGGACCATGGCGAGAATGCCTGGCCGCTGATGGTGTCGTTGGACGGGGAATGTGGGAAATCATAAGGCGCAGGCCGAGCCGGGTAGAATGTCGCGTACAGGTAGTCCCCGAAGAAGGTATCGGCGATCTCGAGGACGATGTCCATGGCGAGGTGGTGCTGATGGGCTCGCTTCGTATGGTTGGTGTCTGGTGGTTCCGAGGAAGAAGCGATGGATGGCTTCCAGCATTGGCTGCCTCCACAAGTTGTTCCTTCACCTTGGTCGCGCGTCTCCAAGTATACGACCGATGGGCAAGGCGTAGATGTTATCGTCTGCACCTGCAATTTGGCTCTGGTTGGTTTCTTGGCGGCAGGCACCGGGCCCGAGGGGATTCCCACTCGGCGGTTACTTGGGTACTTGGTCAAGTACTTGGTCAAGTACTTGGTCAAGTACTTGGTCAAGGAGACTTGTGCTCAACGATGCACGACAGGAACGCAGGCTGCGAGGTGGGACTGTCCCCTCGTCGGTATTTATTTATTTACTTGTTTATTCAGGGTCTCTCTCTCGCGCCTCGTCCCTGCGTCAAACCTAATTGCGATCCCAGCACCCAGCACCCAGCACCCAGCAGGCCGTGGTCGCGGTTGCACGGGGCAGCACCAGCAAATCTTCACACAACCCCGGCTCCCATAGTATGATGTTAACCGTGTGGCTCCCCCGGATCGGGGCAAAGACAGGCGCCTGATATGACCGTCTGCTGTTAGTCGTGCAACCCGCTGGTGTGGTTGCCCGATGGGTGGAGCAGCCTGCGCCCCGACCGGGCTCCTGATTTGCTGGTCGTCGCCCCCGGCTTGCTGTGGTGCCGGCTCGGAGGCTGGCGGGAGCCATGTGGGAAAGTGGCCTCATTCGAGATGTGCAATAGTGTAAGAAGCAAGTGAGAGCATGTCGGGCTTTTGTTATGGCCGCCAATCTCTCTGAGCTGCCTGGCTAGCTCCCTCCCGCCTTATTGGCTCGTCCAACAGCTTGCAGAGCTCAGCTTCGGCAGCTCTCCTGGGCCGCCAGCTTGCACCACGACAGAGCTGCCCCTGTCGATCACTGCCCCTTTCTTCAATCAAGATAAATCCTCGCCACCCAATCTGTCAATTGCTTTGATGCGGCCCTTGCCGCGACCTGCCTCTACTGCATCCACACAATGCCATGCGCGTACTATGTATTCTGGCAGCCGATGCGGAGGGTTTGGGACTACAAAGTCACTCCATCCCATCTGCCACAGAGTACGCACGCACGCATGCATGCATGAGGCCCTCGCGTCTAGATCCGTCAAGAGCCACGGAGCTCGCAATTGAGTACTCCAGTATCGTCAACCAAAGCCCGACGGGACCGTGGGTCCGGCCTGCCGCGCGCCTCACCACCGCAGGCGTCTTGTCGGAACCCGCATCTAGAACAAAATCCTCATGATTATTACCGCTCTTGTCACCCACTCAGACGCCTGCACGGGCGAGGACCTTGCTCGTGTGGCGAGACACGGCGCTTCTCCGCCCCGAGCGGGCAGGTGACGGACTCACCCTACACATTTCACCTACCTGAACAACCTCTGCGAGGGGGAAGTCCGTTGAGAGTGCTCACTTCCGTATCCACCATACCATATACGGGCGTGGATTGGTAATACAATACCGGGTTTCCGCGGTGGGCGGTGAGTGATGCGAGGCTTGCTGATGCCCCCTCCGTTACAGCGTTCAAGACTCAGGAAGGATGACCATGTCAATGCGAATGAATGTGCCACCTGCTTTCAAGTCTGTCGCGGCAGAGGTGCATCCAAAGTTACAACATTTGGGAGGGGGGGGGGTGTTCTGCGACCTATGGTGTCCACGTCACCGGCAATCCTTTTTAGGATAAAAAGGTGGCCGGCAGAGGCATTTGAAAGTGCGGCTGAGACGGCCATGACCTCGTCGGCGACGTGGAGGCCCCGCAACAGGGACCAACTCCTCCCGTCTCCGCCAATGCAAGACACCGGCTGTTCCACCGTGCCAAGCCGGCGGCCACCGGCGGCTGACGTGCTTCCGAGACCACACCGCACCCGGCGCATCTCTGCGCCAAAAACTCTGCCCAGTTGACCATGAGCCTCAGGACCTCAAACTCCGGTCGCCTTCCTTGGCGTCAAACATCCAAGGCGGCTCTTGAGAGAGATGACATGGTTCCGGAGCCCTGAACCTACGTCCTTCCGGCCCCGCGGCTCTAGTGTGGTCAGGGATTCATTCGTCGACCAATAAACCTGGCGAGTCATTCTCCCCAGAGCCGCCCTGGTGCAGGATATTGTTTCCATCTCCCATTTGGCCGGGTGATCGCCGTGGTATCCTTGAGGAGGTGGGAACCTTTGGTGGCAGCAGCCAGTATTGTACCCCGTGGAGATTTATTATTAAGCAACAGCTTTGTGCGGCCGAAAGAGGCACTCTAGACGAGCGCTGGAAGCTCCCCGCGCACGGATATTCGAGTCGTGGGTTGGGTTGGAGGATATGTTTCGTGTGGAAGCATGACGCAGCCTAAGAGGTCCCTCCGCTTCGGCGCCGACCACCCACACGCCAATCGGGTCCCTCCGTCTTCACATCTGATATTCCCGGAAGCCGGCCACCATCACTGCCTTTCTCTCCGTCCGATATCACCGCCCGCCAGACCCCCAAGGCTGTCTGTCCATCACACAATGAGTGATCTCGGCCAAGCGCCAGCGGCTGCGCACACTCATATGTATCAAGGTATTGCGGCAAGCATCATGGGACGGGCTGGCAGCGTTTCTGAGGGGACTGGGCGTCTGTGTCAAGACCATGTATGAGAAGACGGGAGGACGAGACCTGATCAAAATAGGAGGCAGGCTCGTCAAGTCACAAAATAGTCTTGGTTGAGGTGGTTGGCGTTTGCGCCCGTTCGTGTTTGGCTGTGTGGCTGCTTGGCAGGGCTGAACAAGGGTCCGTGCATGTGTAGACAGAAAAATAGGAAACCAGCTGTCTACCTAATTATTACATGGCTTGGCCGAGTAGGCTCTTGGGTGCTCATCCGGCTCCCCCCCCCCCCAAAAAAAATAAACGGGCAAATCCTAAGATTCAGGTGTCTAGTGGGTGGACTGTATCATCGGACTAGGCTGGTCCGAGGGGATAGCTGGACGATGCAGGTGCATGCGGCGCAGAAAGTTTGCTCATGTGGTCGTGCATGTGCGCCCCAGACAAGCCCAGCAGTTAGTTTTGCTCAAGAGGTGCGACGGAAAACCCATGCAAGAGCAATTTTCCTTGCCCATACGCCTGCCCCCGGCTAATAATTGTGACAGCACCCCCGGTGCGTCACGTCAGCTCACCGCTCCCCGGGACAGGATATTACAAAATCACCCCGAATACGAACCAACAGCGCACCTCTGGGAGCACCGCACACCGCGTCTCAGAGTTTAGCCGAAGGTGACACGCTCCCGGCAATCAGGAACAAGCAAACCGTAAGAGAGCCCCCATGTCGGGCCCTGAATCTGGGGCGGAGGTTGTTGACGCGCAGACACCAAACAAAAAAAAAAGGGGGGGGGGGGGGTTGACCAGCACCTGGGGGAACGGTCTCAAAGCCTGGTACTGCCCAGCATTATGCGCGCCGCCAGAAGAAGCTTATGCAAAACCCCATGCCGTTGGGGACCAGGGCCAGTATTATTAAGCTAAGCTTGATCCTGGTGGCGCCGGGGATGGTACACTAGGCGAGAGCCAAATCTGTGTGAGATGCAGCGTTTAGGAAGTTTGTTTGGGGCGGGATCCTTGGTTTATGGCTGGGTGGGTCTCGACTTACACGACGACGTCTGGTCACATTTGCGCTCAACACCAGCAGCAGCACCACCACCACCACCAGACAGGTCTCCCAACCATCAAAAAAAAAAATTCACGATGTATGCGATTGTAGGAAGGGTTTTTCGATCAATAGTATTTGTGGCATTTGTAGTTTCTTCGGGTCTAGCTAGCATCCGCAACTTCGTAGCACAGCTCGCAACGCCTCCCATTGTGCTCCGAAACACACATTAACAGCACACCGCAACCGTTGAGCAGGACTATTCCGAACGTAGCTATATATTAAGGTAAAATTTGGCACATGAGAAACCCATTTCATCAAGAATGGAAGAGTTGCCGTATTGTCAAGCCCGTCTCTCAACGCTCAACATTGTTTCTAGGCGTTCCGAGCAAAAGATGGCTGAGAGAGAGGAAGGAGGTCAGGGTTGGAAGTGCCCTCTTAGTTGTTCTTCTTGCCGCCCTTGCCCTTGCCCTTCTTGCCCTGGTGGTGAGGCTCGCGGGTCTCGAGCTGCTCCTCGACATCACGGCCGTTCTTCTTGCCGCCCTTGCCCTTCTTGCCCTGGTGGTGAGGCTCGCGGGTCTCGATCTCCTCGACGTCACGGCCGTTCTTCTTGCCGCCCTTGCCCTTCTTGCCCTGGTGGTGACGGGCCTCGAGGCTGCGCTCCTCTAGGTCATCCTCGTCCTCATCTAGCTCCTCGACGTCACGGCCGTTCTTCTTGCCGCCCTTGCCGCCCTTGCCCTTCTTGCCTTGGTGGTGACGGGCCTCGAGGCTGCGCTCCTCTAGGTCATCCTCATCATCCTCATCATCATCACCCTCCTCCTGGCGCTTGTTGGCATTCTTCTTGCCGCCCTTGCCGCCCTTGCCCTTCTTTCCTTGGTCTAAAGATTCGTAAGCATATGCGTTCCCCACAACAGAACAAGGGAATAAAACTTACGGTGACGAGCCTCGATGGAGATGTCAGCCGGCAGGGCAAGAGCGGGTCCGACGGCGGCAGCAATGAGAGCGACGCTGCGGCGGGACAGGGATGTACTCGGGGCGCTGAGCTGATAACCGGCAACGGTGGAGGCTGCGAGGCCTGAGACCAGGAGACTGATGACTGAAGGGGCGTGCATTGTGGCGTCGTACGTTTTTTCTTGTTCCTGCCTGAGGTATGGGGTATGGTAATATCAAAAGCTGGCCGGCAGCGGGTCAAAGAGTGACTTAGAGTTGGGTAAGGAGAAGGGAATGGGACGATGCCAAGGAAGAAATGTGCTCAACTGCAGAATGGAAGGTGGCGTGAGAAAGTTTAGGGAGTGAGCAGGTTTTGAGGTATTATATACGGAGGTGGCCCCTCTGGCGGCCTGCCTTCGGAACCGCCCAAGTGCGACAGCATTGACGCCCTTGCAGAGCGAGGCTGGCCGTTTAGCCGATGGAATAGACGAAGACGAGCTAGCCCAACAACACTAGATGTCGTCCCTGGACGGAATCATCAGGAGTCGGGACGAAAGAGACAACGTCAAACGTGATCTGCACAAGCCAGCTGTCTGGGAGCCTTGTCTCATGACGGGTGCGGACTCCCAGGCACACGGCAGTGGAGCCAGTGGAGCCAGGGCAAACGAGGGCCTCATCAAGGGCGCTTCTCTACTGCCACCAAAAGCGGTTAGGAAGGGTGATGATGAAGAGAGCGAGCAAAGCTGGGGTATGGGAGGGTGTGTGTAGACCAGGCCTCGTCCCTGTCCTTTAGATCGTCATTCATCTGCTAGGACCAATAGATGGGATGAAGTGGGCGGGCCTGAGCCAGGTCGAATATTCTTCCACGACCCATAGGCCCGTCCGAAGGACCGAGTGCAATGGGCGACGAGGGTCCTGAAGCCAGTGATGTGTAGCAGGGAGCAAGCGCGTGTTCGTGATGGGGGCAGGGATATCGACGCCATGAAGCAGCCCCGGGGCCTATCTCCGTACTAGGTTGCGGTATATGGAGCCTCTTGATCAATAATCATGGGTGCTGCTGCTGCTTCTGGAGGGAGGCCCGGCCGGGTGGACCGGGGGGGGGTGGTCGGACAACCCGTGGTGGATAAGACGAGGCCAGAGGCGTTGCAGAAAGCCAAGCTTTGCGGCTCCATCAAGCTCAAGAGCAGCGGCAGGGTCCCTGGGCGGGCTGGTTGGCTGGCTGGGGTGGTTGATGGGTACAGGCTCATCCTGTCTCAGGTTCCAGATCTCACACAAGCTCACAAGCGAGATCAGCGGTGGGCGCCCATCCCTGCCATCATGTTCCTCCCCCCTCGCCGCTCCCCAGGCCCAGGCTGTCAGGTCGACGAGCAGCAAACATGATTCGCATTGGCATCCAGTGGATCATGTGCATCATTGCTTAGCCGCCCTGGGGTCGACCTGCCGTCGGGGGTGGTGGTGTTGGATGTTGGTTGGAGACTGGGATGCGGCTGAAACTGCAACTGTTAACGCCTTCTCAGGCCGAGACACCAGTCACCACCGAAGTCCATGTGAGACGACGAGCCCGCATTCTGTGAGAGGTGGAATAATAGGAGGGAATAGGAGAATGGGTATCATGGGCATCATAGCTGCTTACACCCACGCGGGCAGGATGGAGTTGGGAAGCACTGGTGACTATGCACAATGCACAGTGCACGATGCAGCGTTGGCGTGTTGTGTGCTCTAGCTGGGGAGGCGAGCAAAACTGCCAAAGTTGCTTAGTGAGCCAAGCGCTGAAACGCCCAGTGCTTCTAACGGGTAGCGTGCCTCGGCCCTGTCACTCCTGCTCAAACCTCCCGCAACAGAGGCTTAGCTCCAAGCCTAACGTCGCCCACCCAACCTGCCAGCCGGCCACACTTGCCAGCCGTCATGTCGCCTTCGGCATGGCTCTTGTGGGGCACCCAACCGAACCGAGAGGAGCCATCTCAAAACACACCCTGGCCCCCGAGATTGTCTCATCCCATGTCGCCGCCAAGATCAGACGTCTCAGCCTCCAAAAGGGGGGACGGGGCCACATACGTGCCTAGGCATGCCCTCTACTCGAGCATTGTGGCTGGCTTTGTAAGGTGTGCCTGCAAGGCTCTCCGGTTTCTCTTGTTTCCTGAACCGCTGCACTGGTGCCGTTTTAACCGACTCAACACGTCTTTTCTTGGGAAACGCCCACTATTGTCGATTGCCCGTCATTCACGTTGATCACACAAGTCTCAAAGGCTTGGCCACGCAGACGGGGCAGGACGAAGCGGCCTCGAGTAACACTAGCAAGTCTAGCCGTGTCATCTACGCCTCAAGAGTGCTTGACCAAGTTGCCAAGTCCCATCGCATCCCCTCCTTCAGTCTTGTGTCTAGGAAGCCTGGAGCTTTCCTGCCGTCCTCCTCTTCGCTCCTCTTCGCTCCTCTTCTGAATCGTCTTGTCCGTCAGAGCATCTGGCATGCCCTCATCGTTCCGCTTCATCACATACTCTGCACTCTGCGTGTGAATACCCTCTACTCTCCCAAATGGCCAAAGACTACCGAGCAGTCCCTCTGGACGAGGAACAGAGCCGGAGCAGTTCTGAATCCATCGTATACGAGAAGGAAAGATTAGCGCTGAGGTTAGCAGACGACAAATACAACCGAAATGCCATAACACGAGCATCAGGCTTCGTGTCTAAGCACTGGGCCTGGATAGCCCACGCAGTCCTGCTCGCCCTGTCCATGACCCTTTTCACACTCTCCTTCTGCAACAGGACGGCGAGGCCATCAGACCTCAAGGTCACACAACAATTCTCATCCTACTGTAAGTATCAATCAATTGTCATACTTGACAACAGCCTGTTTTGACTAACGTCCACTAGCACCGGTGGCCCCCGTCGTGAAGTATGACACGGTTCGATTCAACCTCACGCCCATGGTGGAAGGCCCCTTTGTCGGGTACGGCCCCAAGGTAGACGAGGCTTGGGACTCCATCGCCAACGACAGTGAGTAGAACAACCCGTGTATACCGCCTACGGAAGCATATGCTGACCCTCCTTGAACAGTGGGCGACCAGATGATATCAGAAGCCGAGTTGGACAGGCTAGGACTGCCCAGGAACTCACTCAAGGTGACGGACCCAAAGACCGGCAAGGAGGGCTATCGCGCCGCAGTCGAGGTGTTCCACCAACTTCACTGCCTCAACCTCCTGAGGCAATACGTCTACAAGGAGTACTATGTCAACATCTACAGTGACATCCAGGAAGAGGAGAACGGCCTGAAGGGCCACGTCGGTAGGTCATCACATCGCCCACAGACCAATAGGTGATGGTTGCTAACACGATTCTCTATTAGACCACTGCCTCGAGGCCATCCGCATCAACCTGATGTGCACCGCCGACATTGGCATCTTCACCTTCCGGGAGTACCCAGAGTATGGCTATGAGGAGGGTGACTTCTGGCCCGACTTCAGCACCCTGCACACGTGCCGCAACTTTGACAGCATCCACAAATGGGCCATCGACAACACAGTGTCATGGACCCATGACGTATGAGCCCATCGCATCAGCCACCGTCTAATTTTTCTTTTCAGTTCACTGCAGTAGTACCTTCAGTCGCACCCACGCTTTCCTGAGATATTGGAAGCGGGGCCAAGGGAGCCGGAAGTTGGCGGGCAGTTTGAGACATAGCTGTTTGGCACACTCGTTTGAGCTTTTTGGGGGGGGGGGGGTTGGCTACTCGTGGCCTTGGAGATGGAATGACAAAGCCCGGCAACTTGCATTCGGCTTCCGGGCGCCGAGAATATAAGCAACAAATATAATAATAAGATCTTGGATCACCATGACCTGCCGACAATCCCTCTAATTCCATGAGCTGTTTCCGGGCTAGCTCTGGCCCTAGCTGGATATGCAGCTGTGGGGTGCCAGTGCTGGCCGAAGGACCATTCTCAAGTGTTGGCAATTGGCACTTATAATGATGTGGTTAGAGTTTCTCACTATGCATATTTTACACAACTTCCAAGAAAGTCGCCCAGGATCTATTCCTGCGCACTGGCCCCAGGCCGCAGAAGGCCGTGTCTATGGCTGTAGGCACGACCCTTTCGTGTTGTAGCCGGACAACGCAACTCCTCTTGGGAACCTAAGCCGATGCTCCGGAGCAAATACAGAAAAGGGGGAGCACGTAGCTGCTTACCTCCGGACCTGTCATTTTGTTCATTGGTCGTCGATCCGCTTTTAACGCTGTAGCTTATCCCTCGCAGGTGGCAGCCTAAGCTAATGCAAGCAGGGCCGTATCTCCGCTCTGTATGTTTAATTAAGCGACGCGCCCTAGCGTGATATTTGGGCTAGCCGATGCCAAATCTGAGGCTTATCTCGGAAGCCACTCGCCTGTTTGTTTTGTTCTTTTCATGTAGGAAACTTACGTACTTGGTTTGTTGCTTCCCAGGGCAAGTTATCTAGCAACATGGCTTTCGCTTTCCGCCGACAAGCCAGCCCCTTGAGCTCTAGATTTCTGCTCCTGACTCTCTTGGTGGCAGCCGTTGTCGTAGCCGGTGGGTTATACGGGCCATCACAAGCGCCCAGTGCGGTTCCGCGATCAGGAAACTAACTGAATGTATCCGACCTTAGATGATTCTGACCTTTCGTGTGATGATTCTATCGTGAAGATCGTCAACCAAACAGATATCGACTTCTACAAGACATGCCCAGCCATTGACAGCGCTCTCTTCTTTGTCGACCACGAGTTCAAGGGCCCCTTTGAACTGCCCGGCGTCGAGTCCTTGCCTTCCTTCAGCTCTGGATATCTCGCACCTAAGCTTCAGGGTTCTACTCGGGTAGACGATGGCGTGACCACTGTCTCAATGCCAGATCTCCAGAAGACCACGGGCGGCGGTGTGTTGCTTGGATACCTCGATTATTTGACCAGCATCTCGTTTCCGTGAGCAACTTCCCTTCTTGATCAACATTCACAGCATGCAAATATTCTAGGGCCGTTATGCTATCATTTTTCGTGTTTGACGGCTTCGTTGGGTGCTAATCTTGAGATTGGCTCTAGGAAACTCGAAACTGTCAGTGGCGGAGACATTGTCGTCGTAGGTACCACTGGTGTCCGGAATATTACCTGGCCAGCACTATCCACCGTCAGTGGGGGGGTACTCCTTGATGGTGATTTCGACGAGTATGTGTTATTCCCAAGTTCATGGCCGCGGTCTTCTACTCACGTAACTACTGCTCACACTTCACAGAATCAATATCCCATCACTGAAGTCCGTGACATGGCTTAGAGTTCTATCTTTAGGTAATATCAGCTGCCCAGCTCTAGGGGCTGCTCTCGCTTCTCTCACCTTCTCCGGCACGGAGAACGACATTTACCAGGGCTTTACTTGCTGGACTCCGGATGAGGACAACAGATGGAACTCGTCGGATCCGTCACAAAACCCCACAACCGGAGATTCCTCCTCCACCGCGGCGGGCTCGGGGTCGGCTTCGGCGCCAGGTACTAATAATGAGTATGTTTGCGCAACTTCAAGCTCATTGTCTCTCTGCTCAAGTGCTGACAAGGAATATAGTACCAGCACGGCAAGTGTGTCTCATGCTGGGTACACCGTCATGATCGTGCTGCTCTCAGCCGGGATACTTTATTTGTAGTGTTAATTATAATGTCCTTCGAAGGTATGCTCATCCAACTCTTCTCATGATCCAGAGCGGTCCGTATTACCAGCTATGATGAGCTCTGGGTGCATGGTTGGTAGAATTTTGCGAGTACGATGAACCCACTCTGAATTAAGAGACCTACTAGTAAAATTCAAGTTCTACATTACTTCTGTATGTGGCGTTCTGACTATTTCAAAATGTTATCGGTGTGACGGTACGGCTCTTATATACTACTAGGAATACCCAATAGGCAGATTGGTTATTAAGGTCTTTTGGCCGGACGGGCTGTGGCGTGTGGCTAGAAGTCGCGCCTCCCGTTGCAATCGGTATGGCATTTATTGTATAACGCTGGGCCTTTGACTGTTTACGACTGTATGAAGGGAATACCGTAGCTCTCTTTTTAAATGGTATTGTGATCGAATTAAGAACGAAACCAGCTACGTAGTTCAAAGAGTCGACATCTGGAATCTTGGCAAGGCAGTAGCAAAACTCAAGACTGAAAGAGATGTATAGGAAAAAATTGGAGAAGGGAGAGTGAGGTACACTTTGGGTGTGGCTAATGTGTACATCCAAGATATAGGAAAGGGGTTTTAGCAGTGGGTCTGTAAAATACAGTCGTCATCTATGTTCTCATGCTAGTACCACTTCATGCTTTTTAAATATATAGACCAGTTGTATTCTTTGAGTTCCTCTTCTTAGTCGGAATAAATAATAGTTGCCCCTAAGGGATAAAAATAATTGGTTTGGATTAAGATAATTAGTTTGTATTACATGCTTTTAATAATAACCATTTAGTTACTACTTTTGATAGTATTAAACTACAAACTACTATTCCGCACTATAAGTTTTAGTTTCAGACCATAGCAATTCGTGCTAGTACTGTTAATAAGCTATTAAGCTTAATATCATTAAGTTTAAAGGTATCTCTAGTTTAATACTATTAAGAACTATATGCAAATGAATTTGCTATATAACTTAAGGCATAAATATCTTCTATTATATAATTATAGTTAATACAATTATATTAAGTTTATTGTAATAAGTTTAAAGCTATTTTAACTTAGTTTAATACCATTAAGAATTATATATAGATGAATTTACTATATAATTTAAAGCCTTTCTTTTTAAATTGCTTAAAATTAGCAACATAAAAAGGCTATAGTCTTCTAGACTGCTACTATAATTTATCCATACCTTAATCAAACAGCCATCTGTAATACTAAGCGGCATAAACCTTCTTAATTATGACCACTTCAAAACAGTCATTTGGCATTTAATACCAGTAGTATAATTATTCGGCCGAGACTAGTTCAATTCGATTAAGTCTATGTGGCTGATCTCTCATAAGTCAAAACAGACTGCAGTTTTTAAGGTACAACAATCACGCTTCCTTACTTTAAATAGCATTCAGTGAATAAGCAGAGCTAACAGAGGGACCATGAATAGTAGCAGAATGTATATAAATACTGAGTATAATGATTAAGTATAGGTTGAAGTAAGGGCTATATTAAAGCCTAAGGACCATAATGTAGCGGGTGAATACTCTTTACTAGCTAAGATTAATGCATTAGTTATTACTTTAGAAAGCTATAAAGGCTTTATTAAGCAAATTAGAGATTTAAAGGATATAAGGTTAAAGTTTAATTGTTGAATGGCCTTTGCCATATGGCGATAGTACGTACGTACGTGGGGCTCTGTTCGATGGGTCTGTAATTGCTTGCTTCTTTCTAACTATCTGGGGGAAGCGGGGGTGTTTCATACGAACAGGAAAAGTAGCCTCTTCCCCTGCCAAGCCCCTGGCTTAGTCAGGCAGCCTAGTCCAATAGGATTGCGTGCGATCCAACAGGGCAATATTCCAACATTAATAATATATCTGAAAAGTAAAGAAATAAATTATAGAAGTTCTTAAAGAATATTTATTAGGTAATGAAGACCTAGAAGTTTGGAAAGTAGTATACAATTCAGCTAGTAAATGGCTATAGTTGAATAAAATATAGTTTTAAAAGAACAATCAAGGCTTTGGTAACCCTTATACCTAGGAGGGGGGCTTTTTAAATATATATATGTGTATATGTATATATGAAAAAAGAGTATTGTGACTGGATTAAGGACGAAACTGTTCACGCCCTGAAGTCACTTGTACTTTTTTTTACTGAGGATCAACTCCGGTGAGCCTCGCATTTTAAATCTGAGATGAAATCACGGCGCAATAGCCCCAGGGAACACGCCACAGAGCCACTTCAAAACGGGTAATTAGAGGACCTCAAATTCCCCAGATCCTTGATCACACTCTTATTGCAGCAATAAATTTAGTACATTGCATTTCTTAAAAGAAAAGTCCATAGTAGACATGCGTCCCAAGATCACGCCCGAGACTCAATGGTGCGGGTCTTAATAATGAGGCACATGCCGGCATGTACGCACTGCAAGTGAAATTGGACTCTGATGTCTATTGCATCTTTTCTGGAGTTCTGAGAGTATGAAGCTGCATCCTAAATATGTTAATGCTTCCCTCCTGGCCCGCCTTGGCCCTTGCCACCTTTCCGTCCGGTAACATGGCTCCAGGGGTCATCTCGAGAATCGTCTAGCCATCGCAGCAGTGAAGCGCCTATCTTGTTATTCTTGCGGTCTATGCCGGTCTCGCTACCATTTTTTCTCGGACTCTTGTCGCTGTTGTGCTGTGAGCCAAAGGCCCAGGTTCCTATCCCCAGCAGGTCGTAATTACCAGCTGAGCACCTGTAAATAGCGTTAGTCTCAAGCCACCCAGTATATTTTCCCATAAATATAAGGAAGCGGATTTAGAGACTCACATGCTTCCGACCTTCGTGGGGCTATATTCAACGCAAGTAGGTCTACCCAGGGAGAACCTGCAAGCCGCTGAGGATATACTTCTGGGTGCGTCGAAGAGGGAATTAATAACGGGACATTGTTGATCTATGACGCCGGGGACAAGCAAATAGAAGATAATATATCACTTGATATTGTTGTACAGGTTATCAAGCGAATAATGACAGATAGAACTTGGTTGAAATATGGCGATCCCCAAATTTCGTGAAAATAACTTCTTCCGTTCTTATATATTCTAGGTAACAGTCTTCTTCTAATGGCGAACGATATTCCCAACTGGTCAGCTTGAGAATCCGACCTTCATCGGCCTCGGTGCGGTCAATCTTCGAAAGGAATGTAGCCCGATCCAAAGGTGCATTAGGGCCTCAGAACAGCCAGTTTCAGTGGCATGGGGGAATTCCCCGCCTGCATTGTGCACCGCCCAAGATCAAGGTCGTGGTCAGTAAGCAGCATACAAGCTAGCCGGTTTGAAGCCGTTCGCCATTTGCGACGGCGCTGGTGACTGGGCAGCGGGCAGACTGATGCAATGCTCCGACTTATGGCCGCCGGGTGCCTGAAGGGGCTTGAAGGGGCTTGGAGGGGCTGACTCTCAATTTAAGCCGAGTGAGAGACCGATTGGCCCTAATATGTGCCATGCGTTGCACCGCGATCGACTTTGTTACGCGTCGCTCTCGAGGCTCATCATTCTATCGGCGTGGGGGCTAAGGGCGTCTGGCTGCGGTGGCACATAACAGGGTGGCTTGCTTTGGGAAATACCTCGTACCCTTAAAAAAGCATATTTTGCGCTTCTGTGTCCCTCACGCATTGGCCGATTTACAGGGCCTGCTGACATGAAGTTTCATGTGAGTGCACTGCTTCGGCAACGCGGGAGAAGCGGATCAAGTGCTTACAGGTCGAGTCCAGGCACGAACTGCGTAACCGGTTGAAGCCTTGTCAATGCGCATTCAATTTTTCATGCACCGCGCTGTATGAATTGGAGAGACATTCGTTGACCAGAATCATGACACGTCTCTAAATAACTTAGGTACCTATGCCCCACCTTTATTAGCTCCATGACTTTCCTGAGACTCAAGATAACTACTGGAGTATTGTTGTGGACGGCTATGGCAAAAGTAGAAAAGCAGAAAGTCCACATAACAATTACACCTCAGCCGCAGGAACTGACGTCACCGCTTTAGTGTTTCTATTATTATAGAGTGACTTGACATATTCTATGGCGTCGTGACCAATATTGGACTGCTTGCTTGACTCTGAACAATGCTCGTGGGCTTTCCGAACCTCGGAGACAGTTGACAAATCTTCGAGACATTTGAACTGTTGTCGTGAAATGGGACTATTCTATGGCGAAAACTGAAAATCGGAAAGTACGAATCATAATTTTGCCAGCAACTAAAAGCTTGTGATCGATGTTTGTGTTGCCACGAGCATGTGCACGTGCAACTCGTCTGGACCTACAGCATGTCGTTACAGCGCAGCAAAAGCAACGAAGCCCAACAAGAATCAAAAGGACGCTTAGGCTTCCCACAATTGTACTAAACTGTGGGGTTTAGCATGCCACCGTCATCTGGGATATAACATATAAAGCGATGTGGATAAATGTGTGAAGTGGGTGGCTTATTACTCGTGTGTTCGACATATATATTTGAGGTCGGCCAGGATCTGTTAACAACAGTATTTCTCCTTGGCTCCTCTCCGTGGCATTCATTTCTGCTATTAAGGCCTAAGTGCGTCAGAATTTCGACTCAGCTACCTCCAAATCTAATTTTCATATACATATGTAGAACTTCCCCGTAATGCCATAATGTGCATACATGCCATATACCTAGATGATTTACCCTATGCACAAAGGCACACTGTCATGGCTCCGAATTCCGCTGCTGTTTTGATTTTTCACTGTTCCATACACTTGGTATCTCTGGCCTACCGTCTGATCTTTTTCCCCAACCATGCTTGGAATATTTCTCTGTCCAATATCAACGCCCTCAGCCACACCAATGTCTCCGTGGCGTTCCAATAAGGTTCGCAACCAAGCATAACTACTCTCTGCACATTGGATGTGAACTACGATGGCCATTTGGAAGTGATCCAACAAATATACTTGAGTAGGAGCCAGCCCTTGAGGTTGAATCAAGGCAAGAGCCTACGCGCTGCTAATCCGCGGTAGTTACAACCCCAACGTCCAGGACGGGTCTCACTCACTACGCGGACCACGCGCGGCGTGATCATCTCAGGCGGCGCCTACAAATCCCCCCCCCCCCNATCTAGAGCAGTGCGACATCCCCGTCGACAAGGACGCCCCCGGTGTGGGCGTCAACGTCAACATGAAGGACAACCTGGGGGCGCTACCACCGTACGCAGGCGCACGGTCACCACGCCGCGGGAGGGTACTGCTGGACTCGCTATTCCGCGTCACCCCCGGGGGGGGGGTGTCCAGAAAATTTTGTGTTGTCGAGGACTCCGCCTTCTCTGCCATGGCGGCGAGTTGCCCTCTCTCCTTACATGGTGTCCGGGAAGGTTACGGCTGTAATCCTGGCTGAACTTGGCGGGCTGCATTAGATGCATCATGTCCTTTCACGATGCTCTCTTGATTAACTCCCCCCCCCCCTCAAAAGTCACATTGGGTTGTTAATGGCTGCTTTACAATGTGGATCACTTGCAGCGTACGGATTATCACACAGCCTTTTCGGGGCTAGAGGCAAGGGTTTCCTAGTATGCTATACTTTTGTGAAAACTGATTGTTGATTGCAGTCTCTCTATATAGCTCACCAAACTTGAGCCAACATCAAAGACAACTTTTCTTGACAGTGGGTATGCACACACCGACTCTGACCGGAATTGCTCTGATAGGTGTCCAAGTGCCAGGGCGCCTATGGTACCGGTGGGACCATGAGCTTCACATTCTCCTCAAATTACCAAGCCAGAAACGTACAAGACACCGCCTGATACAAGGATCACCCTGACGGAGGTGGTCGAAGGAGCATTGAATGCACCGAGAGATGTGCAACCTACGGTACGATCCGAACTGTGCACTAATCAGTGGCTTGCAGCATTCTTTGTGTTGGCATAGTCGCCGAATTTCCCCCCTGTGCACTTATTCAGACAGAAAGCACTTTGGTCTGATATACCTACTCGTGGGCAAATCTATGGCGATTTGGGTTATTTGGAGGCACGTGAAGGAGCGCCTTACAAAGTGACAATCGGGTTACAAATAAGCCTGGAGGCGATCAATCCCTCCCTTGTAGTCAATACCAGCCTGTCTCAGACATGGATATTAAGACAACTTAAAGGTTCAAATACTAAGTCGCTACAACGTTCCGGCCCCCTCCCCAGCCTACTGGTTTCAAGGCGGACGGGTAGGGAGTTGAGCGAGGCCGCTCATGAAGCCAGTAGCCGCCATCAAAGAAGGCGTTAAGCGAGGACGTTGCCTTGGACCTGTCGATCCTGCCCATAGATCATGGAAGGCGGCGCCTCGGGTGTCGTAAAAGCTTTCCGAAGCTCGTGGAGTTCCTCATCCTATCCGGCCCCAGCTCGTACGGCAGACTCGCCTCCGTGTTGCCTTCCGAGGTCGTAGTCAACAATGCCGCTCACGTGATACATACCGTAACTAGTAAGGAGCTCCAATGCGATGGTGGCCTGATCAGATCTTGGAGGCTCTGTCATGAAGAGTGAATCTGTGGGGTCGCACAACGCCGGGAAAGCGAGTTGGGGTTTGCCAGCTGCCTTGTGTCAACGGTGTTCGCCTCTGGCAGTTCTTGAAGTGTTGATAAACGGGCAGCATGGGACGGATGTCATTTGATGGCAGTCGTCGCCTTCTAGCAGCGAACGGTGCGACGTCACACACAAATCCATAATGATGCAAGTGGTGGGCGCATTTCCAGGTCATGGACTAGTCACGTGCCCCAGCCTGTTCTTCCCCATCCGTCATGCTAGTAACGGACGGACGCCCTTATTTTTCTGTTAGGCCGAAATTGCTCGGACAGGATGGTCTTGGTTAGTATGGGGTCGCATTGTACCATGTGTGGGCTAAAGTCGGGACGATGAGTCGTCTGGTCTGGGAAGACGGGACGAGCTGGGCGGGACACGAAGGTGTGGCGCGTGTGGAGAGAGGTCGGCTATTGCGGTCTGGCGTATGGTCTACACAGTAAAGTGAAGGCTTTGGAACATTTATGCAATATGTAGGCCAAGTCAATGGTGGATGGATGGGTGGGTGATGATGGGTGGGTGATGATGGGTGGATGATGATGGGTGGGTGTGTGGGTGGATTGCCTGTTCGTCAGCGAGGGTATATTATTATGTGTGTTCTTACTTCCCTTACCCTCCTCACCCTCACCCTCACCCTCGTCCGGCTGCATGTCTTGTCTTGCAGGTAGAGCTGCACACCCGCGACCTAGCGCTCACAGTCCCACACTGCAAGAGTGCTGGTGAGTGTTTTAGCGCACGACGGTTTGTGGCCCCCTTGTTTTGGATGTGCCGGATTTCCCTCCCTGGGGGGATTCCTACGATAAGCACGGTGCTTGGTATTGCCTCATAGGCACAAGTCTGCCTGTCCTGCTCGTTGGTGGGAAATAGCAAACTAGCGCAGTGATATGAGCTGCATGCTGCGGTAAGCCGCACAGGGTGGTCTAAATGGGACCAGGTTGGAGCGGCGGCCGTGGGGATGCGTTTGGACCAAGATCAGTGCTCTGAGTGGAGTGGTCCTCGTCGTGATGAGTGCTGGACGCTGTATGCGTTCGAAATGAGATCACGAGTGTGCTGGCCTGAAGGTCAGTCGATCCGATGATGCTCTTGGCATGACATGGCATTGCACGACCGGGTCAAGCATCCCAGCGACTGCCTGACTGGGTCCTCTGTGAGAGCAGTGAGTGAGACGGGCATGGAACGGATCTGATGTCGCGTACTCGATGCCGTAGTAGATACAAAAAAAACGGAGAGAGAGAGAGAGAGAAGGGTGAAGAAAAAAAGATGAAGAGTGCACAGCCAGACTTGAGTTGAGCTGGTGGCTGTCGGGCTCCTCTGCTTGGCCTGCTACCATAGTAGTCCACAACATTTCGGCCCCAACTTTATTTTAGATGCCGTGATGAAATATACTGCGAGCGCACAGACGTCAGCAACGTCTCGAGCCGCTACGCAGGCCGCGAGGAGGGGCCCTCCTGGCCTTGTGTTGCGGTGTTAGGGCTGTTCTGGCCTTTTAACCGACCTCCCGCCTGGATTCGATTCGACTTGGCCCCGGAATGCCTGGTTCCCTCAGAGTCTTAGGTACCTAGGTAGGTATGTATGTACCTTTTCGGAGATACCTACAACACCACACTACGGCATGTACGGGATGTATGTATGTACCTCCAGCACCGCAGCAGCCGAGAGAGTGAGCGTCACCCGCAAGAGCCACGTTTTCCCATCGGGTCTTTGCCCGTTCAGGCAGCTCTTGTCCTGTCTCTCGACCCTTCAATCTCCGTACCGAGCTCACTACGTACACTGCGGCACTGAGAAACCCTCGATACCACACACACTAGCCAGTTTGGGCAGTTGTTGTTACTGCCCCCACAGAACAGAGAGTATGTACTACATACTTAGGTAGCATGTACACCACCCAACGGGACGTTGTCGATGATTTACATTTGGTAGCTGCATGTCAGCAGGCCGTCTATGGTACGCATCAGAGACTGTGCATGCTCGTTGCCGCCTGCCTCAGCAGAGGCTTCGTGACACGTTCCGCTCCTGGGTGGAGTGGGTGACAGTATGTATACCTTGCAGCCTAAGGCAGGTAATTGTCTATATTCATTACATAGTACCTACATAAACCGGGTGGCGGCAGCCAGGTACAGTACGCGCCGTCTACCTTGGTGTCTGTGGCTTGGTGCCAGAATATCTTGGTCCCTCAGCCGTGCCCAACAGGTACAGACTTACCTGCGGTAGGCAGACCTTTCAATGTTGGGCCTGGATGGCCCGATTCGGCTGCGGGCAGGACCCACTAGGTTGCGCTACGCAGGCCGAACCGGCCCATTTTTTCTCAGCAACCAGCCGGGAGGTTAGGTGAGTTGCATTTGCCTTGCCTTGCCTTGCCCTGCCTTGCCGTGCCGGTACGTACCAACCCTTCACCCCTCCCCGCCCAGGTACACTAGCGTCAACTGGTACTAGTGTACGCACCTCTGTACCCCACCCCATGCCCGTGCGATGGCCGCCCCCCTACCCATGCCCCGTTCCCACCCTCGCGCTACCAGACTGCTCTAGTGTACTGTAGCATCTACCAGGGCACGGCCGCCAGGGCCACCTGGTGCTCAGGCTGCGGCTTGGCTCGGGTTCCCTAAAATCAGTCGTGCCAGGCGTGCGTGCTTGCTTGCTTCTTGCTTCCACAATCTCGCGCGCCTCTCCCCTTCTCCTCCTCTGCCCCTGCGCTGCTCCCGCCTTCCTCCACGACGACACCCAACCCAGCGCGGCGAATAAGGCCTCACTCATCGACACCGACCCTCTTGCCCGCCCCCCAGTCTTTTTGTCCCCCCTGACGCCCTTGTTCAATCGGCCGTGGAGCTCACCACCCCCCCGTATCCGCCGAAAACACTCGACAAGCCCGCGCTTGGATCGCATTCCCATAAACATCTCAGCTGCCCCAAACCAACCGCGACCGACGCTGGTCCGATCCGACCCTCGTGGCCCAGATCGGCGTTCATCGACAACCGGCCAGCAGCATCACACAACACCTCAGACCATTACCAGCTGTGTCCTGCGCTACAGTGTCGACCACCACCAGGCCCTGTCGCCGGCACAGACGTCGTTGAAAAAACCAAAAAACCAAAAAACCAAAAAAAACCAGCAAAAACCAGCACATACGACTCAGGTGCGGCAGCCATGTCCATGTATCCGCACAGAGGCATGGGAGGAGTCCCGCCCGGAGGGAGCGGCGCCTCCCGCTTGAACGAGCTGCTCGACAACATCCGCTCCGAGTTCGAGTCCCAAGTTCGCCAATGCGAAAACTACGAGCACCAGAGTGAGCATGCCTACCTGATCTCGCGCCGCAGGACAACCGCGACAGCCCAGCGCCGCCTCTCCAGTTCCGCCTTCTGACATACTTCACAGTCCAGACCCAGGTCAATGAGATGCAATTGGTTCGCGAGAAGGTCTACGCAATGGAGCAAACCCACATGGCGCTCAAGCAGAAGTAGGCCGCCCCCTCCTCGAGCCAGCCGTTGCGCCTGACCATGTCCGCTAATACACTACCTTGTGTCTGCCAGGTTTGAAGAAGAGGTCACCCATCTTCGTCGACAGCTCGAGCAGGCCAGAGGTGGCGCCCCCCAGGGTGCCATGGTCGGCCCCCCTCCCCATCAGGGCCCGCCCCAAGCTCCTCCCCCAGCCATCGGCATGGGCACCAATGCGTTCAGCGCCATCATGTCCGGCCAGGGTGGTCAGGGTGGTCCTATCCCCCCGCCTCCGCCGCCACCACAGGAGCAGCAGGGCCCTCCTCACCAGATGCCGCAGCCTCCCCCAGGGCTCCAGGGCCCTCCCCCGCCGCCCCCACCACCATCACAGGCGCCTCCTTTCCAGCAGCAGTACCCCCAAGGCCCAGCCCCCGGCGGTTTCCCATCCCAGCCTCCCCAGAGCACCGCGAGCCCCGGGCCTGGTAAGCGCGGCGGTCCCGGTCGGCCGCCAGCTGGTGGTCCCGCCACTCCGCAGATCAACACTCCAATCCCGTATCCGGGTCCCGGGGGCCCCGGCCAGTCTCCTCAGGTCGGCACCCACCCGACCCCGGATCACGCCAGGATGGCCCAGCCGCACCACCTTCCCAACAACTCCCTCGGTGATCTCGACGTCGAGCGCCTCGCCCCCCAGCATAAAAAGGCGAAGGATGATTGGTTCGTCGTCTTCAACCCGACCGTTCCACGCATGCTTGACGTGGACCTGGTCCACACCCTGGCGCACGAGAGCGTGGTCTGCTGTGTTCGCTTCAGCATGGATGGCAAGTATGTCGCCACTGGGTGCAACAAGTCTGCGCAGATTTACGACATCGTCTCTGGAGACAAGATCTGCGTGCTGCAGGATGACCAAGCCGACACTGGCGGCGACCTCTACATCCGGAGCGTCTGCTTCAGCCCCGACGGCAAGTATCTTGCTACTGGCGCCGAGGATAAGCTTATCCGCGTTTGGGATATCCAGAGCCGCACCATCCGCAACACCTTCTCTGGCCATGAGCAGGACATCTACAGCTTGGATTTCTCTCGTGATGGTCGGACTATTGCATCGGGTAGTGGCGACCGCACAGTCCGACTCTGGGACATTGAAACATCCAACAGCGTGCTGACTCTGACCATCGAGGATGGAGTCACTACGGTTGCCATCTCTCCCGACTGCCGCCTTGTCGCAGCTGGTTCTCTCGACAAGAGCGTCCGAGTCTGGGATATTGCCACGGGCCACCTTGTTGAACGTCTTGAGGGCCCTGACGGCCACAAAGACAGCGTTTACAGTGTCGCGTTCTCCCCAAGTGGTAAGGACCTCGTCAGCGGCAGTCTGGACAGGACCATCAAGATGTGGGAGCTTAGCTCGTCCCGTCCTGGACAAATGAACCAAGCCCCCAAGGGTGGACGATGTGTCAAGACGTTCGAGGGCCACCGGGTAAGTCCATCAACACAGGGCGGCCACACTATTCTCAAACTAACACATCTTGTCTAGGACTTTGTTCTCTCTGTTGCCTTGACACCAGATGCCCAGTGGGTCATGTCAGGGTCCAAGGACCGTGGGGTGCAATTCTGGGACCCCAGAACCGGAAACACACAGGTCATGCTGCAGGGCCACAAGAATAGTGTCATCTCCGTGGCACCAAGCCCAACCGGAAACTACTTCGCCACTGGCTCCGGAGACATGCGCGCCCGTATTTGGTCGTACACCCGAACTGGTCCTTAGTTGGGCCCGCCACTGTCAATCTTGACTCAGGTGGAGCAACAGAGCCAAGTAAGATGACCCATTCATTCCTTTGATTATTTGGAAGCATCATCTGAATCTGTGCAAGGCCATTTCCTTCTGGGTTCGCTCGTTGCCTGATCCCAGTACTATGGCGTCTCCTTCTCAGCCCCTCGAGGTGCCTGACCAGGCCAATGCCTCTCCGCGGCCTGCGCCATCCGCGTCCGAATCGATCTGACGGCGGCAGATGATCTGGACTGTCCACCTACACTTGGAGAAAGACACCACAGGGCAATTTTTCATCTTGAATTTTGGATTAGTAGACTCGGTCGGGCGTCTGTGTAGTCAAAAAAGAAACAAAAAAATTGAGCTGCAAGGTTTGAATGGAATTGTTAGGCAATGGAAGCCCAGCGTCTGGGGGAGGGAATACGGGCGGGGAAAATCCTGGTCAGGGTCCCTAGCGAGGCTTTCAGTAATGACTAGATGTCTGGTTTCAACCTGCAATGATACTTTCCTCCACTTTAGATGTGTTGACGGGTGTGCTCGGTTCCTTTTTTGGTCGTGCAATTTGGTTACCCTTGAAAACTTGGTCAATCTTGGTCAGAATGCTCTTGTATGAAATATTCGTTTTCTGTGCGCCAAGAAGCTTTCTCTCGACAGGTGATGATTGAGGTCATGCCCAGGCTTTATCCACTGGAGCAGGAGAGACGAGTAGTTGCTCGTAATGCCCACCCTCATACGAGAGAGCTAAACAAGTCATCGAACTCATCGCCACCCTTCTTCTTTTTCTTCCTCTTGGCCCTCTTCTCGTCCCTCGATGCTGAATCTGGCCGTGTCGTCTTCTCGGGCTTACCCAGTCCAGGCGACGCAGTGTCGTCCGTCCTGGGCCTCTTCTTTCCTTGACTCTCATCCTTCTCGGGCCTTTTCTTCTTTGAAAGTGTCTGTTCCGGTGCCGCCACCAACGCAGCCGGCGGTGACGAACGCCGAGGCACTTTCGAGATGACCTCAGCTTCCTCGGGCCCCATGTCCTCGCCACCGAGCTCGTCCCTCGAGATGGCGACACCCAGGTCGTCGTCGTCATGTTGGACTAGGCCCAGGGCTCTGCTGCCGGCGGTGCCGCCTCCGCCGACCTGTGATGCGATGGTGGGGCCGCCTGCGCGCCGCCCTGAGGCTATCCTGGCTGGGACGGGCGCCTGGGCGGGGTCCTGCCCGGCCTCCCCCTCCCCCTCGCCATCACGCCAGCACGAGTCGGCGGGCCTCAGGAACGGGGTCAGGGCCGCCTCGGCCTGTGCCAGCACGCCTATGAGCATGAGGCCCAGCTGGGCGAACTGCCTGTCTGCCAGGAGCTGCGTGAAGGCTCTGTTGTTGGTCCGGGTTAGTGAGGGACGTTTTGTTGACATTAACAGTATTTTCTTTCTCTTTTGGATTTTTCTTTTGAGGGGGGGGGGGGTTTGTAAAAGGAAGCAAAACATATACGAGCAGGAAACACTCACTCAAACGCATTCACGGCTATAACATCGTGCACCCACTGCGCGCGAGCCTCCACCCCCCCCAGCTCTGGCTGTTTGGCTTTTGCGGCAGCCCGTCCCTTGTCGTTGGTCTTCCTGCGCTTGGCGGGCCCTGCTGATGAGGAAGCGGAGGCTGACAGTTCGGCGCGCTGTACCGCGCCTTCCAGGTCGGGAATGAGCTTGCGCACGCTGCGGCGCAGCATGTCGAATGGGCCCCACCATCGCATGCCGCGGTGCTGGTTCTTGTTGCGGCGGACGAAGCCGTCGAGGAGGTGGGCGGCCGTGGAGAGGCGGGTGAGGGAGGACTGGAGGGTGGGCAGGTCTGGGGTTTGCCTGGTAGGGTGTTTTGTGTTGTTGTTGGCCATGAAGAGGAAGATGGAGTGGAGTAGAATTGAGATCTGGATCTGGCGTAAGATGGTGTAAGATGGTGTAAGTCGAGCAAGTAATTACCTATATTTAAGGTGCTGTAGTGAGATGAGCCTTGATTCTCCGGGTGAGCTAGGGTTAGACCCTTGCTATTCGGCGCCAACCCAGAGTTGGCCAGGGCTATCACGTCAATCTTGCAGGGCTGGAGTGAACGAACCTTGGATACGGTCCATGCAGGGATTCGTAGGGTTCCTTCCGCCTTCCAGAACCAGAGACTGACAGGACCTGGGCTGGATCGTGTTTGGCAGAATCCAGAATTGCGGGGGAGGGGTCCTGGGGCAGCTAAAATTTCGCGACTCGTTTCTGCCGCATTTTCCCTCCGTTTCGCGCAGGGGAAAAAAGAGAAAACATGTCGAGGATCACCTTCACAAGGACGTGGTCCACCCAGCCCCAAGCCCCAGACTGCCACAATCCCCCCTGAGTAATCTTTTCGCCTTGAATTGATTCTCCAACAAGCAGCAATGGCTTCCCAGTCCCTGCGCATCCTGCTCATCGGCAACGGTGGCCGCGAGCACGCCCTCGCCTGGAAGCTGAGCCAGTCGCCCCTCGTCGGGTCCATCATCGCCGTCCCGGGAAACGGCGGCACCGCGACCTGCCCCAAGGTGACCAACAACTCATCCGTGTCTGCCGAGGACTTCCCCGGACTTGTCGCCCTCGCCCAGAAGGAGAAGATTGGCCTCGTCGTGCCTGGCCCCGAGGCGCCTCTGGTCGCCGGCATCGAGACCTTCTTCACCAATGTGGGCATCCCGTGCTTCGGGCCCTCCGAGGCCGCTGCGCGCATGGAGGGCAGCAAGACCTTCTCCAAGGACTTCATGAAGAAGCACAATATCCCAACCGCCGCGTACGAGAACTTTGCCGACTACGAAAAGGCCAAGGCCTACATCGACTCCGTCCAGCACGACGTCGTCATCAAGGCTACTGGCCTCGCCGCCGGCAAGGGAGTAATCATCCCCACCACCAAGGAGGAGGCCCACCAGGCCCTCAGGGAGATCATGGTCGACCGGGCCTTTGGCTCTGCCGGCAGCGAGGTTGTCATTGAGGAGTTCCTGGCCGGCGACGAGCTGAGCGTGCTTTCCTTTTGCGACGGCTACACCATCAAGTCCCTGCCGCCCGCCCAGGATCACAAGCGCATCTTTGACGGCGACCAGGGCCCCAACACCGGCGGCATGGGCTGCTACGCCCCAACCAACATCGCCACGCCTGAGCTGGTGGCGCGCATCAACAAGGAGATTCTCGAGCCCACCATTGCCGGCCTGAGGAACGACCGGATGCCCTTCAAGGGATGTCTCTTCACCGGCCTCATGGTCACGCCCGGCGGTGGTGTCAAGGTCTTGGAGTACAACGTACGCTTCGGTGACCCCGAGACGCAGACCGTCCTTCCCTTGCTGTCCGAGGACACTGATCTCGCCGAGATCATGCTGGCTTGCGCCAAGGGTTACCTGAGCTCCGTGGACTTCAAGGTGCAGCCAAAGTTCAGCGCGACTGTGGTCGTCGCTGCGGGTGGGTACCCCAACAGCTACGCAAAGGGGACCCCTATGACCATCGGAACACCTGCTGCAGCTAGCAATATCACCATCTTCCACGCCGGCACCAAACTGGCCGGCTCCCAGCTACAGACCGCAGGTGGTCGTGTGATCGCTGCCAACGCCGTCGGCTCAAGCCTTGAAGAGGCTGTGAAGAATGCATACGAGGAGGGCATCAAGCTCATCC
Source organism: Stenocarpella maydis (assembly GCA_002270565.1). Classification (NCBI taxonomy): domain Eukaryota; kingdom Fungi; phylum Ascomycota; class Sordariomycetes; order Diaporthales; family Diaporthaceae; genus Stenocarpella; species Stenocarpella maydis. The sequence goes on along the minus strand of NQMI01000029.1, from coordinate 266,607 downwards.
AGTTTGATAACATGTTCTACCGCAAGGATATTGCACACCGCGCATTCAGGACTTCTGGCGCCGCCCCGAGCGCAGGGCTTACCTATGCCCAGGCTGGTGTCAGCATCGATGCAGGCAACGACCTTGTTGAGATGATCAAGAAGGCCGTGCGGTCAACCGCAAGGCCCGGCGCCGATGCTGAGATTGGTGGATTCGGTGGCGAGGTCGATCTGTCGGCCGCTGGCTACCCCAATGCTCCCGTTCTTGTCGGTGCCATCGACGGTGTCGGAACCAAGCTAATCATTGCACAAAGCATGAAGAAGCACGATACCGTCGGCATTGACCTGGTCGCCATGAACGTGAATGACCTGATCGTTCAGGGTGCCGAACCAGTCATGTTCCTGGACTACTACTCTTGCAGCAAGCTTGAGCCTGCTGACGCGGCTGCCTTCGTCTCCGGTGTGGCCGAGGGCTGCCGGCAGTCCAAGTGCGCGCTCGTCGGCGGCGAGACGGCAGAGATGCCCGGTATCTACCACGGCGAAGACTATGACGCGGCCGGCGCCGCCATCGGCGTTATGCGCAAAGAGGCGAGGCTCCCGCGCCTGACGGGCATGGCCGAAGGCGACGTCCTCCTCGGACTCGCCTCCAGCGGCGTGCACTCCAACGGCTTCTCCCTTGTCCGCCGCGTCGTCGACCGCGCTGGGCTCAAGTACACAGACGCGTGCCCGTGGGACAGCTCCGCCGGCACCGTCGGCGAGAGCCTTCTGACGCCGACGCGCATCTACGTCAAGCCGCTGCTCCAGGTCCTCGGCCAGGGCCTCATCAAGGGCCTGTCGCACATCACGGGCGGCGGCCTGACCGAGAACGTGCCCCGCACGCTCCCCAAGACCCTGGCTGCCGAGATCGACGTGGCCAGCTGGGAGGTCCCCGCCGTCTTCAAGTGGCTGCGCAAGGCGGGTGACGTTGCGCCCAAGGAGATGGCGCGGACTTTCAACAATGGCGTCGGCATGGTCGCCGTCGTCTCTACTGCGGACGCGGACCAGGTCGTCAAGGTGCTTGAGGCGGAAGGCGAGAGGGTTTACAGGATCGGGCGGCTGGTCAAGAGGAGTGAGGGCGGCGAGGGGTGTGTGCTCAAGGGGCTGGAGTCTTGGGCTTAGATATATAGAAAGAAAGGGCGGTTATTGGTCTGCTTTGGCGCATGGGATTGGAACAGGGGAAAAGGGGAAAAGAAGAATTGAAATATTGCGTTTGGCAATGGTACAACTGAACGGAACGTTGAGCTTGTCGAGCCTAACACCTGATGTCCCTTTTCCATGGCACGGGTTGGTATCATCTCCATTTCCAGATCGGAACAAACAAGAACATATCTACGTGTCGTGGTTGCAAACAGCTGGACATCGCGATTCCATCGAGGGGTGAGTCACCCTCGGGAAATCTCGGTAGGCTGACCAACAGGAGAGATGGCCAGCATGGTGCATCCTCGTCGAATAATCTTGTTGTAGGTCTCTCGGCTACTGCGGGAAACCTTTTTCGGCATATTTGTGGCGAGATGATATTGAATTTGGAAAGATAAAGTACATCACGACAACACATCTCTACCTCCCTCCTCTGAGAATATACCTAACCAAATCACCCGCCTTGTCAAGACACCGCCGGTACGCCTCGACCTTGCCAACGTCGCCCACGATGGAGATGCTGACACTGTCCTCCTTGATGGAGTAGCTCATCCACAGTGCGTCCTCGTCCCACAGGCAGATTGCCGCGTCCTCGACCTCGGCCTCATTGCGCACCTGCAGGACCTTGCCAGGGAACGCGCGCCAGAACACCGGGTCCGTGAAGATGGCCGGCTTCTCGGCGCCCTCGGGCATCATGCCGAGCAGCGTGTCCCACATCCGCAGGAACGCCCTCCCCTCGCTCGCCCGCCGCACCTGCTGCTCCCACTCGGCGGCCGCCCTGCCGAGGAGCTGCTTTGCGACCTCGCGGCTGCCGCCGCCTCCTCCTCCTCCTCCTCCTGCGGCGCCACCCTGCGCCACCTGCATCGCGGCCTCGCAGAACTCGACGACCGAGTCCGTCACCACCTGCACCAGCTCCGGGCGCCCGCGGTGGAAGTGCTGCGTCGACACGGGCTCCCAGCTTCCCGGGTTGTGGCCAAAGTGCATCCTGCTGGACAGCTGGATCGCGAGGTCCACGCACGCCTTGGCCGTGACGCCCGTCCCCAGGGCGGCGGCGGTGCCCAGGGAGCGCAGCGTGTGCAGCGCGTACCTCTTCTTGGACGTGTGCGAGGCGTACGACGAGCGCAGCTCGGCGATGTGCGCCTCAATCTCGGGGGTCGTCTGCAGCGCGAACCGGGCCACCGGCAGCTGCTGCTGGCTGCTGCTGGCGCCGGCGGTAGCCCGTAGGGGAGGGCCCGCCGTCGCATCGTGGGACTGAATCGCGTCGTGGATGCGCTCCGTCATGCGGATGATGGTCAGCCCGTCCACCATCGAGTGCTCCGACAGCTGCGCCGAGCGGCCGTTGGCCGAGATGAGGAACTGCGTGCTTTTGTCGTGCCACCTATTGAACCCGCTGCCCACGTAGCACTGGCGCACGCGCTCCTCGTTCGTCTCGGGCCGGCCCTCGTCCAGGCAGACGAGGAAGGCCGCGGCCTCGACGGCCCGGAAGTACTCCCTGTTGGGCTCGCTGAGGGCGAGCAGCGCCGCCCGGTTCGCGGCCCAGGGGTCCCGGAAGTCTGTGGTCAGCATCCCGGCCCACGAGTCGGCGCCGAGGTCCCCACGGTCGAGGATGGACTGGAAGGCGTCACTGAGGCTCTCGTACGAGGCCGCCTCTCCATCGCTGCGCCGCAGCGGGACCGTGAAGACGTGGCCCCGCCGGAGGACGGCGCAGTAGTTGTTGCCCGGGTACCGCTGCATCTTGTCGCAGCGGGGCTGCGGCTCGCGGACGGCGTTGAACATCCAGCCCCACGAGTACGTGCAGAGAGGCTGGTTCCCGAGCCGGTCTGAATCTATGGTCTTGGCTGCGACCTCCGTGGCGAACTGGAACGCCACCGTCGAGACCAGCGCTGCTCTCTCTGCCTGGGTGTGTGGCCTGGGGCTGTCGTGATGTGTGTTGAGGAAATTGCCCCACGGGGCAAGAGGGTGCCTCCGGGAAAGGTACAGGCCCTTCAGATGCATATCTGCCAGCCAGCTGTCCAGGCCAGTGTCTTTGGACCTCTGGATGAGTTGGTCGTACATTTGCATTCCAAGACTCCCCGGTGCCGTGAAGTCATCCACCGCCTTCCTGAGGCCTTTTAGCTCGTCGGGGCTCTTGGCGAAGTGTGAGACGTTCTGTTCGAGGTACCCCAGGATCTCTTTCAAGTCAGGTAGTGGATATTTTGGAAATGCCTTGGCTTCCTTGCAACACTCTAGGCCTTTGAAAGACACGATGGCCTTGTCCAGGGTTGTAGTGCCGTTCCCAGTCTGCGCTGCATCGGCGGTCGCTGCTCGAAGCTCGTCACTGATGATCTTGGATTTGGCCGCGACCAAAGACGCAAGCGCTCTTACACTTGGTGCGCTGGAGATATTGGATGTCTGCACAGTGGCTTGGAAGGCCCTGAGGAGCCAATTCTTCAGCTCGATGGACACGAGAGAATCGAGACCGATGGTAGCCAGTGGCTGGTTCACGGGCACGTCCTCGATTGACTGATCAAGGAACACGGCACACTTGGCAACAATCGTCTCTGTAATTATGGCCTCTGCCTCCTGCATCGTGTGGGCGTTCCGAATTGCCGCTTCCACGTCGACGGCCTTTCCGGACGAGCCCTCGCCCGCGCTCTCCTGGACTGTCCGTGCCGGATAGGGAAGCTGGCTGAACAAGGGGTTGGCCAGGCAGACATGCTCGTCCATCTCGACCATGCTCGCCCTCGAGAGACCCATTATGGACTGGCTGCACTGGTCCAGGTGCGACTGCGGGCTCATGGCGTACTCGATGCTCCGGAATACATCTTCAAACGAAACCATAATGACCTCCAGCCTGTTCGTGCTCGAGCTCTTCTTGACGGAGTCAGACCCGGCCACGGCTCCCAGGTTTATGCTCATATAGTGCGTGTTGTTAATGTTCTTGCCGCCTCCCCGTGCGCGAGCAAAGGCATCTTGAAACTCGTTGCCAGCGGCATAGTTGGCCTGGCTACCATTTCCGATGTGGTTGGCCACAGACGAGAGGTTGATGAAGAAGTCGAGCTGTGGTGAAGCAAATGCATTGTCCAGGTTGATGGTCCCAAACAATTTGGGACCTAGAGCCGCTGAGAAGCCTCCGCGGGTCATGGTAGTGAATGGACGGTCCTGAAGGACCATTGCAGCGTGGACAACGCCCCTGACGGGAGGCATGTTCTGCTGTCTGCACAAGTCGGCGCAGCGCCTAACATCAGACTCCTCCGTAACGTCGCACTTGAGAACGTGGATGACGCATCCGCTGCCACATCGGTCTTGCAGCGCCACGCGGTCCTCGTCGACTATGCTGCGCCTGGAAAGCATCACGACATGTCCGGCCCCGTGTGCGGACATGAATGCCGCAAGACGCTTTCCCATGTCACCCATACCGCCCGCGATAACGTACGTGCCGTCTCGGTTCAGCTCGAGGGCCGGAGCGGCTGCTGCGACAGCGGTCACTAATGTGTCCTCGGGCGACTCGAGGACGATCTTGCCCGTGTGCTTGCGCGATGCTATCAGGCGGAAGGCATCCTCGATGCGGCCGATCGGCATGGAATTTATTGGCGTGGGTGGGCGCAGCACGCCCTCCTCGAACAGCTTCACGAGAGACGCGAGGGTCTCGTGGACAACTCTGGGCTGTTCGGCGCCGAGGGTCACCAGATCCACGGAGGCGAAGGTGATGCTCTTGTCAAAGTTTCTCATGCTGATGTGGCTTCCCTTGTAGATATCCGTCTTTCCAATCTCGACAAAAGTGCCGAGCTTGGCGACACAGTCAAACGCCTCGCTGAGCATCTCTCCGGATAGTGAATTCAGGACGCAGTCCACTCCGCGCCCCTTCGTTTGGCGAAGAACACCATCCTTGAAGGAGACTCCCCTCGACGAGAAGACATGGCTTTCTGGGATCCCGTAAGTATGCATAACAAGCTGCTTCTTAGCCTGTGATCCGACCGTGACGAAAATCTCGCTTGCACCAGCATACTGTGCGAGCTGGATGGCTGCTTGACCGACACCGCCGGTGGCGGCGGGGACCAGAATGGACTGTCCCTTTTTGAAATGAGCCGCCTCGAATAGGGAGTAATAAGCAGTGGCGTAGACGACTGGAATGGTGGCCCCGGCATTGAAGGGCATGTCCGCAGGCAGGACGTGGGCGAGATGGCCGCTGATGCGAGGCCTGCTGGCGAAGGGCGGCGCACCGAAGCCGAGCACTCGGTCTCCGTTCCTGTATCTGCCCTTCATTCCCTCGCCAACGCCAGTAACGACACCAGCTACCTCGCCCACCATGTTGACGCCCGCGCGCATCTGGCCTAGGGCAACAAAGACATCCTTGAAGTTCACACCATGCGCCCGCGCCGAGATCTCTATCTCCAATGGCCTGAGCTGGATTTTCCTGCTGCTGGAATCGTCATCAACAAAACGCAGACTACCCAGCAGGCCTGGGGTGCCAACGCCCAGCTTGAGCGGCCGGCCGGGCTGGTGGTAGGGCACGCCCGGCTCCAGGGGAAGAGCGTTGGGTGTCGATGTCGACGTGGAGCGTCTGTCGGCCCAGGATTGGAACTTGGTGTCAGTCTGCAGGCGAGGGATGAGAAGTTCGCCGTTGCTGTATCTCAGCTCCCTCTCGTAGCTATCCTCCTCGTCTGACACGGACGCATGTGCTGCCTCCAGGAGACGACTGCAAAGGTCCCTGACGACCGTGGGATCGCCGAGCGAGGCCGTCTCGTCAACATCGATGGTCACTAGCCTGGATGCACCTCCATTTTCACGGCGCAGCACCCTTGCCGTACCTTGGATCATGGATCTCTTGGCGCTAATAGCTGCGTCGTCCCTGGTCTCTTGGAATGAGACCCACAGAATATGGCACCCAGATGTGAGGAAGTTTCGGAGGGCCTCAAATAGCTCAGGATCCTCGTTCAACAGCATTCCATGCTCGGCAGTATCTAGCACCAAAACTGTATCGGTATTGTTCAGCCGCAGCCTCGGACCATCTGTGATCAAATCCAGACAGGCCCATCCAGGGTAGCCTCTCAATTTCGAGGCATCCAGGAGTGATGATGTGAGCCTCTGGATCACTGCTGAGCCTCTGAAGCCCTGGATAATTCTCACGCCAGCAAGCGGTGAGGATTCTGGTGGCGATGGAGGCAGTAATGGCTGCTCGGGAGCAGAGTCGGTCGTCATCACCGACGACACCATGAGGGACGAAATGCCACTCTCCTGGCTCTGGGTGTTTTGGGCACATATGTCTAGACCGCTGAAACCTTGCTGGCGAAGGAGATCATCCCACCCACTTGTGGTTAGGAGAGGGCAATGCCCCAGGCGCTCATCTTCAAAAGCCCACCAGCCTGGCAGGGTTCCAAAGACCATGTTGATGGCGACACTCAGCTTGGTGAGCTCAACAACAATGAGCTTTCCACCAGGCCGTAGCAGCTGGCGTGCATGGCGGACGGTTACATTCATGTCTCTCGTGGCGTGGAGGACATTGACAGCCAGCACGGCGTCGTAGGACCCTGCGACATAGCCCTGGGCCGACGGGTCCTTCTCAATATCCAGCACGCCAAAGTCGATATAGCCCAGCCATTCGGCAAACTTGCTCCTGGCTTGGTCGAAGAAGCCGCCAGAGATGTCCGTGTAGGCATAGCGGTCCAGCCAGGTCTCTCCGTCCTGTCCTCTCAAGGCCTCAAGCAAGGGCACGGTGGCACCTCCGGTGCCGGCGCCAACCTCGAGGATCTTCATGTGCGGTTTCTTAAAGGCCAGGAGCCGGACGTAATGAGCCATCTGTTGGTAGCTGGACGAGGATATGCCACTGGCGTACAACGAGTCGAGGAGGTCACCCTCCCTCATCAAGGTAAGCGCGTCACACTTGCCCAGGAGGATGTCTGCGAGCTTGCGACCGACGCGGGCGGCCATCTTGCCCTCGAAACCGAAGGATGTGGCGTTCTCGGCGGCTGCCACCACGCGGGCCTCGTCCTCAAAGTCAAGGCCAGAAGTATGATGGTGAAACGCTTGGGAAGTGCTGTATTCTTGCATCCAGCTGAAGAGCTTCTGCAGGTGTGGTGCCGCCACCGAGGGGGGCACGACGGTGCCTGGTGTCCTGGCGGTGATGTCCATTTTGGACAGGGCGTGGCGCATGAAAATAGACGCCGCCTGCTCGATATCGCGGTAATAATTGTTGAAGCCTTCGTCAAAGTCCTCGCGGGCTGGCGACTGCTCCCGCTGTTTCTGCTGGTCTTGTGCAACCATGTACATGAACTTCTCGTTGCTCAAGAAGTCAACGTCCACGTCCCATGCCACTCGCCTGGGTTGCTTGCCCTGGCTCCTGGTGTCGTCCGCCAGAGCCGCCTGCTGTCCCAGCCCGAAGGACCTCAAGACATACTGGGCCTTGATCACAAGGGACAAGTCCCCGGTGGCCTCATTCTTGTGGAATACATAGGCGTCAGTAGTGCAGGAGCGCATGTCGGTCAGGGATCGGTCCAGAGTTGCAGCAACGTATAGCTCGGTGTTGGGCTCCGAGAGGAGGCTGCTCATGTCGGCGCGTATGTCCATTTCGGCCACCGAGCCGACCACAACTGGCGCGTTACCGTTGTGTAGCTTGAACAGGTGAGCTCCAATGTGGCTGATTGCGTCCAGGCTCGAGGGATGGACGAGATGGGGCTGTGGGCTGTAGCCTGGCATGAGGTGGGCGAGGTCCGGCACCTTGAGCTTGGCCCAAGCCGCAGTCTGGTCGTTGCCAACGCAGAGGTCGCCCAGTAAGGCGAAGCTAGGCCCGTACAGGTTCCCGGCAGTCTTGAGGTTCTGGTAAAACGTATTCGCGTCTATCGTGGTGTCTGAAGCGGCGCAGTCTTGCTGTATCCCTCGGAAGGCAGCCTGGCACGCTGAGTCCTGCAGGTCGTGTTCACAGACGGCCTCGACATCATTACCGTCCTGGGTGGCATGGATGCCGACCAAGCCACTGCAGCTCTCTTCCCAGGCACCTTCACTATACATTAGGATGCGGAATGCCTCCCACCGGCCGCCGCCAGCCTTGCATGGGCTGATGGTCAGCTGCAGCTCGATACTAGCATTCTCCTGGTCCGCTGGGAACGAGATAGCTTTGGCAAAATTAACATCGCTGACCCTGAATCTCCTTGGCGAGTTGGCAGTGCCAGGGACGGCAGTCTTGTTCTTGCGCATCTGAGACAGCTGCTTCACGGCCTCGATGGCCATGCACACGCACCCGGCGGCCGGGAATATGATAGCTCCGTCTATGGCATGGTCTCTGAGCCATGGCAGACTGATCGCGCTGAGATGGTGGCGCCATCGTGGCTCCTGCTCACTGCCGACGGGGTCCAACAGGCCGCACAGGTCATGCCAGGGGAATTGCCGGAGGCGGTGCGCCAAACTGGCCCGGGACTCGCGCCAATATGGAAGCGAGTCCTCGGCAAAGGGGTAGGCTTTGAGGTCGGGTATAGCCTGAGGCGCGTGGTCCTTGCTTACAGACAGCATGGATGACAGTCTCTTCCTGTTGATGGAGACGCCCAGCTCGACCACGTGTCCGAGGAATGTGAGTGTCGACTGGCGGGCATCCGTCTTGCGCAAGAGCGGGCAGAGGTACGAGAACTTGAAGTCAGGCGACGCCAGGGTCTGCTTTGTTGGCCCAGCAAGCGTAGGTGCTGGCCCGATCTCGACTAAGATGAAGGCATCATCGCCGCCGGTGTCCACCCGCTTCATCTCGTCCCGAACCAGGCGTAGACCCTTTACGAACTGGACAGGAGACACCAGGTTGTCCACCCAGTACTGCGAGCCAAACCCATCCTTCTTGCGCGTTCCCGTCACCGTGGAGAAGAAGGAAACATTCTCGGGGACGGACTGGCTCTGCATGTGCGTTGTGGAGGCCAGGTACGCCGCTGTGGCTTTGTGCATATGGTGAGAGTGGTACGCCTGGTCGACCCGCAGTTTGCGTGCGAAAACTGACTGTGCGTCAAGAACGGCCTTGAGCTCGTCAATTGCCTTGTCGTCGCCCGAGATGGTCGTGCTTCCTGGGCTGTTGATGCAAGCCACACAGATACGCCCCGTCTTTACCTGGGCAACATACGGGCGCACCGCGTCCTCGCCCAGTCCGACGGCCAGCATGGACCCTGCGGTCGGCTGGTCCTGCTTGGCTTGGGCTGCACAGAAACCTCGATAGTATGAACTAGATTGATCTGGCGTCAGCGGTACTGCTTGTTTTGATATAGCATGGATGGAGAGGACCGTGGCCATGTTGGCCAGGGGTTCAAGGCGGACTTACACCTGGACTGCAGCCTCATGGCCCAGGGCCCCGGCTGCGTAAGCTGCTCCCACCTCGCCGGAGCTGTGGCCTACGACGGTTGAAAATGCCACGCCGAGACTTCTCAAGAGATCAACAAGGGCGATCTGCAAGCAAGTGGTGACGGGTTGTGCAATCTTGGCGTCCCCAAGCCTGGAAGACCTGTCGTCGGCACACAACTGCTCGCACAAGGACCAGCCTTGCGCAGACGCCCCAAGCCTGTTGAGTATACCCTCGGACTTGAGGACAGATTCCTCGAAAGGCGCCAGGGTCATCAGCTCGCGGCCCATCCCGGCCCACTGTGAGCCCTGGCCGGTGAAGACGAAAGCAAGATGTGGCGCGCTGGAGGATTTGGACGGCCGGACGCCGGCGAGTGATGAGCTGAGCTGCTCAGGATCTGATGCGATAATGCCGCTTCGCCAGGGGAGGAGGGATCTGCGCGCCGAGAGGGTGTATGCAAGGTTATCCAACAACGCTGTTTGTGCCTGGCTATCGGACCTGCTGCTACTGGCGTTGCAAGAGAGCCATTGCCGTATATTGTGGGCTGATGCTTTTAGCGCCTTCTCCGAGTTCGCACTCAGGAGGAACAGTTGAGGGCGCGGCATGCTCACCACATCCGTGGTGGTTCCATTGAAATTACCATTGATTTTGTTATTATTAGACGGCCCAGCCGTGTGTCCATTGGGAGCCCCATTGCTTCGGAGCCCCAATGCAAGAGCACGCCGTGATGCGATACATGTGCTCAAGTCCTCAATGATAACGTGGCAATTTGTGCCGCCGTATCCGAAACTATTCAAAGACACTCGGCGAGGTCCCTGCGGCAGGGGAGTGGCTTCTCGAGCAATCTGATGACAGGAGCCTTCAGTTAGCATGACTCTCCTTCACTTCCTCTTCTCTCTTCCTATACTTCAGCTGGGGGAGATGGAAACCCAAGTCCAAGATGACAAATCTCTGGTATAAAAAATGAAAATAAAAAAGGATTCCACGATTAACTCACTTTGATTTTTCTCTCCTCAAGCTTGAGTGACGGCTTGGGCTCAATCAAATTCAATTGTGGTGGGATTATTCCCATCTTAAGCACCAGGATCGACTTAATTAGGCCTGCAATACCCGCAGAGGCCTCAAGGTGTCCAATGTTGGACTTTACTGATCCGACGTATAGGTCCTGCTCTCGATCTCTGTCCTTACAGAATACGGAGTAGATGGAACCAATTTCCTCTTTGTCGCCAATCTTGGTGCCCTAGGACAATAGTTAGTAACACACCTACCTAGGCATCAAGGCTCCGAACTGGGTGGCGAGTAATTGTCAAAATAGTTATTTGGCCACGATTGATCATACGTACTGTGCCATGGGCTTCGACATATGGAGTGTGGCTCGGATCCAAACCAGCCTTTGCGTACACCTCCTGCATGAGGATCCTCTGGGCCTCGCCACTTGGAGACATGATGCTGCCCTCCGTGCGACCGTCCTGATTTATACCAGAACCCACTATGACGCCGTGAATGGGGTCGCCATCAGCAAGGGCCTTGTCGAGAAGTTTGAGGACAACAGTGGCTACCCCTTCACCGCGGGCGTAGCCGTGTCCACGTGTGTCAAAAGCATAGCAGTGTCCATCAGGATTGACCATTCTGCATTGAGACATTTTCGTCAGACATCAAGCCAGTGCTTATACTTTGATTGCTTGTGGGAGTGGAGCAGATGACGTTACATCAAACGAAAATTGTACCAGGGTACTGATGCCTTCAGAACGGTGGAAGCAGCATGTGAATCTTACCCGATTGAACTCATGTTGACGGACTGGGCAGGATCCATCAAGAGTTGTGATCCTCCAACAACAGCCATGTTGGACTCGCCCAGACGCAGGCTCTGGCATGCCTGGTGAAGGCAAACCAAACTGCCAGACTATAGGATGTTAACCAGTGAGCAGAGTGTCCATTAAGATCATCTCCTTCTACCAGATAAACAGAACATGAAAAGAGGGAGAGTAAAGATGCAAATGACTTACGCAGCCAGTATCCAGGGTCAATGAAGCTCCGGTAAAGTCAAACACGTATGAGATCCTATTTGATAACATAGCCATACCGGTACCAGCAACATGCGATCCACTGACCTCAGCGAGGTCCTTGTACCCCATACGCTGATAGTCATGGGCAAACGTACTTATAAACACGGAGGTATTGCTGCCACGTACGTCCTCAAGAGGCATACCTGCGTTTTCCAGTGCCTCGTACGTGGTCTGCAGCAAGATTCTCTGTTGTGGATCCATAGCGTGAGCTTCTTGAGGTGGCACCTGAAAAAAACGGGTGTCGAACTTGGAGATGTCGTCCTTGAGGAAGTAGCCATGCTTGGCCACCAGAGATTCGGCGGCTCCCTGTTGAGTATGGTAGAATGCCTCACGATTCCAACGGTCGGCTGGTATGGGGCCCCAGCTAGAAACACCATTCAGAATTAGCTGCTCCAGTTCTTCTGGGCTGCTGGCGCCGGGGAAGCGACAACTCATGCCAACGATGGCAATAGGTGATGGGGTAGTCATGTTTGCGGCCTAGGAGATGACTGCCTCGGGTGACAAGACGGGGTGGAAATGGGAATAGTATGAGGTGAAATTTCACACGAACTCCAGTGGATTTCAAACTGCGATCGATGCCAACAGATTCAAGCGGACCAGCAAGTCTTGGAACTTGGGCTCGGTGATCATGTAACAATGCTTCCCGGTGCACCAGCAAGTGTCCTCCTTATAAAATCACCCAGATCTCGATATTCTACTGGCTAATTAGATAGCCTTCCGTCAAAGACACCCACATCCCTTTCCACGAGATGACATGAACAGAATCACATGAAAAACAGTGCGAGTTGGGGGATTCCGTGGCATATCTCAGGTGGAATGAGTTCGCCAAGGTTTGTGCCAAGATATTCCGTGTGGGGGATCATGTACAGACCCAGTCGGAAGCACCTTTCAGATAGCAAGACATCAAGTGCATCCTCGCCCGGACCGCCTTGAGGGACATTGAAATAAGGTTCTTACCTGCAGCGAGCCGAGACGTGCATTAGTATCCGAGGGCAACTTGAGAACTTGAGATCTTCGTGCTTGATTCCAATACATATTATGTACGGAGATTACGACATCACCCGCTGTACATGTTGAGATTGTAAATAGGGAGCAGCTTGGCCGCACGTTGAAACACTCAAGGCGATTTACATATCAGTATGGACGTAGCTAGGGCAAGACATTTCAGCCATTTGTTCCATGGTAATATATACTTGCCTTCTACCCGACATTATCAAAATCAAACTTAATCATTCGTACTCAAACACGGTTTGACATAATCTGCTCTACTCCACATTCAGAGTTTACAAAAATAAGGAACAAAACCAATAGTGGGATCCTCCACTCGTGCTTTGACCGAGTACATACTACTACTCACAGGTGTGATTAAATACTTCGAAACTGTTGTTTGGATTGATCGTCGTTTAAGTGACCTGGTACCTTAATCCACGCACATGTACAGGGAGACTATTGCTCTTTACCGGCTTGCCCAGGCGAGCATATGTTGCGCGAATGGAATTAATTCCGAAGGGCGTGCATTGGAACATGGCACTTGGTCTGTTACGAGCAGACGCGAGTCACCGATAGATCGACAGAACTGTGTCAGTACCCTCCCCTTTTCCGGCAACAGTTTCCCAAGTTGCATCACAGGGAGCGGAGCGAAGCCTCCGTCAAGATACCCATCCGCAATTCCAGCCGATCAGAGGCATTCCATTGCGTTCAGTAAATAAACTCAGTCTGGCCCGAATTATCAGCCCCGGTCTCGTTCGCAGAGCACAGAAGGCCGTGGATACCTGTCCTTCTCAGGGATACTAGCAGTTTTCTCTGCCTCTGACTTAAGCGATACTCGTATCTCACTGGTGAACTGCCGTCGTTCGATTTCGACTCTCCTCATCTGCCTAAACCACACGAAGAAACAAAGCCACAGAAAAGAAGCCACGTCAATCATGCCGTTTTTTAACCGTTTCATGCTCGGTACAAAAGAGCCCGTTTGTATGCCAAGGATACCGACAGACGAGATATATCCCGTACATTTCTTTGATGACACCGAAATATTTCGCAAGTCACAAGGAGTTTGGCTCATTCGTTTCGACGATGTGTTGGACCCAGACATAGTACACGGCTCTCTCGAGAGACTCTGTACCCTTCCGGGATGGCGGAAATGTGGTGGCAGGGTCAGAGTGAACGTAAAGCCCCCATTCATATTCACTGCTTCACGTGAGGCACTACCCGTGTACTGACATGTGTGATGCTTGCCAACAGGACAAAGCTGGCAGAATGGAGATACATGTCCCAGAAAAGTTCACTGCCGAGAGGCCGGCAGTGAAGCTCACTCGCACCTCACATATCAACAAGAGCATCAACGAGCACCCACTGGCGTCAAAACTGCCAAGGGAAACGTCCATTCCATCCATACAGGCCAGCCCAGAGGAGTTCCTGGATCTCTCCATCACTCCAGAGACTCCCTTGACCCTTGAGGACTTCCTCGCCTCTGACATCCCCCAGTTCAACATGCACATCATCTCCTTCAGTGATGCAACGCTGGTGTCTCTGACATGGCCACACCTTCTCGGTGACATCATGAGCGTGGCCAGCGTGTCTGAGGCGTGGAGCCTCGTCATGGCGGGCCGCGAGTCCGAGGTCCCTGCTTTCCTCTCAGCTGGGGGTGAGGACATCCTCGAGACCGCCGGTCGACACCCTGACTTTCAGGGCAAGCACATACTGGATGGCCGCCGGCTCGTCGGTGTGTGGTTTTACCTCTGGCTAGCCCGGTACATCTTGGATATGATCCTCTGGCCGACAATGGAGCTGCACACAATCTTCCTGCCGCCCAGGACGGTGAAGAAGCTCAAGGCCCATGCCACCATGGCAATCAAGGCCGAACTTCCCGAGGCTGTACCCTCCAATGCCGACCAGGCCACGCCCTTCGTCAGCTCGGCGGACGTCGTCTACGCCTGGCTGGTGTGCATGGTCGGTCAGGCGACCTTTGCCCCCACGTCGCGGCGCTCAATCATGATCGGCTTCCCCGTCGACATCCGCGACCGTGCCCCGTCCATCTTCCCACGGGTTCAGGCTCAAAAGGGAGTGTGGGTCCAGAACGCCTCGCCCCCGCTGCTTGCCCTCGTCTCGGCGCGGGACGTCCACGCGGACCATGCCGTGACCCGGGTCGCGCAGTCCATCCGCCATGCTATCAACACACAAGGCACTGAGGACCAGGTACACGCCCTGTACCGGTTGTCGAGGGAGGCCTATGAGAAGCAGGGGCTGCCGCCCATCTTCGGCGACGCGAGCCAGTTCCCCATAGGAAATACCAACTGGACCAAGGCGTACTTGTTTGATAAACTTGACTTCAGCCCCGCTGTGGTGGAGAGCGACGATACGGATGCCACTGCGAATAAACGCGCTCCTTCATATCGCAAGGGCAGGCCTGCCTACTTTCATGGCAATGAGTTAAAACCCAAGGACCAGAAGGAGAACCCGCTCTCCAGAAACATAATTTATACGATAGGAACTCTGGATGGTGGTTACTGGGCCATGTGTAAGTTCCACCCGGCTGTGTGGAAACGGATCAGGGAGGCATTATCCGAAGTCGCGTAAGCATCCATGCGACTCAGCTTTTTCGAGCGAAGAGGCACATTAGTACCAGCATAGTTTCCAAGAACACACTTATCACCGTGGCTTCCAACGAACGAGATTGCAATGTAAAAGCAGGGGACGGAAACGGGAATAGAGACGACATGGAATTCCAGATGCACCTAACCAAGCAGGAAGAAGACCAGTATTAGGGTGTCACGTCGAACGATTATGCATCCAAAAATATCAAAAGTACAGAGCAAGTCTTGTCCCACAAAAGAATCAATCCTTACTGCTAGTTTAATCACAGTCATCCACTAACAACCAGGGGACTGGACAGCTCTTCCCAATATCGAGAAGTGAGCTGATCACTGAATTTCATGGCATTTTATCCTCAGAGGCAAGGCACTTTACCCCTGTTGCTTCGCATCACGAAAGAAACTACTAGTACAAAGTCCAGGTTAATACCTCATCCTGATATGGGATGGCAGGTAGCAAATTTGGAGTCAGTACTTGGTTAATTAAGAACTGATACTACCAGCCCAATATTTACCATAGCCGAGGAGGGGGGGCAAGAGAGAGTAAAGAGGGGAGTGAGGGAGAAAGCCAAAGGGAAAACATCTTGTGGTGTGTATTGTAAAGAATACAATCTACTGGGTGATCTTCTTAAGCAGATTGGGTAGTGGCTACCATGAATAAGAGGCCCCCGTCCATGGCATCATTCGTAGGCACCAGTTGCAATGGAAGCAATGCGATGTTGTATTAGTGGTTCTCGCAGTTGTTGAGGAAAAGAATAGGTAGCTAGCTATTTGTAGTCTCCAGATGTCGGGAAAGTACATACTATTGGCTAGTCCCCCCACCCCAAAAAAAAATGTAGGCGCCCCTACTCAGACACCCCACGTGGCGCTGCCACAGGGAGAAGAGGAAGACAGACAACTCTTGGCGAATGGAGGGAGGTGGCAAGGAAAGAAAAGAGGTCAGAAGAAGAAAGGGGAAAAAAGATAGAAGACTTTTGTCTAACAATACTTCGGGAAATGTAAAACAAATTCACAGACAAGTTAATGGAGAAGTGATGTCTCCCAACAATCAAATTATTATTTCATATTTCATCAGAATCAAAACTCCAACTTACATATTCCATAGCATCAGCATTCAGAAACTCATAATAACAATAACTCGTACAATTAGCTCTGCCTCCTGGTGACCTCTAGGTCATATCAATTAATGCCGTACTGACTTGGCTCACATCATGAGTTATATCGCATCCACTCTAACATTCACTTATTCAGCTACCACCTGTAACGGAGACCATAAGTAGATCTCACTTCTCGCTACTCACGCTATACCTAGCCTGGACTTCCCTATTCCAAACCCTAAGAAGAGAATAACCCCGTAAACCACAACACCTGTAGCCGACCCGCGGAGGCCGTTCGTGATGGCGTCATCGAGGCTGTCTTCCAGTTTGGGGACATTATTGGGATCCCTCATCCGCTTCCTGTCCTCCATTCGCTTCCTCTCCCCCCTGAGCGCTATACCAGTACTTGCTCTCCTCTCTTCACGCCAATTTATACATGCAGAGCATTTGCAGCAATCGGACCCTCCTCTTTGTTTCTGCTGACAGTGACCTGGGCAACATAACCTAGGGCAGTGATTTGGTGGTTCTTGGCCATGGCAGGAGTCTCTACGATATTTCGAGCCACTGAAAACCCGGCAACACTGGTCCGGGCCGTTTACAGTCATCTCTATGGATACTGGGTCTGGGAGATTTTGCTCATTTGCTGTTTTGTGGAATTGGTCAAATGGCAACTTTTCCATTATATTCTTCAGAAGGCTTTGAAACTGCCTTGAGTCTGTAATGTCGCTCGTGTGAAGTATGGGAAGTAACGGTCCGTAATATTTTCTGTTCACTTACTCGCAAAGAAAAAGAAAATCTCCAAAACTCAAAGGAAAAAAAATTTCAGACCTGGCGCCTTTCCGGTTGCTAGTGGTAAGGCGTTTGCGGTGTCGACTGCGACGGCGACAGGCTGGCTTGTCTGGCTGGAGAGGCACTTTTGTGAAAGGGGGATCTATCGAGTTGCAATGAGTGATCCAAAAGCATTCATTCATTGAATAAAGAGGAAAATGGGGCCGTCATATTCATAATACGGGCTGTAAATGTTATTTAGAGTGTGTAATGACTTAGGGTAGTGAATGCGCCAGTCAGCGCGACACATAATTCCCCATCCGAAGCACACTGTGCACATGTGGTCACTGATCTCCCAGTGACAGGCACGAATCATCAGTAAACAGTAAACAGTGAGCCAATGAATAACATTAAGCTCGCTCAAGATCCCGTTAGACGTTGGCGCTCAGAGAAAAGGGTTCGGGCTGGCAGAATCGCACGGCTAGATTAGCATGTGAGCAAGACACAAGTTAGTAAACGTTGTACGAACGTAATATTCATTTTGTAGAGGAGTCTAGTATCCAAAGAATGTGTTATATCCGAACCAAGCTAAGAGAGTTCACATCATCCCAAGGATTTAAAACCGGGGTTGTCAAACACAGCATGACTATTTCAAAGAAAACGGATATTCGCACCGGCAAAAAGGGATGGCGCACCGGTGGGTCTGCTGCAGCCAATCATAAGCGTTTATTTGACCCACCTTCAACTACACTTCACCACCCGAATAGTGCTTTTTGTAGCTGCACTACCCACTGCTTTGCAACGCCTCCATCGTCACCAACTTCTCAACGACCACCCTTCGTCAACGCTTTGATGCATCAATTGAATTTTCATCGGGATCAATCGTTTTTGCATCAAAAAGACCCCCTAGTCGCTCAGATATCAATTTTTCAGCGTTGCGGCGATGGCGCAGCAACCTGATTACTCAGGTCTCGAGGCGCAGTGGCAGGTTGACTGTATCAACTGGAACAACAACATCACTGCAGCAAACCATCGTCAACCAGCACTTTCTAACCCTCCTAGCTACTTGAAACTTTTTCACGATGGATATGACACCTATAAGGACCTCAAGGCTGATTTGGATGAAGCCACGAAGGCTGCTGGCTTCGTGACGGTGACCAGAAGGTCAGAGGATAAGTGGGTGATATTAGAGTGCAGCCGAGGTGCTCAGCGGCCCTCGACTGCAACCACCACCAACGCCTCCACGATCAAGGCGGGCTGCAGCTGGCGAGCCCTTGCCCATACGACGAAGGCGACGTCTGGCAAATGGAAGCTCGTGATCCAGGAGGGCGTACATACTTCACACGGCCCTCAGGAGGTCCCCGAAGCTGAGCGAGGCTGGGTGAAGTTATCACAACAACATCACGATCTTCTCGCCCGTACGGCTGCAGACCCGTCCCTCGCCAAGCCAAAGAAACTTGAAGCAGCCCTCCGCCGAGAGTACTCAGAGGTGCTACTGGGGCCTAACACCATGAAGAATTGGCTTGCAGACTTTCGAAGGGCGAAGCAGGGCATCTACACACCTACCCAAGCTTCGCTGGACTGGCTTGAGAAGGAGGGCTGCTGGTATCGTTGGACCGTTGATGATAAGGGCAACATCACGGGTATCTTCTGGTGTATAAAGCAGCAGATCGAGTGGTTGCGAGAGCGACGATTCTCACGGGCTATCTCGCTTGATTGTACCTATTCAACAAACAACAAAAAGATGCCCTTCCTTCAGGCGACGGCGGTAACCCACATGAAGAAGATACTACCGCTATTTCAAGGCGTCATTGATAACGAGCGAGAATCTGGCTTCCGGTGGCTTCTTGAGCAGGTTGACGAGCTTCTCCGCCAGTGCGGAAACGACCCTCCGAGCCTCTTCATCACTGACTACGATACTGCTCTGATTAACGCCCTCAAGCACCAATTCCCTGAGGCACACCATCAGCTGTGCATCTTCCATATGAATATAAACCTTATCCTCAACATCAAGAAGAAGTGGCGCAAGCCGGCGATGATGAGGGCGACACCGGGAGGCCCGGAGGCAACGGCACCGGGAGCTCCGGAGGAAAACACCACGGAGGGTGCGGAAGCCGAAGATCTCAAAGAGGATGATGAGGACCTCGCTTCCCTGATGGCGCCGGCGAGAGGGAAGGCTACAGTACCCTCCCGGGTGCCTGACGAGATCCCATACACTCGAACAGCCCTCTTGGACCTCATCAAGTTTATGGAGTACTCTACAGATCGTGAGGTCTACGATACGGCTTGGCGACGGCTTCAAGAGGTCTTCTCAGACCAGACGGCGATCCTCCAGTACCTCAAGACCTAGTACGTTGACGAGGCGGAGGTCATCATCGCCAAATGGGCTGCCCACTCGATCTGCAGAATCCTTAACTTCGGCTTGCGTACAACCTCCTCCACGGAGCGATGGCACCGCTATGTGAAGACCTATCTGGGCCACGGGATGGGCAATCTTCTTTATCTAATGGAGGCTGATAAAGCCGCTCTTAACGAGGCGGCTCGTGCCTTCCGTGATGAGGAGGGAAAGCAGAAGACAGCAGCACTCACGAAGTATAACGGGCAGAAGTGGCTTGGGAAGCTTACACGGCAAGTCGCCAGAGCGGCATTGGACCTTCTCGCGATAGAGCGCCAGAAGGCGTTAAAGATGCTTCGAAAAGAAGCCCCACAGGGGCACTGCAGCCCTTCTAACTGCTGCTGCGCTATCTATAGTCAGTACGGCATCATCTGTGCGAATCGCATTGCTAACAAGGAGGAGGCTTCCCTTCCCCTTGAGAAGAGCGACCTTCACGAAGCTTGGTACCTCGATCGTGACCTCTGCGTTGACAACCCGCTCCTTGGTGTACTATCGCCGAAGAAGGTCACCGCCACGAAGGGCAGGCCTCGGGACATCGCCACATTCGCCGGCGACGAGGAGGGCATCCTTGAGAAGCGTGGGAAAGCCGTGATGAGCAAAAAGACGACCTCCAACACTACAAGTCTGGGTAGCAGAGCCGGGGATAAGACGAGGGTGACGACGGCTTCAGTACAGCGCGTGAATTCAGCCTTCGAGTGGAGCGACGTGACCCTCCAGTCCCTGGATGAAGAGGACGCCCGTAGCGGTGATACGCAGCACGCCGGCGTCCCTCCGAAGCAGCAGCCGGCGAGAAGGGTCATAAAGAAGTCAACGCAGCAGCCTCGGAAGCGGAGGGCGCCGGCAGACATCACGAAGACTTCAGAAGCCAGCACACCCTCAAGCACGAAGTCAGGGGCTAAGCGGCAGCATATGGCGGCTATCAGAAGCATCAACCAGTTGCCACGGGTAGATCTGACGGTTGGGGACATCGTCGGCGACGACGACGGCGACGGTGGTGACGGTGACGACGAGGAGGAGATACTAAACGAGATTATAGTCCGTACGGACTAGATATGTAGCAAAACACCATCAATTTGAGCGATTGGCGCTGCAGCAGGCATCGTGATGGTGACATTCGCCGTAGCGGTGATGGGGACATACGGCTATGTTGGCAAAAACGTCAAAATAACAGTGCACATAGTGTTTTTGGTGGTGCAAATTGTCTGTGCGTTGGGCCCCTGCATGTACCGGTGTACCATCCCTTTTTGCCGGTGCGAATATCCGTTTTCATTTCAAAGACAAGCAGTGGCGTACATTTCCATTTTGTGAGAATGACGGGCATACGCAGGTGATGTGGTGTGACCAGGTTAAGCCAAAAGCTTGGCAATATAGACCTGACTTGCTCACTCCTGGAGCATGTGGGTGCACCATACAAGTTCAAGACAGTATACTGTATACCATAGTACGTCCCCACCCCCCGGCCTGACTACTGTATGAGCAGCAGCTTCATACTTCTGGACACTCATCATCATACCACGCTCAGACATTGCCGACACAGCAAGACTGCCCACCCGGCCTGAGCAAAAATTCTCCAGAAAATGCTGATGAGTGTCTTCCTATCTGCTCAGATCCCGGATTTCAGGCTCCACAGCGAAGCAGTGGGCGGCTTCATCTGGACACTATGGTGTGTGACGCTGGTCTGGCACCGTCTGCCTTCATGGGTATTTCATTTCACGCACCAAAAGTCATTATATGACAGCAGTGACTCTATTTTATGGCTGCGCTGGTTTCTTTCTTAATCCGTTCACAATTCCCCCTACTACATATATAGCTAGGTAGCTATGTACCTTGGCAGTTCGAATTCCGGGCTAACATACGGTTGGAAATTAAAAAGAATGTAGGGCAGGCCAGCTGTTTTCCGGGCCTGCGGCTTCATAAGAGAAGTCGTCAGAGGAGCAGCCTGCAGCTGGATAAAACTTAGACAGAATGGCGGACCATCATGTCTAGGTTGCTTACCACTTCACTTATCTCTTATTTTCACCAGTTCGATACTATATTCCTATCTCCTTGGTCGAGGAAGGAGTTGGGTCCCTGGATAGTATCGTTGAGAGACAAAGTAGAATAGAAATCGGATATTCGTACCGGCGGAACGTAGGGTATACTAGTATATCGCGAGAAATGTAGCAGAAATTCAAGAAGCCGAGGCCCATACCAAGAATATACAAGGTAAGGTCTAAGTTGTGTGTATAGTTGATTGAGCCTGGGTACTGTCTGGTTCGCCGAGCTTGATGTACCGGTGTACTATCCGTTCTTGTAGGTGCGAATACCTAGTCTCATAGAGATGCTCCATATACCGATGATTGATTGACCTTCGGGAGCGGTAGTACCTCCCTTTGTCAAGACTGAATCACTTGCAATTTGTATTGGGCAAATATTGCTGGATAACTAACTGCGCAACAATTTGGTGGGCAGAGAATAGCACGAGCCTCAGCCTCGTAGTTGGCGATGCTGAGAGGGACACCAGGAACGACCGCGGTGATTGCTCGAGCGTCAACTGAAAATTTGTCAACAGAAAAGAAGTAATAGATAGGAAATCCGGCGTCTGCCTCGCACGCAGTGTGCATTACTGTCCCCCAAAACGGGAATCACGAAGTGAAACCAAAATATCAGAATAAAACCAGTTGTGACCCCCTTGCTAGGGACCAATCACCCGGGCAGGTATCCCAATCCGCCAAACGCCGTCGCAAAGCTGGTCAACGAGAAGAGAAGCAGCAAAGCAGATAGTAGGCTCTATCAGCGACCCCTGTCCTCCCTCCCTAAACGCAGCCCGAACCATCCATCGCTCCAGGTCACTGTCTCGTCAGGAAAAGCTGACAAACTTGGGATCCTTCGGCCGCCCGTCGGGCCCGATACCATTGTCCCTGAGCCTGTTCTCCATGTAGACCTTGCGGGCCTGGTCGAACTTCATCCTCCGCTTCTTCATGATCTTGAGGATCTCCTGCTTGGCCGCGTCGTCCAGCCCGGCCCTGCTGTCGCCGTCCGCGACGTTCCCGGCCAGGTCAAAGGTGGTGGACGACAGGCCGGCCTCGATGTCGCCGGTGAAGGAGCTCGGCAGGCGGTCGTAGAGGTAGCCGCCGCCGGGAAGGCGGATCTCGGAGACGAGGTGCGACCACCGGTCCCGGGTGAGGTAGAGGACGGTTATGGAGACAAGGAGGAGGAACACGGTTGAGTAGAGGATGTAGGCCATGGTTGCGGAGATGGCGCCGCGATGCACTCTGGTATATGGCGTCCCTTGGGGGACGTTCCGATTATGCGGAGAGTTGGATTCGGCCCCCAGATTGAGTTCGGATCGGTCGGGCGACGGAGGCGACGGGTCGAAATTGCGAGTTTGTTGAATGAAATGAACAAAAGGGAAGAGGTTTGTGGCGAGTATGCTTTCTGTAAGGTAGAGGCGCTATGTCACAGGTTGCATTTCCATGATGTCGGGAGATCAGAGCCTCCCATGAGGACGCGAAGGCGC
This sequence comes from Stenocarpella maydis, assembly GCA_002270565.1. Lineage (NCBI taxonomy): Eukaryota > Fungi > Ascomycota > Sordariomycetes > Diaporthales > Diaporthaceae > Stenocarpella > Stenocarpella maydis. The sequence continues at coordinate 243,751 of NQMI01000029.1, read as the reverse complement.
AGGAATGAAGGAGGAGAGATGGTTGGATTATATTATAGAGTCTCTTGCAGCAAAGTGCCAGCTGCGGCCCGAGGCTGACGCAACCTATCGCGTATCAGACGCGGCCGCTATAAATTGGACTTTTGAACATCCCCTCGGCTCAAGGCAGCACGACAGGGGGGGGCCGACGTGGTGATCCAAGGGTTCGTCTGCCCCAGGTCGTAACCCTGGACCGACTTACCTAAGCGGCTCCCACAGAAAGAATCTACCCTTAGCAAAATATCGCCAGCACCACCAAGGAAGTGTCGACGACAACGACAGCAGCCAACCGCCCTTTGACGCCTCATTCCTCCCCCGACCCTACCGATTTTCCCAACACATCATCGTCAAGATGTCTCTTCCTAACGTCTCCGCCGATCTCGTCTGGGAGATCACCCGTACGTTGTCACCGAGCCAGCCTGGCAGAAATAGAAGAAATGCCCATACAGGGCCAACCCCATTCGAGCGCGGCGCCTAACATTGTGTCGTAATAGGCAACAACAACGCCTTCCTGGTCAAGCGCAACTCGGGAGGTGGCGTTCAGTTCTCCCGCGACCCTTTCAACCTGGTCAACGTGAACTCCCGCAAGGTACGAGATGATGGCATCGCCTGATGGGGATCCTCGGGGCGTCACCCAGGCGCATCTGAAAGATGGAGACTGACCAATTGGCCTGCAGCACGCCGGCTTCGTCAACGAGAAGGCCGTCGGCATCTCTGCCGAGGGTGACAAGGGCGTCCACGTCGTCTCCAAGACCAAGGCCACCCGCCAGCCCGCAAAGAACGCCCATAAGCGCACCTTCGGCTCCCACAACCGCAAGTACGTCCACGTACCACGACCCTTTTGAAGGGATCCACTCTTCCTCAGATTTGACACCGGGCTAATCATGACCTTCCCCGCACACAGGACCTACAAGAACATTGCCTCGTCCACCGCCAAGTCTGGATACCGCCCTGACCTCCGCGAAGCCGCCATCGCCCGTGCCTCCGCCATCCGCCGATCCCAGCGCCCCGTGAAGCCCGAGCCCGAGAGGAAGCTGCGCGGCAACGCCGCCAAGAAGGCTGCCCAGGAGTAAATTTCTCCTCTGTGGTAGCTAAAACTGGGAAAGGACAACGCTAGACTGTTGATGGCCAAACGGTGCCCCGGACCTTATTTTGTTTTCGACGAGGGCCATGGCATCATCACATCTGAAATGAGGACTGCCTGGGGGGTTTCAACTCGGAAAGAGTTGCCCGGGTGGCATGGTCTGGCGAGGGCATGCGGCATATTGCAATGGTATCATCACAAAGGAGCCAAACGGTTGAACGGTCAATGCGAATGATGTGAAATCCACACGGTCTGGTTCTCCCAGACCGACATGGCTTGGCAGGCTGCGAAGCTTGGAATGGCTGGAGCAACAGCTCCTCCTTAGAAAGAAACGGGCATCAGGGGCACCGTATCGAAATAAAGTGACAAGACAAAACGAAAAAAAAAAAAAAAGGCCTGACCATGCGCGGTACGCGCTACACTGGTGCGCTGGCTATCGTCCCAAGGAGCGTCCGAGAATCGCGTGCGTGTGTGTGCTTCACAGGCCTGCATGTTCCCGCCCTCAAAAAGCATGAGCCATGCCATCTGACCCACCTGGAAATGCCGCACATGGTTTGAAGTACAGACATGCATCATGTGTCTGAAATGCCTCGCAGCGTTGACGCCATTACTCTCGAGTTGCGCAACATAGATCGTGAATGGGTCATCGAGTATCCGAATATGCCCGAAGTTTCCAACGCGGTAGCCGAACCTGAGCCTCGGGACGGAATAGACGGCAGGACATCAGGTAGCTAAACCTTGGAAGACTAGTCCGGATTATCACGTTGTGAGCTTGGTGTCTGAAATGTGATTCGAGGGGCTGTGTGTACGCATGTGCCTCCGCGTCACAGTACAGCCTGACAGTGTACACCCTTCACATGGGCGGAGGGTCCGGAGAGTCATGCAAGGCCCCATTTCGAAGCTGGACCCTTCCCGCCAGAAGCCCAAGAGACATCGTGAGCAGGAGACAAAATAGCTATCTCCCTACCGAGATAAGGACTGCCAACAGGCAACTTGTGGGGTTTCTCTCGGTGGCTGGACAGGACTGAATTGGGATTATGGGGTCGAGGAGCTGCTATTGAAACTCTGCCCAGCTTTGGTCCTGTGCGGACCGGCCCCCTCCCTCTATCACGGGTTGAGACTCGACCGTGTGCGTGTGTGTGTCTGTGTTGCCGATACGTGGAGCACACTGACTGCTCCCTTCCATTCTTAGCACACCTGCAAGGCCCTTTGCCCCTTGCGTACCCCGCCATATCTCTCTCTGCACCCCGAGAAGAGCCCACCCGGAACCTGGAGCTCTCCCCCCTGACACGGCCGGGAATCAGAGCCGCCAAGGTGTAACAGGCGCGGGAGCTGTTGCCATCATAACAACCCCTCTCTGCTCGACCCCTCTCAACATTTCCTCTCCCACGTTGACTTCTTCTCGTGACACTAGAAATACTTTTCACTCTCCCCCCCCTCCCCTTCTGACCAGAACTTCATCAAGAAACGTTTTTGTTGCAAGTCAACATCAACAGCCACAACCAAGACCTTGCCCACTATCATCAGCAATAGATACCCCACCAGAGCTCTTTTCGCCCTGGAATCGGACCCCTCCAAACCACCCTCCCTCACAGAAGCTCTCAAACTAGGTCAAGATGGTCAAGGCCGGTACGCCAACACACACATACACACAATCACAACAGTCCTGCTTCCCACGAGTCTGTTTCGGCTGACATTGTCTATAATCCAAAATAGTTGTCGCTGGTGCCTCTGGCGGTATTGGACAGGTCAGCAGCCACCCCCCTCCCCCGGGGACCGAAGAATCTGAATACTTTTGACGGGAGCTCCCCCGCTGACCGCCACCTTCTTGCTAGCCTCTGTCCCTGCTCCTCAAGCTCTCCCCCCTCGTGGACGAGCTCGCCCTCTACGATGTCGTCAACACCCCCGGCGTTGCCGCTGACCTCTCCCACATCTCCTCCAACGCTGTGCGTCCACCTCCCCATAAACCCCTCATGTCACCAAGCCATCCTTACTGAGCTGCCATGTAATAACAGAAAGTTGCTGGCTTCGTGCCCGCCGGTGGCCCACGGGACCCCGACACCAGCCAGGCAAAGGCTGCCCTGAAGGATGCCGACATCATTGTCATCCCCGCTGGCATTCCCCGTGCGTGCTGAAGCCACCAATCCCGCCTCTTCAAGGTCAGAGAGAAGCTTACACCTAGGAACAGGCAAGCCTGGCATGAGCCGTGACGACCTCTTCAACATCAACGCCGGCATCGTCAAGGGTCTCATTGAGGTGGCCGCCGAGGTCGCCCCCAAGGCCTTCATCCTCGTCATCTCCAACCCAGTCAACTCCACCGTCCCCATCTCTGCCGAGGTCCTCAAGGCCAAAGGTGTCTTCAACCCCCAGCGCCTGTTTGGTGTCACCACCCTCGACATTGTGCGTGCCGAGACCTTTGTTGCTGAGATTGCCGGCAAGTCCAACCCACAGGAGCTCACGGTTCCCGTCGTCGGCGGTCACTCCGGCGAGACCATTCTGCCGCTTTTCAGCCAGGTCACGCCCAGCGTCACCATTCCCGATGACAAGTACGATGCTCTCGTCAACCGCGTCCAATTCGGTGGTGATGAGGTTGTCAAGGCCAAGGACGGTGCCGGTTCGGCCACGCTCTCCATGGCATACGCTGGTTACCGGTAGGTTCAAGTCTCGCGTGACCGATGGAATGTCGTGCTGACACATCACCAAGGTTCGCCGAGAAGCTGCTCAAGGCTGCGAAGGGCGCCAAGGGCCTTGTCGAGCCCTCATACGTCTACCTACCAGGTGTCCCTGGTGGCAAGGAGATCGCAGAGCAGACTGGCACCGACTTCTTCTCCGTGCCCATCGAGCTTGGCGTGAGTGATTCCGAACCTTGGCCTGACTGTTGACACACTGGCTGACCCACCGTAGCCCAACGGAGCCGAGAAGGCAATCAACCCTCTGGGTAACATCACCGAGAAGGAGAAGAAACTCCTTGCCAAGGCCATCGAGGGCCTCAAGGGCAACATCGAGAAGGGTGTCGCCTTCGCCAACGCTTCGCCTCAAAAGTGATTTCCCCTTCCACCTTTATTTCTCCGCCGTCTTTGTTTTGGGACTTCTTTATCTTTTCATCTTTGACAACGCAAACAAAACCACCGCGGCCAGCCCATGCGACTAGGCAGAGTGAATCTTGCGAGATTTGGTGAAGAAAAAAAAACCACTCGAGACTTAGTTGCTGATCTGTTGTCCCTTCTCTTAGGTTGTGAGTGTGTTGGCAAAGCGGTCAAAAAAGAACAAATCCTCTGGGTAGCTATGCTGTTACGGCTTGACGTGCGTGCATCGGACGAAAGAAGTCAGCTGTATCTTTGCGCTGGCGTGGATTTGGAGCCATTTTCTTGCGAGTCTTCTCCAAGCAAAACGGGGAAAGGGTACAGACGGGCCCAGTCATAATAAAAGCCGCCAAGACACACCACATGTTCCTGTCACGCAGTCTGAATGCCTCGCCGACGTGGTGTACAGTAGTAGGTCTCGGGAGGCTGTTCATTTCGTTGGAACAGTCTTGATCTGAAACACTGCTCCGGGCAGTTCGTTGGTCTCGGCCTGTACTGTTGCGTTGACGCCCATTGCTGCCAACGCCCCTCTAACGACACCACAAGGGAACCACAGGAACTGTAACTTAGAGGTCAGTATGAGGTAGATGTGAAAAGTGAAGCCGTAGAGGTTGCAGGCATGTAGAATCATACCGGCTCCGCTCGTTGAACCGCCCTTCCACCGGCCTCAGTACTCATCCTCGAAAACGGCCGGAATGCGTTGTCTGTCAAGACGTAGACACCCTAAAATCCTCATGTTCAGCAGTAGTCCTAAGTAAAGCAATAGAGACCCGCGTCGTGTGTCTGTGTGAGTAAGAGGGGGGGTGGCTCGCCAAACATACCCTGTGGTTCGTCTTGAGGTTGTCGATCTGCTTGCGGAAGACGAGCATCCAGAGGTCCTTGCAAAGGAACTTTATCACATCAAGGGTGTCGTGGAAGCGCGGGCGGTCCCTCGAGAATCTTGTGGCACAGGGGGAAAAAGGTGGGATGTCAGCTCATGTTCCCACTTTTCTCGCGGATGATGTCGGCACAATGCTGCGTGTTGTTTTGTCAAGGGAGGGGAGGGGTATGGCTGTTTTTGCTGCTCGCTTTCTCGCTACTGCTCTCCCACCACACCATACCATAACGCAAATGGATTCTCAAAGAAGTACGTACCGCTCGACCAGCCCCTGTCCCACCCGGTAGCCCAGCGTCTCGAGCCTGTAGAAGACGGCGTCGCGCTCCTCCTCGTCATCCATGGCGGCGCGCGGGGCGCCCGCGGCCGGGGCCACGTCCTTGTCCGCCGGCGCCGCGGGCGACGAGGCGCCCTGGGCCGAGGCCGAGGCCTCCAGCTCGTTGGTCACCCTGTAGGCCATGGGCACCAGCTCAATCAGGAGGAAGTCGAGGCACGAGGCGCTGAGGAACGTGGCGGTCGGGTCGCCCGCGTTGTAGGGCGGCATCACGGCTTCGAAGGACATGCTGGGCTATTTTGTCCTTGTGTTCGGGCTGTCTGAGGGAGGGTTCGCGTGTTGTCTTGGAGGACTGTGTGGTCGGGATGTGGGATTCCCGGTGGGTATAGGTGATCAGGAATGGCGAGGTTCGCCTCGTACTATCCGGCAGGGGGGGGCTTTGTGTGCTGCCGTCGGTGTGGATGGGTAGTTCGGCTGGCCTGGGAGCCGAAGAGTGTGCAATTGAGCGGGCCGTATCGTGGTCTTCGTGTTCGCCGGCAGGCGAGGAGGTGTTCGTGGAGTCGGGCAAGGGGAATGTGGTTGATTTACCTCTCTGGACAAGCTACGTAACACGCCTTTCTGCTGCTCCGGGGGTGAACAAGCGCTGCGACCAGACCCCCTGCTCTTCGGAGCTGTGCTTATCTTATCGCTCACGCGGGCTTACAGGCCTACACTATATTTGTACCTAGGTGATCCCTGAGGCCCGGGGGTCTCCACAGTGTCAGCTCCATCCAACTCTAGTGTATCTATCGTGGGGAGGACGGAGTTGACCGGCAACAACACGGGCATTCTGGTGACGCTTTGAATCTTGTTCGTATTGATTTCCTTTTGTTTTTTTTTTTAAGCATTTCTCAAGTGCTCAAGGGGAGACTTTTCCGTCATTCCCACCTTGCGAAGCCTGGCGCCGGGCCTGTCACGACAACTTACACGGACGTACGCTCCAACCTGACATACCGCGCTGTGCCTTTGAGCTTCTGGTATATATACTGCATCGACTACATGCTTCTGTATTCCTGGCATAACTTATGGTTATAGTCTGTGCTCAGGAAGCGATAAGACGCCATGATGGACTATATAGCCCTCCCAAAAATCGAGGTGAGAACCACGCCGCATGTGCTGGAACGAATTCCCATTTCATAAGCCCATTATTGGAATATACCTGGTAGTCCAGAAATGCCCCCATCCTCTTCCTACTTCTTCCTGAAGCGTCCTGACTGACAACGGCAATGCCCTCGCCTGCAGCTTCACGCTCACCTGAGCGGGAGCATCAGCAGGCAGTGTCTCCACGAGGTCTGGCTCATGAAGAAGGCGGCCGGCGAGACTGACCTCGAGGATCCCCTGGTCGAGATGCCCGACGGCAAGCACGACTACAACCTCGAGACGTACGTGAGGGCTGCTCCGGCACCGACCACATGTCAGCCCTTGACATACAACTACTTACGTTATGCATGAAACCAAAAAAAAGATTCTTCCCCCTCTTCTCATCATACATCTACCACCTCGTCAACGACCTCGCCTCACTGCGGCACACTACCCTCTCCGTCCTGCGCGACTTCGCCGCCGACGGCGTCGTCTACCTCGAGCTGCGCACCACGCCCCGCTCCCTCCCGAGGTCGGGGCTCTCAAAGGAGGGCTACGTCAGGGCCATCCTGGACGTCATCCGCGAGTACGGGGAGTCCAGGTCGTCTTCATCACCACCACCATCAAAGGCCGCAGCGCCCCTGCACACCCGCCTCATCCTCTCCGTGGACCGCCGCAACACCCCCGCCGAGGCACACGAGGTAGTCGCCCTGGCCCGCGACCTCCACCCCCTCGGCGTCGTGGGCGTCGACCTCTGCGGGGACCCGCAGGCCGGCGGCGTCGAGGCGCTGCAGCCGGCCTTTGTCGCAGCCCGCACCCCGCTCCCCGGCGCCGGCGGGGACCCGCGGCAGCTGGGCGTGACGCTGCACTTCGCCGAGGCCGAGGCCAGCGGCTCCGACGCCGAGCTGCTCATGATGCTGCGCGAGTGGCGGCCGGCCCGCATCGGCCACGTCATACACCTCAGCGCCGCCGTCAGGCGCGAGGTCGCGGCCTACCCCGGCGGCCTGGGGCTGGAGCTCTGCCTGAGCTGTAATGTGCGCGCGGGCATGGTCAGCGGGGTTCGAGGGCCATCATTTCGGGGAGTGGGTGAGTCTTGCCCTCCGTGTTCTTGGAGACAGGTGTATATATATATACGCGACCTCCGACGGGGCGTTGGGTATACATTGTTTTTGTGCGCGCAAGGCTGACCGGGAATTTGCCAGCAGGGAAGGTCGAGGAGTGCACAGTGGTTCTATGTGTGAGTGGACAACTTCTCTTGCCCGTTAGTTCCCAGCGGTTCCTGGCACACTGACAAGGGGACAACATAGACCGACGACGTGGGTGTCTTGGCAGCCCGCTGTCAAACGAGTACAGGCTGGTGGCCCAGCACTTTGGCCTGACAGAGGCGCAGATACGCACCCTGGCGAGGAAGGGCATAGAGGTCATCTTCGGGGGGCCAGAGGAGAAGAAGAGGCTAAGGGACATCATGGACGCTGCGTCGTCGTGAGGTCTAGGTGATCACACCCCATGCGAGTGTAGATGCTCTCTCTTCGTTGCGATGAGGCTCTTTTGGCGGTCATGTGCGGAATGTACCGCTGGAGGGCTCATCGGAGTACCGGCGCTGATCGACATAGATCTTGACGCTTCAAGTCCTGTTGTGACAGCGCTTCAGTCTCCCAAAGAATAAGTCTCCCAAAGAATGAGTCTCCCAAAGAATGAGTCTCCCAAAGAATAACCCACTGGGTTGGCCCCTCGTAGAAGAATCGGAGCCGCTGTGTGCAAATCCGGCTCACGGCCCCATGCTGCAAAGCCATAACGGCGAGAAGCAGACACACGAACGCAATATCCTTCCATTTCTCTGGATTGTAAATACGCTATATGCACACGCTTAACACCAACATCACTGCCCTGGTCAAACCCCCGGTACTCCGTCCGTATGCAGGTAAAAGCGGGTATGCGATGACTGAAAGCGTCCCCCCCCCCTCCTGTTCCAAACACCACCGCCAACGACCTTGGATATTATGACTCCTCATCCTCGCCTAGCTCCGTCGACCGGTACTTGATCTGCAGCGCCCACTTGTTACCAAAGTCGATGCCCCGCCTGATCTTGGTGCCCGCCCTCTTCCACACGGCCGCCCCGAGGCCGATGTCGACCAGGAATAGGCTCCAGTCGAGCACCGAGTCGTCCGTGACGTGGCCCGTGACGGTCTCACTGTCGTCGGCGTCGCCGTGCGAGATCACCTCCAACAGGCCCTTCTTTGGCGCGCCGACCGAGACGACGTACCGCGGCCGGATGTACAGGCTGTGGCCATCCTGCACTGTGGGCTCGCCGGTGGTGTGGTCGATGCCGGTCGGCACGTCGACGGCGAGCACGAACGCCTCGTTGCGGTTCGTCCATTCGATAAGCTCGTAGACCGTTGCTTGTTCGGACGCACGTAGGTCTTCGAATGGCGTCACGTGGCCGAGTAGTGCGTCGATGATAAGGGTCACAGCCATGGGTGGTGCTTGAGGGCGTACGCTCCTTGGGGCATCCATTGAGATGACTGGTATCGACGCTTGCCTCACGTGCTCGAAGAGCTCGCTCTTGCTGCACACCTTGCCGCCAAAGTTCTTGAAGAGACGTAGTTGTCTTGTCATGTCCACTGAAAGGTCTCGCTCTCCCCTTTCTATGCCGACCACACACAGGATGACATTGACTCCTTTACACCGTAGGTGGCGGCCTGCAGCAATCGAGCGGTATCCAGATTTGTTATTCCCTGCCAGAATGACAACAGTCGGCGAGATTGAGGACGGGTCGGCTTCCGCAGCTGCAAGCCGTACCTTGAGAGCTGGGTCTGTCAGGGTGTGCAGGCCGACTTCTGCGATTCCCCGGCCGGCGTTCTCGGTCATCATGTCTTCAGTCAGGCCCAGGTCGTTCTGTGCTATGTTCTCGAGATTGAGCATCTGCAGTGGAGACAGCACCTCGACGCGGCGGTCGCTCTGAGCCGCGTAGAAGCCGGCGGAGGAGGCAGCTGTCGGCAGCTGTTGCGGATCAGCACTTTTGGCCTTGCGCCGGCCCTTGGCAGCATCGCGGACACTTACGCCAGAGTTCACCCGGCTTGGTACCTGGCCGACGGCGGTAGCACTACTGGCCTTCCTGGATTGCGACCTCCGGCTAGAGTTCTTGCCTTCGCCCTTGCGAGAACCCTGCCTGCTCCCAAGCTCTCTCCCGCTCAGCCGCTCGCTGCCATTGCGCATGCCGTCGTCAGCCTCGCTCTTCCAGAAATCATCCGGAGGGGCCTTGTCTGGTTTCGAGGACGGCGAAGGCATATCCAGCACGTTCTCAGTTGGATGCAGATTCTTGCCGCCAGCTGTGCCTGGTTTTGGCCGACGATTGTGGGAGACTAGGCGCGCGGCATCCTCGATCTGGTCCTTCTCGCGCATCTCAGAGAAAATGGTGCGCTTGTCAAATTTCTTCAAGCTTCCTTCGAAGTCGAACTCGGGCATCTCTTGCACGTCCGTAACGTCCTCGGAAGCCCAGCCATTATCGTTGGCATTTCCCTGGGGCCGGCGCAGTGCTTTATACGGTTGGAAAGAAGCTGTATTTTCCAACATCGGAGTCTCTCTCCAGCCCTTGCCCTTCTTCCCCTGGCGCGCTCCTTTTGATGGCGTGACTTCTTCCGCGGGGCCGTCCTGGCCGTTCTTCTTTCGGTTTCGCTTGCGATTTTTCTTGGATGCGCCGGCCTGATTTTCCTGCTCTTCGGCAGCAGCTTCGTCCTCAGCAACGGCTGCGTCGGTATCAGCCAGTTCGGCTCGAACGTTCAGACCCTCCATAGATTCAACAAGGCTTCCTTTAGGCGTCTGCTCCCTGGATGTCTCTCCAAATGTGACTTTCGGAACCGGCGACCGCTGCGCCATGTTGCTCGAGATGGGACGGTTAGCCATAGCCGATGAACGTTGGGCTGTTTGTGGCGAGGCGCTGACCAGAGGCGCCTGGCTCACAGCCCCTGGCGACGCTCTTACGGGCGGCTTCCCCATTGAGAGGATCGCAGGGTCAACAAACGCCGGCTTGGCGGGCTGGGGCGCCGCAGGGGTCTTTTCTTGAGCAGCTGCTTGGAATAGCCCTTGCAAGGCTGGCGCAAAGGATGCTCCCTGCTGAGGCTGCTGTTGGTACTGCTGCTGATGCTGCTGCTGCTGCTGAACTTGATTGTGGCCCGGGTAGACAGGGGCGTAGTTGGCTGGCGCAGTGGGCGTGGTAGGCGAGGCCATGCTTCGGTATCCAGGGGCCGCCGGGTGCTGCTGAACCTGCGCAAGAGGCGCGGCTGGAGAAGCTGGCTGCTGGTACGACTGCTGGGGGCCAGATTCCTCTTGTATTTGGAGGTCTGCGATGTCGCCAGAAGCAATCACGACCCGCCCGCGCCACTCCTTATTCTCGATCCAGACGTTGACCAAGGTGACATTCTCGCCGGGGACGAGGCGTTCGATCTTGCCCGTCAGGCTGATGGGCGGGTTCTTGAGCCTCACTAGGACTGACCAGCCCGTCCACGCCTGAGGGTTCTCCATGTTGCTCGATGGCGCGGGAAGGAGGGACAGCCTGGCGCTGATTTCGTGTTTTAAGAGGCAGGTGGGGTTCCACTGGTGACGGCGAGGAAAACCTCATAGAACCTCGTAGGCGAGGGAGAGACGTAAGCGAGTGGTCGGGTCTGTTGGAACGGCAAGCTTGGTCGGGGGGTTGGGGGGATGAATGCACGTCTGCAATCGGTTTGTGGGATGCGGCAAAAGGGTCGCGACACGACAAACTGAGAGCTTGGGCGTCTCCCTCTACACTTTTCGTTATCGATAGAGCAAGGACCCACCAGTAAGCTCCCACCTACATGTATGGAGGTCTCCACGCTGCAGCACTCCCTGGTAGATAAGGCTAATACAGGGAGGACCTTGAGGACGCCCCCAAGTTCCCAACATTTGATCTGTGCCTATTGGCGTCCAAAATGTCAGGCGGTCTTCCAATCAGTCCCCCGACTAGCCCTTTCTGTGTCAAATGGTATATTCAAAGGACAGTCATTTCCAGAAAGGCCCTGACATGAAACAAAAATTGCCCGACCTTTACAGCGTATTTCTACCAGATGAGTATTCTGCAAGCAGGTAGGTGCCTGCCCAAGTAATCAGTCAAGCTCGTCCGTGACCTCGGCTTCCTCTCTGGCTTTGCGCCCAGGAGCCTTGTTCTCTTCAAATAACATCGCATGCGTGTTCCTGCACACAAGGCTAGGATACATGGTTCTTAGGTATAAAGGTTGGGTAACATGGACATAGAAGACGCGTTGCCGCTGGGGCACTGAGATAGCTGAAGTGTGCCAGAGAGTGGCATTTCAGCTGTCCCAATAAACATTTACGTACACACCCGTGCCTCGTGGCTTCCTGAGACGCCTCCTAAAGACGTTGTCATACATCATGCCGTGGGCACCTCGGCTACAAGAGTATTGTTCTCCATTTTCTTCGTTCATAACTTTCCCCGCAAGTCTAATATCCGTACGATGCCATTGCCTCTTCCCCGTCATCCTCGTCGGTCATGCTCGTGAGCTTGGCTGGTTTTGCTGTCTTGTACGCAAAGTTCGCAATCGAACAGCTGGTTTTCTTCTGCAGGGCCGACTCCGCGCTGTACAAGTTTTGATAGAACGACACGACACGAGGGTGTGCCATGACCTTTCTCCTGTCAAATCGGAGGACCTGTAGCCCATCCTGGGTGACAGCTCGGCTGAGTGCAACATACGCCTGGCCCTTCTCAAACACCTTGCCCAAGTCGACCTTGACACGTGCAAGAGTCTGACCCTGGGCCTTGTGGATCGAAAGGGCCCAGGCCAGTATAAGGGGTAGCTGCTCTCGTGAGGCTTGCACCTCACCCGTTGGTGTCTCCACCTTCCAGGGCTCCGGGCAGCAGAGCATGATCCTTGCCGTCCCATCCACAGCATGGAACTGCACCAGAGGGAATTTCTTCTTGTCGGGCCCGGCGCTCTCGGACAACTTTCGGTTGAAGGCAGCGAGCCTCTTCTTGAACTTGGTGTCCAAATCATCTCCGTTCTCTTGCTCCTCATTAAACACGCCGCCCGAGATCTCAAACGCGCTCTCCGTCGAAAACCCAATGACAGTGCCTAAGGAGCCGTTCACAAGAGTCTCATCCAGGTTTTTGATCAGCATCACTTGGGCTCCCTTCTTGAGCTCTAGTACCTTAGGAGCCATCATATTTCCCAACAGCTTGTCGCGGATGTTGGGTTCTCCGGAGTCCAATGCCTCGTATCGGTGAACCTCGCCTGGAAGCTCTCTCAGTCTCCTCTGGTTGGAGCTCTCGACCTCTTGCCTCGTTGGGAACCTGGGATATTGTCAGTCTTTGCGTCCACTGTTGAGAAGGGGGCTGAGCAGCTCACAGCTCGGTGACCTCCAGACCGTCATTGAAATGAATTGGCCTGGACAGGTTTTTGAAGGTCTCAACGGTCTGTTCACTAATGTGACCGAGACGCATCTCATTGAGCATCTGAGCAAAGACTGTTGGGTGTTAGCAATCAGCTCATGGTTTGTTGCCATGACCAGTGTGAAGTGCTGACCTGGGTCCTTCTGACGGAAAACCTCAGTGAGGCCAATCGTGTGATCAATCGAGGTGTTCCAGGTGGCCGCCTCGAACGCGAATTTGGTGTCCCTGCTGTGGCTGTCTGGAACCGGGGGCAACTGGAAGAAATCCCCCGTGATGACGAGCTGAATGCCGCCCCATGGCCGGCCATTGTTGCGGATGATCCTGCCCACCTGTGACAGCTTGTCAAAGAGGTCGCCGTCCACCATTGAGATTTCGTCGATGATCAAGACCCGCGTTCTCAGCCAGCGACTCTTGGCTTTGTTGTTACGCCGGATTTTCTTGACAAGCGTCTGCGCGTCGTCCTTGCCCAGGCCAATCCCCGCAAAGCTGTGCAGAGTCATGCCCCCAATGTTACAAGCCGCCAGCCCCGTTGAAGCAGTAACGGCGAGACGCTCTGGATCATTTGCGTACTTCCTCCTGAGGTCTTGTATGATAGCCCTCATCAAAACGGACTTTCCGGTTCCTGCGGGCCCAGTGAAAAACACGCTGTTTCCCTTCTCGCACACGAGCTTCTTGACATGCTCCTGCTCCTGGCTCAGAGAGATTGCCGATTGCTTCACGGCGTATGATTTGACAGCTTGCTGCATCATTTCGCCAGGTGCTTCAGTGCCAGACACACCGGGCTCCTTGGAATCATCCTTCGCGACGGATGTGTGATACCAAAGGCGTCTCTCGATATTGCCGGCCGATTGTTCGGGACGATGTTTTCGGAACAATTTCTGCTGCTTCTTGAAGGCCCCAGGAGTGAGGTCCCACGTCTGCGACTCTTTCGGCTTCGGTTGGGCCTTTGCAACTGGAGCTGAGGTGTTGGATGCGGAAGACGGCCCAGCATCTTGATTCTTCTTTTGAAGGTACTGTGGTGGCAGAGACCGCTTCTTCACAATTGGCTTGGAGGACGGGGCGTCGCCGTCTTCCGTGAACGCTCGTTTCGCAGTGGTTTGGGAATCGGTCGATTGGGAGATAGACTGGGCGGGCTGGTAGTGGGTGGGCGAGGATTGGGACCAAGACAGGACGCTGGTATCATCGGCTGGAGGCGCTTCGACGGTTTTCTTGGCAGGTGTGGCCTGGGGTTTCAAGGGCGGCAGCGCTGAAGGGCATTCGTAATCCAGATCGACCTCATCACTGAAGTCGTCGTCGAAATAATCGAAGTCGCCAGCAGGCTTTCCGGGCGGCGGAGCTTTAACATCACTGCCGGTCAGGTCTATGACATCGGGGCTGTCCTCAAACGAGTTCTGACTATTGTACAGCGAGGCAAGCGGCTTGCTGCTGACGCCACGGTTGAGTAGGGGAGGATTCATCGGCTGGGAGGAGTTTGATGTTCGAGGCTGAAGAGGCCCGGCGGGCTTGGTCGACTGACTGAGGTTGGAGGAGCCGCCGGAAGGGCCGTTGTTCTTGGGGAGAAACTGATCTTTGATGCTGGCATCGGGCCTAGGGCTCGGGCTGCTCGAGGGGAAGAGCTGCTTGGCGAGAGGCTTCGCAGGCTGCGGGCCCTTGTTCTGGGCCTTGTTTTGAGCCTCGTATGTGGCATTGGCACGCTTGAACATGCTCATGGTGGGCAGTGGTGAGTGGAGTTGGTCAGCGGCATGTGGCTGTGAGGCGACACGGACGACAGTCGCGGGCCAGGTCCCAGTCCTCAGCCGACTCAGAGATCGAAGGGGGAGGAGGACACCGGACACACCTGCAGTCATGCAGCGAGGTGAGTGAACTGGCGAAGTGGGTCAGGTAGGGAAGTCGTGTTGTGGCTGCATGCTTCGGTCCTGCTGCTCGGCCCTCGAAGATGCTCGCTCGGTCCTGCTGCAGCCGGCTTAGAGTTTGGATCGTAGCAGCACCTCGTGGATTGGCAGCGCGTCACCCCTGCCGTGCGTTTGACGCGACTTGGAGAGGTCGATTAGATAAGAAGGGGCAGGGGCTACGTGTATAGACGGAAACAAACAGCGGGGCTGAGAACATAGTCCAATGTCGTATTATTCATGCCGCCGCCATCCATGGTCAACGCGCAAAACGAATTGACGGCACCTCAGTAATAACCAACCGCCTGGGCAACTTTCGGTGCTGTATGTAGGAGCTGCTGCATGGGGTGCAAGAAAGCCATGCTGGCACGGTAACGCTCATCCAGCCATCATTTCGGACGCGGCTGGAGCTCATGAAATACCTTTCTCCTCGGCCTCCTCAGCCTCCTCGGAGCTCGAGTCTAAATCCATACCAGGGGAACGCTGGCAATGCTCCGAGGTGCTTGCTGGCTTTGATCTGCCAGAGGAGCCATCCAGGCTGGCAGACTAGAGCAACTGAAGCAGGCCAAAACATTGATATCCACATCGTCTGTCTCTTCGCACAGATATCCTGACAATCACCAAACCTAGCCTACCATTCCCGAGCAGAGGGATTCAGCAATCCAATCGTATCGTATGGGCCGGCGGGCTGCCAGAGGGGTGCCAAAACCCACTATTTTGCCATCCCTGGTTGAGGCGGCACCTCTCAACCTCTTCCGAGACCGAAGCTGCAGTCGAGAGGGACTCATCATGTGGGGCCGCTCGGGCAGTCCGCTCGTACACTAGAAGAGCCTGCGGCCCTGCGCGTGCTCACCTCAACGCAAAAAGCTTCCGCAGTCCAGGACCCGGGCTTGCGCGCAGCGTGCTGTGTAATTAGCATACCATGTACTCCGTAATCACCTGGCGAGAGGCACACAAAAGGGCTCGGCTGGCCGCCTCATCAATCAATCACATACGTCTGCCCAGCTTGCCAAGTCTGCGCCGAGAGGCTTAGACCCGGCCCAGGTCTAGCAGGCTGGCAGGACTGACAGACGAACGGGACAACACAATCAGACAATCAGGCGTTCGGCCACAGAGCGAGGCAGAGGCGGTGTCCTGGCAGCCCGGTGGGTCTCTGGACCCGTTTGTGACGTTTTGCTGCCCGTCGATCGCCTCTGGCCGTATGGCGGGGCGGCGGGGTGATGGCAGAGGGAAACGACTCGTGCGGTCACGAGGGTTCAGGCCTGGGCAGGCAGGCTGGTTGCTGGCTGGCAGGCCGGCAGAGTCTCACCATGCAATCAATCGTGAATGCGATCAGATTTTTGCCGTGTGGAACTGCTTTGCCGTCCAGACTCCAGAGCTCTGGCCTTCGGGTGCAGAACCGGGGGGCCCCTTGTGGAGTCAGTCAGTGCTTGGCTTGGTGCAGAAGGGCCCAGCGTGGCTCAAGGCTGGATCCGGGGATCCGGGGCCCTCGACGAACATGGACGCCCATGCCGATATCCAGAGCCTTCTGGAGTGCCTTTGCAGGACTAACTCTAAACGGTCGAGCACGTCCTATGATTGGAGCCGCAGTGCTACCTGTGCGCTGAAGGCTAACAATGTCGTGCCTGGGGCACGTTCGTTCCAACGGGTAAAAAGAGCGGCGCCGAGATATAGATAGACATCGAGTGAACATGGTCCTGTACCACGCCGCAGGGAGGAACAGCTGGGAGGTGGCTTCTTTTAGAACGGCTGGGACCAACAAGAGGCTGCTTGTCTGCTTGTTCACCACAAGAGGTGATCCCACAGGATGGACGCTTCTCGCTTGTGCTGGGGCCCCACAGGTCCTCGCGATCCGTCACCGTTGGTACACGGACTTCCGAGACTCAGCCCAACAACCAAGGCGTTTGTGGATTCCAGGGACGGCCTGGGCCTAGTGTAGTATAATGGCCCAGTGCTGGACGTTGGGCGACACTGATGGTGTTGCTTCATCTCTGCGGACCCGAGATGCGGCACCGGCTGGCCTCGCTGTGAAATGGATCAACCTCCCTTGCAGCTTTGCACACTACACTACGGCGAGAAAGGGCAGCATGCCAGCATGCTCACCTCCCCCCATCGTGTGAATGCTTATCGGCCCAATGTGCGTCGCCTCGTGGGATGAGGTGGGAAGACCTGCCGCTGTGGAGCATTGTTCAGGGGCCACCCTGCTTGCAGCTCCCGTGGCGGTCGGGTCCTCACCCTGCTTTAGCCCCATCCGCTGCCACTAAAATAATCAATAACATGCAGCTAATAAATGGCAAGAGAACCAGACAAGAACCTTGACAAGAAAACGCATGGGCAACGGCGAGGACTAGGTTTTTCTCTCTCCGTCTCTCGCTGTCTGACTGTTGATTTCAGTTTGGCCTCTCTGTTCATATACTAGTAGGTGAGGACACACTCTTTCGTCCCTCTACACAGTCAGCCCAACCGAGGGTTCCTCTCTCCATATCTCGACGCCAGACCCCCCCCCCCCAAAAAAAAAAAAAAACATTCTTCTATCGGGACCGGATCATTTTAACCGGCCATTATCAGACTACATACTTAGGCCGACGTCACAGCGCAGTGTGCTTTTTTTTCCCTTTCTTGTTGTTGGTGGTGTTGTTGCTGCTGCTCCGCCAATCCCACGACGAGCAAGTCGAGTCAAAAGTCAACCATCCGGCTCGACCATACTCAACCCGCGAACCATCGCTCCCGAACTAGATGACGCCGCTGTAGCATCTTGTTACTAGCTGTCCCCCGCGACAAGTACCTTGTGGTTAGTTAGGGCTCGCGCGGTCTGGCTCGCCTCACAGAAGCATATTTCATCCCGCCGGGCCATCTGTTTGCGATTTTCATGTATCGACAGACCTTCGGATTTGGGCCACGATCGATCGACTGGGGAGTCGCAAGCCCGCTGCAGGACACTCTCTCCGGCTGACGCACCTCCACGACGACAGCCTCCGCCTCTGACGCCTCTCATAGTGAGCCGTGCCTTGAGCCTGGTCTGGCTTACCGGACATCAACAAACCCTTCCCCACAGGTCCCCGACCTTGAGCCGCCAACATGGCTTGGGACCACCTATCCATCACCAAGCCGCACTTGGTGTATATCATCCTCGGTGGCTTCACCAGCTTGTTCATGCTCTGCTCCTCTGTGATCAAGGAGCGCGCCTACATTGGTGAAGCAACCGTCGCCACCCTCTGTGGCATCATATTCGGGCCTCATGCCGCCAATCTCATAAATCCCCAGTCATGGGGCAGTGTCGACATCGTGACCATCGAGTTCTCCCGCATCGTCTTGGTCGTCCAGTGTTTCGCCGTCGGCGTCGAACTGCCCAAGTTCTACATGGAGAAGCACTGGAAATCCGTCGTCTTCCTCCTCATCCCGGTCATGACCTTCGGCTGGCTCATCACCAGCCTGTTTGTCTGGTGGATGGTGCCCACCATCAACTGGCTCGAGAGCCTGGTCGTCGCAGCCTGCGTGACTGCTACCGATCCCGTCCTTGCATCCTCTGTCGTTGGTAAGGGAAAGTTCGCTAAGCGCGTGCCCAAGCATTTGCGAGATCTGCTGTCTGCCGAGTCGGGCTGCAACGACGGCATGGCCTTCCCATTCGTTTATCTCGCCATCTACCTGATCCAGGACAACCTCTCAGCCAGGGAAGTCACTTTCCACTGGATTGTGTACACCATTCTCTATGAGTGTATATTTGGTGCCGTGTATGGCTTCCTCATAGGCTACTTCGCCCGTCACGGCATCAAGTACGCTGAGAAGCACGACCTGATCGACCGGGAGAGTTTCCTCGTCTTCTACTTTGTGCTGGCTCTATGGTGCGCTGGTTCCGGCAGCATCCTGGGCGTTGATGATCTCCTGGTCGGTTTTGCGTGCGGTGTGGGATTCTCCAACGACGGTTGGTTTACGAACAAGACCGAGGAGTCTCACGTGTCAAACGTCATCGACTTGCTCATCAACCTGGCGTACTTCGTCTACTTCGGTACCATCATCCCATGGGAGCAGTACAACAGCGCGGCCCTGGGCTTGACGCCGTGGAGGCTCGTCGTTATAGCGATATTCGTCATCTTCTTCCGCCGCATACCCGTCATGATGGCCCTGAAGCCGTTGATCCCAGACATAAAAACCTGGCGTGAGGCCTTGTTTGCCGGGCACTTCGGCCCCATCGGAGTCGGCGCCATCTTCGTCGCCATTCTCGCACGTGGTGAGCTGGAACATGACGAGCCCGTGCCTCTGTCTGACGTGCCGACTGATCCAAACACGCCGCATTTCCACCTGCTCACTCTCGTGTGGCCGATTGTCACCTTCTTGGTCATTTCGTCTATCATAGTCCACGGCTCCTCTGTAGCCGTCTTCACCCTCGGCAAGCGGATTAACACCCTGACTATCACCATGTCCTACACGACCGCCCCCGAGGATGGACCATCTTGGATGAACAGGCTACCCAGGATTTCATCCCAGTCCAAATCGCAAGCCAGGACCATGTCTGACACTGAGGGCGATGATCTCAAGTCGCCTGACTATCCCCCAGGAACATTGCCTCCCATTGGCTATCCTGGCAACTTCTTGAGGCGCCAAAGGGAGGAAGATCAGCCCAGCCGACAGGGCAGCCGCACATCCTCACTTGCAGCACGCAGACGGAGAAAGAAGTGGGATGACGGCATTGGCCCCGGCGGGCCCGTGAGTCAGTCGGCTATCTTCCCGCAACGGCGGAGCCAAAGCGAGCAGACATCGGCAACTCTGCGCGACAGCCAATCGCCAGCCGACCAGGACAAGGAGACCCCCACGGCGTCTCGCAGAGGCTCGACCATGGAGGATCCTGAGAAACGCGCTGCTATAGATAGGGCCGAGGACGAAGCCGAGAAAGAATTAGAGAAAGAGGCCAGCCAGGAAGCAGCAGGCCGTGGACGCACGGGAGGGGTAGGCGGTTCTCACAACAGACAATCGGAGGTTGAGGTATATGACGAAGGCGACCACATTGTCGTTGAGAACCACGACGGTGACGTGATCGCCGTCGAGGCCCCGGTCGAGGAGGAATACAAGGATCACAAGCTCCAACACCTGAAAGAGAAGCTGGAGAAAGAGGCAGGGCCGTCTCAATGGACCTACGACGGGCTGAAGAAGAGGCTCGGCGAATGGCGCGATGAGGAGCTGCAGAAGCGGAGGGACAAGCAGAAGAATGAGCGTCGCCACGAGCCAGCCCGCGCGTACCAGTTCGGCAACACGATCATCGTCGAGGACGAGGATGGCGAGGTCGTCAAGAAGTACGAACTTCCACCCCAGAAGGCCGAGGGCGGCGGCGCTGTGAGCCAGGGCCTCAAGTACATGGGCATGGGCGGCCTGATCAAGGGCACACCGAAGCCAGATGAAGCCGGCGTGTCTAGCGCTGTGGCCCCCGAAGCGTCTCAAGGCCGGCCCAGGTCGGACAGCAAGCCCGGCTTGGGGCGGAGGCCGACGTGGGTCGAGGCCCTAGGAGGGCGGGGCGGCGAGGCGCACAAGGAGAAGAAGAAGAACGTGGCCGAACAGGAGAAGGAGGACGACCTGCACATCCGGTTCACGATCGACGGGGTAGGCAAGCGCATGACCAAGGACAACTTCATCTCCGAGATGCGCAAGCTGGACAAGAGCACGCGGCGCGAGGTCATCGACCAGTCCACCGCCTCGGAGCGCGTCAAGACGCTGGCCAAGCAGGAGGCCACCACGCCCGGCACCGCGGGCGCGGAGCCCAAGTCCGCCCGCGGCCAGGCCATCAGCCCGCCGCATCCCGCCGCCGGCAGCTCCTCGCGGCAGCAGAAGGCGCCCTCCGGGGCGTCCCCGCAAGCAGCCGCCATGGCGAGCGGGCTGCAGTCGCGCGACGACCCGTCAGGAAACAGCACGTCGCACGAGAGCTCCTCCAAGGCCGCGGCCGCGCCGCGCCGCGCCTCCCCGCCCGGCTCGTCTTCGTCCGGCAATATTTCGCCGGGCCACAACATGGCCGCCGCCGCCGACGACGACGACGAGGAGGAAGACCGGCGGCGCAGCTCAGACGCGCCGAGCCACGACGAGCCGGAAACGGCAGTCGAGCGGCGCCGCAGGCTCGCGGTGCTCAAGGGGCTCGGGTCCGACGACGAGGGGGGCGAGTCGGCCGAGACCCCCGCCGAGAGGCGGCGCCGGGAGGCCGCGCTCGGGGCGGGCGGCGGGGCGGACGGCGAGGACAGCGACGACGACGACACGCCACGGGTGCCCCCTGCGCGGCGCGGCATCAGGTTTGCCGAGCCGGAGCGGGGGCGCAAGTAAGATGGGCAGGGGGGTAGCTGATCCAGGGTGGTGTTGCGTGTGTGTATGCGTGGCCTCCATCCAGATGCCGTCCATCCTCACGGTGGTGCTTTGGAGGATTGCCTGTTATTTTGTGTTGAATGGTCTTGGCCCAGCCCGAATCCCTGTCAAGTCTTTATATCCACCTGGCTGGGCTCTGTTCATTGCATAGCGACTGGGGTTCATCATGGCTTTGCACGCTTCTTTAGACTTTGACCGAAGCACTTCCTTCGGCTGTAGCAATACGGGTTCCTGTTTTCCCCCTCCCAGCATAGGCATGAGCTTGGAACGGGGCGTGAGCTGAGCTGTTGATGGGCTCATGTTACACATAGTTAATATATATCTAGAGTCTAGACTGATGTTCTGATGTTTCCTTGAATCTCCCACACTCAAGGCGGATTATCTGCTTTGGGATTGTTCGCCAAGGTGGTGGTCCTCCCAGTCCACCATGGGAGCTTTTTTGGGTCAACCCTTTTCCAGTGTCCTTCATCATATCCTCTCGCCTTCTGTTGTGCCACGTCCTCATCCAAGGCCTCGCTTTACAGCTTATGATTCTTGGCGCCAAAAGGACAGGTAGACCCCACACAACCGACCTGACTGAGATTATGCTTTCTGAGCTTGCTCCACGGGAACGGATCTTCTTCCTGTCTTGCAACCTCGACCTCTCGGTCGTCAGTCCACCAACCAGCTTCGCATGGGCCATCCATTAGCGAGTCCTTTGCCAGTAAAGGGCGCCAGTGTCCAAGCGACCGTGTCAGAGGGTAACTTTAGGTCAAAAGCCTGTTCAGCAGCCAGGGTCTTGGGCTCTGACATGTGGGGTCCTCGCAGTCCAGAGTAGTCGAACCACGAGCCGGTTGGCCTTTCTGGCCTCAAGTGCCAGCGAGGCGGCCTCGAGGCGTGATTGTAGCTTCAAGTTTAACAACTACGAATCCGTTCTCCAATGTGTTTCACTGTGATTGGATTTGTGTTCCCGAAAACGAGCCACGCGAGAGATCCTTTAGAACATTGGGATTAAGCAAGAGTGACAACAAGAAATACTCTGCTGTGGGTTGTGCGGATCTGCATCTGGCGTTCCTTACCGCAACACCTCTCAGGCACACATTGAGTTACTAGTATCAATTCAGGGGGGTTATCTTACCGTTCCCTCCTGTAAGTTTTTAAATGATAAAGTTTCAGGCAGCAGTATAGGTACATTTACTATACCTGCCTTAAGATTGTATGTCTGGCCGTATACTGTTGTTGACATCAGAGATGGACCCGTGGACATCCCCACGAGGACCTTAATCCTACTGAAGACGGCGAAAAAAAACTCTACCAACCAGGGCCCGTAACTACTTGCACTGGCTCTTTGGGCCTGGCTCCCAAAAGAGTGAATAATCTCTTCGATGAGTCTGCCCGAGAGAGCTTTATCTGTCCGGTTCGCATTGTCGGCTCTCAGTAGCAGTATTTCTGCGGCTAGTCTGAAATATTTCTTGAAGTTCAGAGATAATGTGGTGAGGTGTTCGCCAGACACAGCTATATTTGGGCTGTTTGCATTCTGTCTGTAGGTATCCTTCGTGACAGTATACAGGCTCACTGGAATTGAGCCTCGTGACAATGCAGGTACTTAGGACACAGGCCGGTATGGCTATGCCCCTTTGCATGTCGTGGATGAAGCTCTGCTTAGTCGTCCGCTTGGTCGTCCGCCTGGTCGCCAGTGGCTTTCTTTGCTAGTGTCGTGAAAGCTAACCACCCTGCAAGACTCGTCGGGAACTTATCACCACTTTTGCCAGCCTTCATAAACACACGCCCAGCGTCTCGTTAGCACCCGCCTTTGTTTCTGCCCTGGGTCCTCTTGGTCCGTGCGCAGGCAAAGATGGACTTTAGCCTCAAGAACTTTCGGCGGGAGCTTGACCTACCGCCTCGCCAACCTCCCCGTCAACCTCGACCACTCGCCGTCCTGATCTGCTCCCCAACCCTCTTCGAAGTCGCAATCAGCCACCTGCGCCAGTTCCCTCTCTTGAACCTCCCCCAAATCAAGCAGACGGCCCCGCAGCAGCCAGTGCCTGCGGCAAGCACTGTCGACGTCGAGACCGACGACGGCGTTTCCGACTACGACTCCATCGACGACTTTGAGGCAGAAGCCAAGATGGTGCAGCTTGTCGAGGTAGAGGACGAGCACTTCCAGCACGCCCAGGAGGGCCCTGTGGAGGACGACGGCGACTACACAGATACTGGTATGTTTTTTTCTTCTTTTCCTCTTCTAATTGCATTGCTTTTCTTCGCCCTTCTTTACATACCCTGGCGCCCGCCTCTGCGCGACCGTTGCACGTGTGACGCAATCGGCCAAAAAATTGAAAAGCATCACCATCCCTCGTCGCACCCGCTGCCTTAAACCGCCGGTGCAGCCTCACCACGGCCCTCTCTCGACGCCAAACACCTTTCAATCTCCCTCAAGCCCTCCCATTCATATGAATTCCCCAGATACTAAACCCCCACCGCAACAGACTCGGAAATCTCCAACGACTCCGACTACGACCCGGCCCAAGAGACCCTCGCCGAGCGCATCTCGGCCCTGCGCGACATCATCCCGGCGACCACCCGCGCCTGGTTCTGGAACAAGTACCAGGCCGCCCACCGCGTCGTCAAGGGCGTCATCTTCTTCGCCGGCCGCTCCATGTGGTCCATCTCCGTCTCGGCGCTGCTCATCGGCGTGCCCTTTGCCCTGTGCTGGGCCGAGGAGCAGCAGGTCATCGCCATGGAGCAGGAGGCCCGCATGCGCGAGATGGGCGCCGACGTCCTCACCGCCGGTGGTGGTGCGGGCGGCGAGGGTGGTAGCACCGCCGACGTCGTCGGACAGGCTCTCGGCAAGGAGGGCGGTGTCAAGGTCAAGGCCGCCGGACTGTGAGCGGTTCTCTGCTGGGATTTTCTTCCTTCTTCGCTCATCGAGCGCCACGAGATACGACCTAAGGAACAGCCGTCGGCATAACTTGAGGGCCGCTCTGGTGAAGCCTCAAGAGACAGCTCGAAACGCACTGTTCGCAACTGTACAAAAAATCATCCTCGGTTTACGGAACGGTTCGGTCTGGTTTTCCTCACTCGCCACACACACTTGCATAGAGTCTTGAATTGCATCTGAGGAAGGGTACACTTTTCACGAGACGTTGGCCGCACAAATGCAACAGCAACTTTGTTCTCGGGGGAGACGGATTGACGACGAAACGGGGAGTGGCCACGAGTTTTTTTTTTCTCCCACGTGCGTGTACAATAAGACTAGGGCCTGCTCTGCGTGGTGGGCAGGGCTCAAACCGGGGGCTGCTTGGAACTCTCATCTCTCCCCAGAATGGGGCTGCGAGATGAATTCACGTGTTACATAACCTTTTCTCCTTTCCTCTCACCCCCTCCTCATGTTTTGCATGAGACACCAACACCACCTCGGATCTGGTCTGGATGACCGGCTGGAGGTATTCAAATGACAAAGGGGAAAATGGCGTTATGACCGGGGGGGGGGAAACACGGCCATCGCCGTCATTCAACACTGTCTCTCTTTGAGAAAGAACGCAACTTGTGTGTGTGTGTGTGATTGTGGTGCCTCCCGAGGACCGTGGCGTGAGACTTATGGGTTACCAGCTGAACCTAGCTGTTATCACCTTTGGGGAGAGCATCAGCCCAGGCAAGGCGCAAATCTTCTCTTGCATTTGTCCCACGTCCTAAACCACCCATCAAGCATGGCCCCTTTACACACAGCTGCGGAGACATGTGTCAGCCGAGAGAAATAACCCTTTCTTTTTCATGTATAATTAGTGAAGAGGTCACACAGTCCTTCGTCTTAGTATACCTCACGCTTCCACCTCCTATCAGCACCATCCCTTCGCGATTCATTGAATCCTCACGCATACGCAGAGCTAGGGAAAAGCGGCGTAACCAACGTGAAAATTCACTCTCTGGAACGCCGCCATTCGATGTGCTCTTTGATTGTTTATTTCTAATAAGAAAAAAAAAAAGGGAAAGCTAGCCTGCAAGGGGACTGAGTAGGGGGTATTTTTTTGGCATGGCAACGTCATCAAGTAAGAAAAACAAAGAGCCCACAGGCTCTCTATCTCGACATCCTCCTCCGTTTATTTCTTTTCCTTTGTCGAGACTTCCGTCCGTTTTCATTGCACACCACTAGTGGGGTGGTTCTCCAGGTCGACGGCCTCGACCATGGAGCGCTGCTGAGCGCTGTCCCGGGTGAGGTTGGTGAAGTACTTGAGGGCGTCGCTGCTCTCCTTCTTGACCTTGAGGGTCTCCTCGCGCTTCTTGCCGAGCTGCTCGACCGACCGCTGGAGGTTGAAGACGACGTGGTCCTTGGGGGTGTGCAGCACCTTGCGCACCGAGCCAGATATGCGGTGGGCGTTGTTGTGCGCGTACTCTATTGCCTCCAGCTGGGCCGAGATCTTGTTGGAGAGGCGGTGGGGTAGGGAGTGGGGAATCTGGCTGAGGATGTAGGCCCCAGCTGCGACAGCTGTCGAGGTTTGTCAGTATGGATTGGGGGACGGGAGGTGGAATTCATCTC
>NQMI01000029.1:104085-218126 GCA_002270565.1 Stenocarpella maydis | reverse complement strand
GTGCAGCACCTTGCGCACCGAGCCAGATATGCGGTGGGCGTTGTTGTGCGCGTACTCTATTGCCTCCAGCTGGGCCGAGATCTTGTTGGAGAGGCGGTGGGGTAGGGAGTGGGGAATCTGGCTGAGGATGTAGGCCCCAGCTGCGACAGCTGTCGAGGTTTGTCAGTATGGATTGGGGGGGGGGGTATGGTATCGGGGAGGGAGTAACGAACCAGCAACAACCATGCCAGGGATGATCATCCGGCGGAGGTTGTCGTTGCCCATCACCCGGGCTACGCTCAAGGCGTGGTTCATCCATCCAGCACCACCAATCATCTGGGTGCCGACTGCTGTGGCCACCGTCAGAGCCATGCCCGTTCCAGCGACCTTCTCTTGACGCTGCATCAGAGTCGACCAGTCGACAAAGTCCCACAGCTCGGTCGGGATGTCGATCTGCTTGGCCAAGACGTCCCGTCTGCGCCGGAACATCACATCCGGGTGGAAGTTGAGTCCGGTATACTCGTTGCCCAGGTGCAGGATACCAAGCTGCTTGATGGCGTTGACGCCACCGACGGCCTTGCCACGTGCATACTCCTCGCAGTCGTTGACGCAGGTCTGAATTCCGTGCAACATGGCCTCCTTCAGGTTCTCAGCGTAGTCGAATGCCTGGAACAGTCCCGGGTAGGGGACGTCGAGGTCCTCGTCGGCATGCAAAATCGCTAGGTTGAGACTGCTGCGTGTGTGCTGATAGACGTCGTCGCACGTCTCGTCTATCGTGTGGTTCACGTCATCAGTAATCTTGTTCTGGGCCTTCTTACTGGCCTCCAGCTGTGGCTCGAGTTCCCGGAGCTCCTTGCCCACCCGCTCAAGCTCTGATTGAGCAACTTCCGCGTTGACAGTGGCCAGGGAATTCACGTCGTTCAAGATGTTGAGCAGATAATGTTTGGCAGGTGCCAACTTCGAACGCGCTCGCTTCTCCAGTACAAATCTCCGCAGCGACTGCTCGAGGTTTTGGAAATCACGGAGCTTCTCTTTGTCTTTGCCCTTGCCCTTCGGGTCGTCACTTGGATCATCACCACCGCCGCCTCCGCTCGAACTGCCGCTGCCGCCTCCATCAGGACCACCCGGCGGCGAAGAAGCCACAGGAATCGCGTTACTTGACACGAAATGGACGAGTTCTTGTGCCTCCTTGGAGGTCCTTGGGCTTATCGAAGAAACCTGGTCGAGTATCATCTTCTGACATCTCCGCTGGTCCCTAATCATGTCAAAACCGTTCACAACGATGAAGAGATAGGCCTTTTCTGCCGCTGCTGCCCACAGGAACTCCTTGGCTGATTGCGTGAAGTGGTTGGCTGCTGAGACCACGAAGACCACGACGTCTATCTCTTCCTGCCTCGCGAATACGGCGGTGGTCTTGGTCGTGTCCGAGTTGAGACCAGGAGCGTCGATGAGCGCGATGTCAACGACGCCATTGTTGAGCAATGATTCGTCAATTGTCCGGACATCCTTGACATAGACTTTGCACATCATGTAGGTGTCGTTGTCGATAACAATCTTCTCCAGCTCATACAGGGTATAAACGTCATATGTGGTCTCGTCGTTTCGATCGTAAGCAGCATCCTTGTGGACAGCATGAACCTCTTCAATTCCCGAATTCTCCCGCGCGTCCAGAACCTCGCAGAAGATGCTTGTGCAGGGCTGCTGGTCTTCTGGCAGGACCTTCCTTCTCAGAAGCGCGTTGCAGAAAGTAGACTTTCCAGCGTTCAGGTCACCCGTAACCAAGACTTTACTGGCCGTATCTTCGATTCGTTCCCGCAGGTTCAGCAGGTGCTTGATGCTGGAGCTGATCTTGCCGTCAAGCAGGGCAGCGATTGAACCCTTCTCCAAAGAATGAACCAATTGCGTCTGATGTAGGGCACCGAGCTTGAGGTCCAGCTTCAGCACAGAGAACTCCTGGGCAATCTGAGGCGTGACCAGCCTGGGCTCTGCGGCCGGGCGCCTCTCAGCGGCCCTGCTCGACTCGGCCGCCGCAGGGTCCTCCCCCCACGTGGCGGCGCGCCTGATGGGTGGTGGCGAAGTGGAGGAGGATGCACCGGTGAAGTCGTCGAGGTGGGAGAACGTCTGTTGGTATTTGGGCCTCGGTGGCGACGTGGGGGCAACATCGAATTCGGCGCGTTGGACGGAGGGGTAGTGGGCGGGCCACTTCACGTTTTCTTGCTGAAGCTCCTTGAGAAGATCGATGACCTTGTTGATGGCCCTGTTGAGGGCCCCGCGGTGCTGGTTGTACCAGAGCTGGTGGACGGCGCTGGCCTGCATGCGACGGTCGGAGCCGGCGGAGGTGGGCGTGTCTGCGTGTGTCGCCGAGTCCCACGCGGGAGAGCCGGGCAGGAGGGCATTGCCATCGCCGCCGCTGGCGAGAGAGCCGCCGTAGCCAGAATCGCGGTCGAGCAGCTCCTGCAGGTGGGCTGCGTGCTTGGAGGTCGACCCACTTCCGACAGTCATGTACGCGGGCGGCCTCGCGTTGCTGCCGGACTGATTCGCGACGTCATCGGAATTAGAGGGCTCGTCGTCCGGTCGCGCCACGGGCGACTTGCCCTTGCCGTTGAAGTAGTCTTGACTCATTGCAATTCGTAGGTGTCCATCAGACGTGATAGGGGAGGGAGGATGTCGGGAGGGATGGAGCAAAGGAGACGAGACAAGCGCAGGGTGGCACTTATTTTTCGCAGAATGGAGCTTCAATACCGTGACTTCATGCAAAGAGAGGCGAATGGCTCCACGATTTTTTGTCGGCAGCCAAGGGTTGGTCGGGGGGGACCGATTTAGATGACATAAGCCGGCCGAGGTGCAGTGAGAGGGCAGCAGTAAGCGGCCAGGCAGACTTTCCGCTGTGGGAACATTTGGGCCTGCAGCAAAACCTAGTGCACTGTACCTAGGTAGCATGCAGTGCGCTGCAGGCTGGAACGTACGGAGTACAGGCCCCTTGACTTGTGCTTTGCAGCAGCCTTCCTGGCCAGATGCCAAGTGTGAACATTACGACTGTCAACCAGGATTCCTGCCGGTGACGAGCACCTCTCGCTGCTTTCCGTCATCGACAACAGTACAACATCTCCAGGCAGACTGACCCTTATGAGTCTCGAGACATTCTGGGCTGCGTTAACACCGTCTCATTGCGTCCCCGCCCACGACAACACCGCCATCCACACCCACTGATAGCGCGATATCGACCTTATCACCCTCACACGCACAGCCCTGCCCCATTCAGGCGCCATGAACGTGAGCATCAGCACACAGGCTATGAGAGGGGGATGGGGCGGTTCACTTTCTAATCGTCACACCTGGCTTGCAGATCCTAGAATGGGCATTCGGAAAGCGCATGACGCCCGCCGAGCGGCTGCGCAAGAACCAGCGGTCCCTCGACAAGGCCATCCGTGAGCTCGACCAGGTCCGGGTCAAGCTTGAGAAGCAGGAGAAGACGCTGGTCACCCAGATCAGGCAGAGTGCACAGAAGAATCAGATGGGCGCCGCGAAGATCCAGGCCAAAGATCTTGTGCGGACGAGGAGGTGCCGCCGCCCGGACCGTGAGGTCATACATGGGCCGGGACACTGGCTGACTCTTGCCAACGCAGGTACATCGAGAAGTTCTACGGCATGCGGAGCCAGTTGCAAAAGATATCTCTTCGCCTACAGGTACGGCAACAGTGGCCTTACGAATAGAGACACGACGCAGCGTGCACTGACTGATCTGTGGCACGCAGACCTACCGGACGAACGAACAGATGATGCAGGCGATGAAGGGCGCCACGATGGCGCTAGGCAGCATGAACAAGAGCATGAACCTGCCTCAATTACAGAGGATAGCCATGGAGTTCGAGAGGGAGAACGACATCATGGACCAGCGTCAGGAGATGATGGACGATGCTATCGACGACGCTATGGACACGGGCGTGGAGGAGGAAGGCGATGAGTTGGTGGAACAGGTCCTTGAGGAGATCGGAGTGGACCTGAGCCAGTCCGTAAGTGCCCCCGTAAAGCAAGGCATTGCTCTTGGCCGTGGCTGACTGTTTGATTCTCTCACCAGCTTGGCGAGACCCCCTCAGGTCTCCCGACGACCGCAGTGGCAGAAGGCAAGGTGGCCCAGGCGGTTGGCAGTGGTGGTGGTGGGGGCGGATTCGACGCCGGTGATGATGATCTTCAAGCTCGCCTGGACAGCTTGAGGAGATGATGCACTCTATGGCATACTGGTCCCATGGCAGTGGCATTTCTAATAACGAGGTCAATCCCCCACCCCGGGGGGGCCCAAAGACGGTGATATCGCATACTGGCATTTAGGATTTCGTCCAAGGGAGTCAGGGATATGGAGTACCGTTTTACTTCTTGTGATGGGAGGCAACGACTCGGGCTCTTTGCTGTCTCTGTTGGAGCTTCAGTGCCAGGGTCATCTTGAGCCCGGGATAGGTCTGCTCAAGAGTTGGGCTGAGCCTGGGTACCTAACATACAGCTTGCTGCCATCTATGAGGCTCCTCTTGGTGAACTAGCGCAGTGGTATTGACCCGACCAAAGAGGATGTCAAAGTCTGTATTAAATGATGACGAAGACCACCGAGACTGAGTGTCTTCATTGTTTTCCAAACCAGCAAAGTGACTAACAACACCATCACAGTCCACCTTCATGAAGCATCTGCTCCAATTAGTGCGCATGTATATGTTCAGATAGGTATCTAGGTATTTGGACAAATACGAAGAGCTGCCTGGACTGGACGTGGGGCCTGACAATCAGGACTGAGGGGAAGGTAGTCCCCGCCCAACGCTCAACGCCCGACGCCTACCCACCAAGCGCATATTAAGTGGGTAGGTGTGCTCGAGGTGATGTGACAAAGCAGGTCGGTACTGCATTTGCATGTTTGGTGTTCAGCCAGGCCAATGCCCATAGCTGGTTGGATGGTGTTTTAAGGAATCCCACTGGCCAGAGGAGGTGCGGAGACACAGATGCTTGCCGCTTTAGAGTTGTGCAGCGCCTATTAGTACCTATGACATGCTGCATGCTGCATGCAGCAGCAGAATAGGTGTGTGAGAATGTGTGTTGGGTCGAGTAATGGCCTGGACTACTTGACCGGCAGAGTAAGCCAACCTGATTTAGCCTAGGAAAGTGCGGTGCTGGTGTGTTGCGGTGTTGCTTGAGTGTGTGTGCGTGTGCGTGTGCATGTGTGTGTCAGAGAGAGACTGAACTAGGTAGTCTAGTTGGTAGTGCACATCCGCCCTTCATTCTCTGTCCCACATGCACGATACCCTCCTTGTTGTGAATGTGTCGCAGGTGCACGCCTCAGTTGGTCATCCAAGCCAGTCAGCCACTTGTTCAGTCAGTCAGCCAGTCAGTCAATCATTTACTTCCTTCGAGTCCTGCAAACAAACAACACACCCGCCCGCCCACGTACTCTGCATAGTATTGTTTCTTGCATTTTGCTTGTTCACGCCCAGGCTCCCTTGGAACAACATAGGACCCCTACATATGGGGAGCCCAATCACACCAAAGGTGTCATTACATCATCCAGTCTTTTTGAGAACCCCGGTCCCAACCCCCCCCCACCCCCGAGTTGCCCATTGTGGCACCCCATGGACCTGGGCCTCAAGCCCAACGACATGCTCACTGACATCGACTACAACATCTGCTAGACTACACTAGTCTGCCAGTCTGTCTGTCTGCACCGTCATCCGGACTGAACTGTGACATTGTTGCATTGATGATACTGACAGCCATTGATTACCCCCTGAGGTCACCATCACTAAGGTCAGTGAGATGGTCCAAGCCCCTCCCTCTCTGGCCCTCTCTGGCCGTGCGTTCGTGTGTGCCTGCACCCGCCTGCCTCGCAGGATCCATAGTAGTTCAACTGGGCAAGCTGCTGGCTCCGCTCGGTTGCTACCGCGGGGGCTCTTCGCCCTGCAACCAGCCAACTGCACACCTTACTACTACATCACTCAACTTGCCCGCATTCCTACATCACGTCTTCAAACCCACACACACACCTGCTGATCTCACCACACAGTACACAAGTCAGGCCCAACAAGAATTCATCCCCTACCCTCTGGGCCTGCGGACTTGCTGCCCCGGCTTCCCCTATCGACAATACCCCGCCGCAGTGCACGACACGATAGACATAGATTCGAAAACGCTACGCGAAGTCCGCCAATTCCTGCCAACCTGCACACCTGCACACCCGCACAACGTCATCCCGCCACGCAGCAGCAACCAAACCCCACACCTCAAATCACCTCCCTCCTTCAGCAACCTGGCAGGGTCTAAGCGGCGCAGTCTCTCCTCTCAAGGAGGTCTGCTGTTCAATAAGATGTTCGGCGGCTCATCCGGCTCCTCGCCAAAAGCAGAGACCAATCCCAACACTACCGCTTCCTCAAACCCCAAGACGGCCAACAAGTCCCCCTCGCCCCCGCCTGACTCCCCCGGAGGAGCTGCCGAGAACGGCTCCTCTCCTATTCCTACCAAGAACGCCGAACAGGTCGCCACCGGGGAGAAGCGCAGCGGCAATGGCAGCCCCCCCAGCACGTCTGCCACGTCCAAGAGGAGGAGCAGTGGCGTAAGCGGAAAGGCCAGCAGCCTCATTGCGAGCGCCAGAAACACTCTCAATTTCGCCCAGGGCAGCGGCAGGTCCGGCAGCGACGGCGGTTCCACGGCTCAGACGCCCATCCAGAAGCTCGGCAAGGATGACCCGTCTCTTGTCGTGCCCCAGGGCCAGCACAACAACGCTGCCGGCGAGTCCCTTCCGGGGCCCAGGTCTACATTTCGCGTTGGCG
Source organism: Stenocarpella maydis (assembly GCA_002270565.1). NCBI lineage: Eukaryota > Fungi > Ascomycota > Sordariomycetes > Diaporthales > Diaporthaceae > Stenocarpella > Stenocarpella maydis. Next base: position 211,344 of record NQMI01000029.1, on the reverse strand, counting down.
TGTGGGAGGATAGGAATAAGAAGTGCCGCAGGACCATGGAAGACACACACGCATTCCTGTACAATTTCCTCCACACCCCTGCGCCTGCTATCGGCTCCGACGCGGGCAGTGCCAAGTCTCAAGCCTCCTCTGACGACACCAGCTCACAGGCCCGAGGCGAGGGCATGATCGAGACAGACAACGGCTACTTTGCCATCTTCGACGGCCACGCCGGCACGTTCGCCGCCGACTGGTGCGGAAAGAAGCTACATATCATACTAGAGGATATCATCAAGAAGAACCCCAACGTGCCCATACCGGAACTGCTGGACCAGACCTTTACGACCGTGGATGCCCAGCTCGAGAAGCTACCGCTTAAGAACAGCGGCTGCACGGCGGCTGTCGCGGTGATGCGTTGGGAGGATAGGGTGCCGAGCAACTCTTCTCAGACCGGCTCCCAATCGATCGCACCGGCGTTGGCCAAAGCAGCAGAGAAGCCCTCGGAAGGCGGCGATGCGAAACCTGAAGCCAGGCCGAACCCCGAAGCCGAGCATGCGAAACTGAAGGGCATCGCGTCAAGACAACGTGTCCTGTACACTGCCAACGTCGGGGACGCCCGCATCATCCTGTGCCGTTCTGGAAAGGCGCTGCGCCTGTCATACGACCACAAGGGGAGTGACGAGAACGAGGGGAAGCGCATCTCCAATGCTGGTGGTCTGATCCTCAACAGCCGCGTCAACGGCGTCCTGGCGGTAACCCGGGCGCTTGGCGATTCCTACATGAAGGACCTGGTCACCGGGCACCCATACACCACCGAGACAGTGATACAGCCCGAAATTGATGAGTTTATCATCATTGCGTGTGATGGTGTAAGTCCTAACCCCCTGGCATGTCCACTACAGCCCTGCTGACCGTGTCTCTCTAGCTCTGGGATGTCTGCTCTGACCAGGAAGCCTGTGATCTTGTCCGCAACGTTCAGGACGCGACGGCAGCTGCGAAGCTGCTGGTGGACCACGCGCTGGCTCGCTTCAGTACTGACAACCTATCGTGCATGATCGTCCGGTTCGACAAGGACGCACTTGTGGAGAGCCAGTCAAATAGGGCCAGTCGCCTGGGCGTCGAGGGAGATCGTATACCTGCCGGCAGCAAGATCAGCGAGACGGAAAAGATTGTCAGCGCCGCGAAGAAGCAGATCGCAGACGGTGGCCCTGCCGTAGGCGTGTCGGCGAGCAACAGCGGCAGGGGTCGTGACCCCATGACCGCGCTGGACGATGAGGGCGGAGAATCTTTTACGCCGACAGCCATCCAGGGCTCAGTAGAGGAAGAGCCGACGCAAGTGGACGGGGAGGTCGCAGACCCTGCGTCAAGCAAGCCAGTGGACTCGAAGGAGGTCAACTCGGTCCCGGCATCGACATAGTCTTGACGCTGAGAAGGATGGTCTTGTGGGTTGTGTTCCGGGCATTTTCTATTGGAATTGTACAGGTCTCAAATCAAAGTAGGAGGCGCCGTTGAACCGCACCGTAGGAAGGAGTTTGGCAATAAGGAGGCTCCACCAGTGGACACAGCATGATGTGAGAAGACAATCAAGAGCGTGGACAATGTCGGATATCAGGCCTATCTGCCGGACTTCTTGGCTTTATAGGGGAGGAAGGCGAGTTTTGTGGACAGAGACAAGACACAGGCGAGAAGAAACAACCTTTGTCGCTGTCGTTATGCTTATTGGCTGGTGAGGGGGCATGGGGCACGTTGAAAGTCGCGTATGATGTATATGCTATAGCATCCCCTAGGTATGCTGTTATGCCTTTATTTTTGGTTTTAGTCTCTACTACTTTGGGAGCCCTGCAGCCCACGAGAACGGAAACGAGCTGATACATGGTTGCTTGGTGTGTCCCCCCCGTCCCCTTCGAGGTAGCCTTCTAGAAGGAATGGGTTCGTGGGTGAGATCAATGGAACGTTCCTGAAACCAGATGCGAGCGATCGATCTTGACGTGCTGATGCGCGATGCAGCGCGATGTGATCAATGCTTTGCGTTTCTTGTCTTGTCTCCTTGTGTTATTAATGATGACTCCTTCGTACCATTACCGATTTGTAAGAAGGTACAAAAGCACACCATTGGTTACCCGGCTCCAAATACATGAGATCCATACCACACCGAAATCTTGGGAGGAGGGAAGGGGGGGAGTCCGGAGCCCAGGGATCTGGAAACGGACAAGCCCTTCCCGCTTGTGCCGCGTTGAGGGTGGGTTGCTTGAAGGTTTTCGCACTGACCACCTGCTCAGGATGGTCTCAGGGGGAGAACTCTAACTAATAACTGTATGTGTCGTGTCGTGGCGTGCCCTGCCGTCCGTCTGAATTGTAGCAGTGTTTAAAGCGACTACGGAGTACACAGTTGCCATGCCCGCTATTCAACGAGGAAGGTTGATCCCATCTTGATCGGACCTTTGCTTGGTACACCACGCTGCCAAAGCCAGATGGGCTTCCCACGAGACCGTTTGCGTGTTGGCTGTGTGCCTGGGACGATCGATCGGCCAGCCCTCGCCGAGCCTGCCGGACCTGCGCTGGGGGGTGGGTTGATTGACCCCATTGAGGCCCCCCAATCCTATTCTTACCCGTCCGCGTGCCGAGTTTGGTTAAGATGGGCATGAACTGGTAGGGCCACAACGCTGTTGGGAACCCCGTCGCACTCTCCGAAGATCTTCGGCTGTGGGTGCGGGGGGCCCTCTGTCCAATTTTACTGGGCAAGAGGGAAGAGGTTGCATATCAAACGGGGGGCCCAGGTGCGCCGGCCAAGCGGACGACGAACCGGCAGTGGAGAAAGAGGTGCGGGCGACGTGTCACCTTTGTGTTATCTCGATTCCGTGCTCGCTCATGCAGGTCCTGAAATGCGAAAGGGTTGTATTGGCCATGTGAGAGGAAAGCGGGCCGGTATTTGTGTGTTTCACGTCAAGAGGGAGATTGGTGGTTAGTCCAGATGCTCTTCTCTGGGCCAGGTGTACCCGTCCCGCTTTGGACCTCAGCCGGTGATTTGGAGCATGAACAAGCCCAGGGAGATGGGGGTGTGCATGGGGCTCAGTATTATTAGCCATTTAGCCAACGTAATGTGCGGGCGTGAGGGCAGATCATGCGTGCACGTCGTCCTTGCTCGCAGGTTCAAGGCGTGTTGAAGACACTCCTCCCACGCGTGGGCGGGGATGCGGGCGTTTGTCAGGAGCGGTAATTGAAACAATGTATGTAGTGTACCACAAGCCTGAGGGTTGACAGGTGCGGAATGCAACGTGCGAGTAAGTATGAGAATGGCTCGGCCAGTCATGTTGGGCTGTCACTCTTCCTCATCAATCACAATGGCGGGGGGCGGGGCCTCGTCGGGGAGGGGAAGCCAGCCATTTTGAAGCGGGAGACTTGACTTTACATATAAAGGGGGCGTGAGGGACGAATAATGCAGCGGGGGAGAGTGGTTATAAGTGGAGACGAAATTGTCTGTCGGCAAATTGGATTGTACAAAAAGAGTCCAAGGGTATCCAGCCGGTTGCGAGGCGGGCAAATGGGACTGGACTGAACTGGATGGGGCAGCAGGGGGGAAATGCAAATTGTCAAGGATACACTGATGAATACCTTGGGTGCCATCTGCCTGTGTCCCATCGGTGATTTGTGTCCGAGGTTTTTGCAGCCCGTCGCGCAGTCCATGGGGAAAAGACAACCTACCAAGAGCAAGTATACACCATACTATAAAAAGTCATTACAGCGAGGTACGTACCCAAGAAGCAACGACAAGTCAGCACAGCACAGTCCGGTCTGGCAGGCCCCCGTCTCGGGGGCCAACAGGGAGATTCCCTGTGCAGAGCGTGCAGCGCCAGAGTTCCAAACGCGTTTGTGGCTCCAGAGCCCAGACGTCCAAGGTCAACTGGGAAGGTGTCGTCAGAGGGAAAGCAAAGCGGCCCTATATGATTCCAGACTTATGCTTGTTGTTGTTGTCACTCTTCGCGGCTGTACTTGCCGCGATTTATAGTGTAGTACGTGTTAATTATTGGCCAGGATGTCGTCCAATCGCTCTCCGACTTGCTGTATGGACAGCGCAACAGCGGGACCTGGAGATATAGAACACACACACACACACATGTATGCCAGATAGAAGAAGCATACATACAACAGTACAACACACACCAACAGGTGCTGCCCGCCACTGCTGCTCCCGCGCACTGCTGGCACGACGGCAGTTTGTTTCGGACGAGTCAAGCGAGTCCTGCATCTGGCATCAGCTGCCATATCTCTCCCCCCACAATTTGCCAGAGAGCTTCTTTTGCCCGACAAGACAACATTGACTACCACTCTGCTGCTCCTCCCGCGGGAAGCAGCCTGCCTTGGCCTGCCTCTTTCTATTATTGCTACCACTGTTATTATTATTATTATTCTTCTTCTAGGAAAGTATTTCTCCTTTCGGGAACCTTGTTTGAAGATTTTGCCGTACTTGGCTACACTAGTCTGCCTTGACGGAGTGCAGCCCTGTCGCAATCCCGGCCTGGGCGTGCTTTGCTTTGCTCTCGTACCTGGTCTTCACTTCCCTGACCCATCCGATCCATCCAAACCATCCGTCGTCCTTTCGAGGGCCTTGCCTTTTTACCTTGCATTGCCCTTCCCTGCCGGGCCTGCATGCTGTATTGCTTGCTGCACTGCTGCTGCATATGCCTTTCCATTCATTTCCTTATCGATCGATTTCCCCTTCCCTCACTCCCCCTCGCCATTTTTTTCCCCCGAAATCCAAAACTTTGGACGCCACACCACGCATAAGCCCACCGGCAACAGTGCCCTGCCATCAACACGGTCCTCCTTGAACCCGAACGCAGGCAGCGGCAAGCCCAACTCAGCCAGCACAGCCAGCACAGCCAGCACAGCCAGCACAGCCAGCACAGCAGTCGGTCCCTCCAATGCGACTGCTCTTTGGCTGAGCGAGTCTAGAGGATTCTATGGTCGCGACCGTTACGCCTGCCGCCTCTGCCCAACGGCCCCGGCCTGGTACCTCGTCGCCCGTCGCCAGTTCGCGCCCCTGAAATTAACAACCTACTCCCGGCCGCGAGAGCCCGCCTGCTCCCCACCAACACAGCACACACAGCGCCAACCACAAACGCCGCGCCGCTGCAGCGCATTCTCCCACCGGACGGCGACACTTGCCTCGCACTAATCGCCACGCTGAGTCGCAGACATGTCGCTGAACGGCCTGGACGCTGCTTCCGTCAAGGAAGCTTACGAAGCCGCCGTCGCTGAGCCCGGAGGATGGTACGTGGTGATGATGTGCACATTCCTAGTCATACAAATGCAAACAGTTCCGCACCCCGCGTGCTGCGCAAATGCTATGCAGTCTTGTGCACCTGCTCGCTCGACCAATATGTCAGGCCCAAAAACATATCTTCTTTTTCTTAAAAAAGAAGTGCTATGCAGACCCAATCGCTGACCCCGCCAATCGTGGCCCGCCTACAGGTTCCTGCTCAAGTACACCAGCCGCGATGAGGTCGACGTCTTGGCCAAGGGCAACGGCGGCACCGTCGATATGCGCAACAACATTGCCCAGTACGAAGAGACGTCGCCGTTGTTCGGTCTCCTGCGTTACCGCCGCAGGAATGTAATCATCAAATACCTGCCCGAGGGCTGCTCCCGATTGATCCAAGGTATGTCTCAGGCGCTCCTTATTGTTTTGCTGCCCCTGCCTCCAGTCACGCCTTCACACCGCAGCTCGCCGTGCCCTCTACTGTTTACTTCCCGGGGAGGACCTGCTGACCTCTCTTCACTTATTACTCGTCTGCAGCACGACTCGCCGTCCACTTCAATGCGTTCTGTGAGCGCTTCACCCCTTATGACACCACCCTTGACATCGCCGAGGCAAAGGAACTGAAGGATACCAAGCTGTCCGCGGCATGCTCCCTGCACACGGCGTCCGAATCCACATCCTCGTCCACAAGCTCGCTGCGCCGGAGGAGGTTGATGGAAATAGCTGAAGAGGAAGAAGGGGAACAGAGAACTGCCAAGAGACAGTCCACAGTGGAAGAGGAGGAGGATCATCAGTCAGATATCGACCCAACCGAATCTCGGCCGCGCTCGCCTATCACTGGCCCACCCGTCACCCTCGACCCGCAGCTCGCCTCCTCGCCCGAAGCATCACAGTTCGCTGGGAGCACAGAACCCCCATCCTTCACCGGCGCGCCGAGGCCGGCCTCCCCGGCCAAGTCCTTCGAGACGGACACAGGCCGGCGCTTGTCGTCGCAGTCCTCGAGGCAGGATTACTACAGCTCCTCGTCCTATTACAACAAGCCAAGAGTGAAGCTCGGACCGCGCCCATCGCTGGATCCGGCTGGCAAGCAAGGCAGCCCTGGCTCTGTCCGACCGGTCGCGTCCATGCCCGCGAGCCTTAAACTATCTTTTAAGGGATCTAAGAGAACTAAGACGCAGGACGACTCTTCCTCCGTGATCAGTGAAGAGGCCGGAGACAACACCTTCCTCGCACCGACGACACCCCTACCCGAAGACTCTTCACTTCTCCAGGCCCTGCGGCCGCGCACCAGCGGCGGGCGGCCGTCTACCAGTTCCGGTGTGTCTGTGAAGTCGCTGCCGTCCATATCAGCTCCTACCAAGAATACGATGACACCCGAGAAATTGCGTCTTATGAAGGCAATGCAGTTACGAGAAAAGAAGAAGATGGCGAGCGCGCAGCCGCCCCCGGTCCCCTCGGTCCAGGTCACAGCCGACCCTGAGGAGGCACAGACCGCAGTTGAAGAGCCCAGCATCAAAGACTTGAACCAGGCCGCCGCAGAGAACGACCAGGCTGCGGAACACCTCTCCCTCACCAAGGTCGAGTCCGAGGGTGAGAATGCCTCTACTATCCCGACCGACCATGCCTCGGTACGCACGCAGACGGATTCGAGGCCACCCTCACCAATATGTGCTTCCTCGGAAGTCGGCGACTCGACCAAGGCGTCGTCTGTGTCAGACTCTACAGAAGAAACAATTCAGGGACAATGCGACAAGAATGAACAAGACGAGGAGCACAGTGCAGGGAATGCGCAAGAAGCCGACACGCTCAAGCAAGATGACGCACTGCCGGATGAAGCCCCTGCTGCCAGCCCAGACAACACTGGGTTTGAGAGCGGCTCGGGGGTCGAGGGACAAGAGGTGTCCCGAGCGCCACTGACTCAGAAGGACCAACAGCCTGACATGGAGGACGTCCAAAGGGAGGATGAAGAGAAAGCAACACTTGTTCAGAAAGACCGGCCTGCCGAACATAGTTTTATCCCAACTTCCAAATTCGCCAAAACCATCAACGGCCAGGCCGTCGTGGAGCCCATGGGTCCGGACCCACATGAGGTTACATCTGTACCTGAAAGGATTGATGAGGTGGGCCCTGCCCTTGTGGGCCCTGCCCCTGTGGGCCCTGCTGCCGAGAGGACAGCAGACGGATCAGCCGCATCACCGCCCAAATGGAACCTTCCAATTTCAAAGTACTCTACCCACGATTCCAGCAAGACTCCCGCCTCGTCCACCATCCCAGCCATTGTGACTTCCTCGACAGACACGCCTGATGGAAACCACCGGGACCTAGCCAATGCAGCAGACACCATGGAGGCCGAGAGCGCTTCTAGCGAGAAGCGGTCTAAGAGACCTGATCCCATCATTACGAACCTGGACCTCCCCGAAGAGCAGCCAGTACAAGAAGATGCGCAACCCGAAGACGAGCCACAGTCCGCGACAATCCAGGAGTCCAAGCCGGTCGTAATCGCCTCCCCGATTGCCTCTCCCGTCACCGCCACCCCACTAGGTCAGCCCAGCGAGCCGCCGACACCACGCATCATGCGGACCGTATCGAGCCCGATCCAGAGCCCACAAGCCAGACCCCCGTCCTCGAGGTCCGTCTCGCAGGGCGCCGCATTCCACTCGAGGATGAACCAGCAGTCGGCCTCGCATCTGGGACCCCGGCCGCCTGGTAAGCTCTCGGGTGGACTGGCGTCGCGGATCAAGGCATTCGAGCAGCTGGCGACCAAGCCTCCATCTCCTGGCCTGCCGCCCGCGTCTGCTAAGGATCGTCCGTCATCGGCATTCTTCTCAGTCCGAAAGAACAGCGTCAGGGATGGAGCCCAATCCCCGGCCGCACTTGAGCGGGCCAACTCTGTCAGGGGAAGGTCGCCAGGCAACTCGCTCGAGACGTCGCCAGAGGCTATCATCAAGCCTTCGCGGGAACGCTCTGGGTCGGTGGCCAGTCGGTTGTCGGTGTTCGAGGGTGGCAACGCACCAAGGGGACGGCCCGAGTCGATATCGGTGACAGCCAGGATCGTCCGTGACCCGCCTCTCCCAAGGCCACAGGATAGCCAGCAAGACCACGAGAACAGCCCCCTGGAGCTCAAGCAGTCGCCGCTGATCATCGACCACCGCAAGGGTGCAGAGACCCCGGAGTTGGAGCACTTCCCGGACGCTGCGCCGCCGGTGCCGACTCCTCTGGTTCACGCCGGAGAACCCCAGCCTCGTAAGTCGCTCCAAGAAAGGCGATTGTCCAAAGCTGGCTCTCAGGCTGCTGGTGATGAGCATCGGGATGGTCATCGGCCGGGGCAGCGCACGTCCTTGACCATGGCCAGGGACTTCCTCCGGGACTCGATGGTCGGCAAGGACGCTACGGGCACGCCCCGGCCGCCATCGATGCACCAACGCCACACCTCCCTGATGGGTCGCCTGAGCATCAGCTCGAAGCACACTTCTTTTGGCCCCGATGCTGCGACCTCTCCGGTGCAGCCTCTGTCTCCGACCTCGACGGGTGAGTTGACTGAGTCTGGTGATGACAAGAAGCCAAAGGAGGGGAGCCGAGCAAGCCGCTTCATGCGACGTCTGTCCAGCTCATTGAGCCCACGCAAACAGTCGACTCCAACGATTTCACCCACCTTAGCTGAGGAAAGCGTCGCTGATGTTGAGAAAGCCACACCGCCGCGGGCCGTGACAGCACCGTCCATGCCCACCGCAGCCCCTCTCGCCGCCTCTCTTGGCGATGTCAACGTGCAGTTCCCCGACAACCTTCTGTGGAAGCGAAGGACCGTCGCCCTGGACACGGTCGGCTACCTGCTCCTCAACGCCGTGCAGGGCGTAACCTCGATTCGGGAGAAGCAACTTAAGCGGTACCACCTGAGCGAGTTTAAGCCCCCCTACACGCCCGAGATCGAGTTCCAGGAGCTTCCCAACAGCGTGTGCTTGGACTTCATCGACGGCTCTAGCCTGCAGATTGCGTTCCAAGACCGCGCCGGGCAGCTCAATGGGCTGCACAGTAAGTACCAGTCGGGAGTAGGAGAGCCTAGTGGGCGTTTACTAACATGTGCGACAGCGCTCCAGGAAAACCACCGGAAGTACATCGCTTCGGCTTCGTAAGCGACATGAGCCTCGACCAATGCCCTCTCAACCTGTCCATACAGGCCCACTGATGCGGACGCGCGAGGGCCTCCCTACATCGCCTCAGCCGAGGAATTCCTTATGTCTTGCAAAGCGAACGACTCTTGTGACCGGAACACTCTGACGACCCGATATCACATTTTTAATCTGCTTGACCCGATCCTGGCCTCGTTTGTGCGCCAGTTTGATTTAGAAAGCCAGCCTTCTTGAGGAAGCCGCCTTTTTGGAAGCGAGCAATTGCGGTGATTTTCTCTTTTTCCTCCAAACCCATAGGAAGGTCGGTCCATAACATCGGTGTTGAAAGTTTTTTTTTTTTTTTTGAATCCCATACCATACCCCAAGTATAGTCATTCTGTTGTTTTATTTTCTCGTCTTTATTGTGCTTCTCATTTGTTTTTCTGAAAACCGTCTTGGTCATTACCTGGAAAGAAAAAGAACTGGATTAAATCGTCACTTCACGGCTGAGCCCCCAAATTCTCTTTTTTTTGCTTTATAACGGATTTGATACCACAGCACCAGCATACCCAGCCAACCTCGTGGCAGAGGAATACCCTTTCCCCCGCGACGGACTACCGATTTGTCCATTTTTTTTCTTTGCCGTTTTATCAACCCGCACATGAGATGCTGAGGTGTGCTTGACTTGGAGGGTCCTCGTGGGCGGTGGGGAGGAGGAAGGAAGTGGCGAGAGGAAAGGCTGAAGCAAGTCAGTGGAAGCAGAAAGGAACATAATCTGGCATCACCATCACGAGGCATCGCTCCGGCGGGGTTTTCTGGGGGCGGCGCGAACGGGCGGGGACGGCGCCAGCTATCCGGGTCATTCACACTTTTTTGTCAACATTTTTTGTTCCTCACCCTAGGGGAAGAACTTTCTCAAGCCCTTCCCTAAACACCAAAACCAAAACAACCTGTATATTGCATTATATCCCACCCCTGGGATGTGGATATGGCGGGAGCGATGGGCACTGCTGCTGCGGAGAGGACGCTGTTGGCGATCAGCGGAGGGGTGAGAGGGGGCCTGGGGGTGGGGGGGGGGGGGGAAGCGGGGAGATGGAGGTAGCAGTGAATAATAGAGAGGAAGTCAAAAAGTACCTCAGAGGTCCTCTTACAGCGCAGGAAGTGTGGCTGCTGCGATGCTGCCCGTCTCTGGGTTGAGATTATGCATAGCTCCGTTCTGTTTACGTTGATGTGCTGCTTGTGGAGACGGCCAGGCGCCTGCACGACCAAAAAGCAAACAACCAAAGAAGAAAAGGAGGCTTTTGAGAATTTGCACCACTTCAGTGGGCACGATTCAAGTAGCAATGCACGCACAGGACGGCTGGCCATGCTGCAGCCGACGTGATGCAGGGGGGATCGGCTGGCCGGCGAGGAGTCATGTCGGCGAGGAGTCGTGTCGGCGAGCATTGCGGGCTAGCTCGGATCTCATCTTGTCAGTTTATTTATTCGACGCCGGCCCTGCTTTGGCGAGGGCCCAAGAGTCCCCGAGACACACTCACAGTCGCATACGTAGGACATATGAATAGCAGCGGACAAGAGGGCAACTGCAGACAAAACAAAACATGGCTGCCACCCCCGAGGCCCCAACCACGGCCGCAATCACCAAGCACACAGACTTCGACCCCACGACGGTCCAGCGCGTCTCGCACCGCGCAGTCCCGCAGCCGCCGCCGGCGATTCACGACCCGGACCCCTCGTGGCCCGCCGCCTTTGCCGCCCTCGAGGCCGCCTCCGCGCCGCCCTGGGCGACCGCGCCCTGCAGGTCAGCCACGTGGGGAGCACCTCGGTCCCGGGGCTGCCCGCCAAGCCCGTCATCGACGTCGACGTCGTCGTCGCCGACCCGGCCGACGAGGCCGCCTACGTCGCCGCGCTGGTCGGCGAGGGCTGGGACGACGAGGAGAGCGCCGGCCGCGCCACCGGCGTCGGCCGCCCCGGCGCCGGCAGGGGCGCCGGCCTGCAGTTCATCCTGCGCGAGCCCGCCTGGCACCAGCACCGCTTCTTTGTGTGCCACGACCCGGTTGCCAACGTGCACGTCTTTGGGCCCGGCTCCCCCGAGGCCGTGAGGCACCGCATCTTCCGGGACTGGCTTGTCGAGGTGAGTGAGGGCGCCAGTGGCTGGGCTGCCCCGGCGTCTTGCCCTGCCCGTTGGCTGACCCCGGTGGGCACAACCAGCACCCCGAGGATCGCGACAGGTACGCCCAGGTCAAGCGTGAGGCTGCCGCCGCGAGCCGCGAGGCCGGCGAGGGTGTGCAGGGATACAACCTCAGGAAGCAGCTCGTCATCAGGGGGATCCTCGACCGCGCCTTCAAGGCTAAGGGGTTGCTGCAGTGACGGCGTGGCGGGAGAGGACGGTTCCTACAGCTGCCTTTTTGCATCTTCGCGGATGCCCGTTCCTCTTATCCGCTCAAGTGTAGAGGTAACGAGGAGAGCTTCCCGGGATCTTAGCAACTCAGTCATCAGACAAATATGACCAGAAGCGGATACCTGAAGGAGATATTACTGTCTACAAGAGAGACAAGGCGTACGTCGCCCAGCTTTTGGTCCAGAGCATAAGCAGGAGATCTGAGGTCAGTAATGTACCTGTAACGGATGGAGGCTAGCGGGGTACTTGCGTCTGGCGACGAGGCAAAATACTTATCAAGGCCACTGCGGCATCTCAATGTCGCGTCATGAGTAATTGCTGTAGTGGTAACCCATAACTAGTGACGAAGAGAGGAGATGGATGGTAGCCACCACGAAATCACTTACACCGCATACCACCTAGAACCCACGCACCACAGCCAGGAGAGCCTACAACCGTAACACCCATACCAACAGTACTAACACTCAAAACACACATACTACAACACCCACTGTCTAGTTGTGAGTGTACATAAATTTGAGTTGCGTTATGGTCTCAATCCTCTGTGGTTTGAATAATGGGATCCTTGTACCCTCCGTTTCTATGGGTGGGAGGGAATATTTGATTTTTTTTTTGATAAACGCCTGGGGGATGGGTTTGATGTTGGCCTTCTCAGGCCGAGAACCAATATCTGACCTCTTTTCGTACGGATCGTACAGCACCAACCACATCACAAAGACAATGTCACAGCTACGACGGACGTCACCGAGGCATGGACATTTTTAATTTCTTATCTCGTATCGATGACTTACTCCCATCTCGGGAGCAGTGGCAGCAGCATCAACTTCGTTCCACCGTCCGAAACACGCTCACCCACTCACCATCCCAGCCCCCCTTTCCAACCTCCACACGCCTTCTGTCCCTCGCTCACGACCGCGCCTCCTCGAGCTCTAGCTCCAGTTGCCTGATCCTCTCGTTCTGGTCCTGCGACCCGGATACGACCTTCTTCTTGAGCATCTCTACCTCGCCCGTCAGGTGCGCCATGGCCTCGCCCTGCGCGCTGAGCTTCTCTCCCTGCGCCGTGATGATCTTGGTCTGCGCCTCGATCAGCTGCTTGATCTGCTCCAGCGACGCCTCCACGTGGCCCGACCCGGCTCCTGACTGCGGCAGCGACGGCGACGGCTGCGGGCTACGCACCGAGGACGAGGCTGCCGTGGGCTTCAGGGGCGACGGGGCCTTGGTCTCCTCTTGGGCCTGCGGCTTGGGCTCTGAGCGGACCGGCAGGGCAGCCCTTGATACTGGCTTCTGCACCTCCTCGAAACTCGACGTCTCGGCGTCATCATCCTTGTCGTCCTCGTCGTCCTGGAACTTGGATGCCGCGGCGGCCATGGATCCCTTCTGCTGGGCCATAGAGGGCGGTGCGGCACGAGTGACCGGCTCGGGCTCAGGCTTCGGCGCAGGCTTGGCAGCCGGGGCAGGAGTGGGCGCGGGCGCAGCCACGGGCGGCTTGTAGTCGGCGGCGACCTCAACGGGAGCGTTTCCGTCGTACTTGCTCTCGAGGTCGATCTTTGGTGGGAGTGCGGTCTTGCCAGAAAGCCACTCCGAGGCGGACATGGCTGGCTTGGATCCTGTACATGGCGGGAAGATGTCGCCTTGGAAGGTCTCGGCGCGACGAGGGACGGTGAAGGAGATCGGCTCAATGTAGATGTCGTTGACAGTCTTGTAGGCCCGCATGACCTCGTTCTCGTGAAGCTACGATCCGGTTAGCACACTGCTGTGTTGGTGTATTTGTGGCCGGCTCAACATACGTTAACACCGCGCTTAGGCATGAAGCCGATGCCTCGTTGCGGCTCGCCTGACTTGTACTCGGAAAGGAACTCGAACTTGTCGTTCTCGTACTCGAAGTATCGAATGTTACCGTCGCTTGAGAACCGAAGATTAGCCAAGCCGGTCGGGTTCTGTCCGGAAGCAGTCAAACTCACCCCTTGCCGGCAAGGTACAGACAGTTGGTGCTGTCATCCCAGAAAGGCATGCAGACACCAGAGATGGAGTCCAGGTTGTTGAAGCCACCAATGGGCTTGTCGCTACCGGGCTCCCACAGCGCTAGCTGCCTGTCGCTCATCCGGGAGAAACCCGTCGTCGCGATACGGTTGTGCTCGCCCATCCACACAGCACGGCTGTTCTTGGCGCCCTCGTGACCAGGCCCTACATGTGCCGGCTTCTCCTGGCGTACATCCCACACGCGCAGCTTCTTGTCTCTCGAGGTCGTGACCAGCATGTTTCCAGAGGCGTTCCATGACAGGGATTGGACGATGTCGTTGTGCTTCAGCGACAGCGGGGACTGGCCGGTGGTGACGTCCCACAGCTTGATGCTGAAGTCACCGGATGCCGAGGCGAGGATGTTCTCGGCGGCGGGGTTGAAAAGGACCTGGCCGACCTTCCTGTGCGATTGTCAGATATGTTTGACGCGGCATTCTCCTCTCTTTGTAGCCACCGTCGTTTCGCGACGTACCTTGAATGTCCGGCCAGCTTGCTTACTGGGCTGACATCTGCGGGCTCCTCCGCGTCGGTGAAGAGAGTGAAGTCCTTGGGGACCTCCCATATGAAGATCTTGCCATCGTCGGAGCCGGATGCAATGATACGGTCGTTGAAAGGGTGCCAGTCGGTATCCAATACAACAGCCGTGTGTCCGCGAAAGAGGGGTAGCACTTCAGGTATCTTCCCCTTCTCGTTCAGGGGAATAACCGCAAATGCGCCACCGCCACCAGATTCCCAATTGACCGAGAGATATTCGGGGTTGACCTGTATCGTCACCACAGTTAGCAAATGTTGGTGTTTACAAATAATAATACAGGGCGACGCTTGTCGCCATTACTGTGAGATGAGGAGGCGGTTTCAAGCTGATACTGGCGCCCCGAGACCTGTATCTGCCTGTATGACCCATGGACGACGTCCGAAACCGTAATAAAATGTCCATCGCGGTCGTAGAACGTCCATGACATGTCCATTTTCTTGCGCTGTAGGAGGAGGTAACGTTGAAGCTGTTCAGCCACTTTATCGCTGAAACTGACGCGGTAGAGGAAGTTTCCGTAAACGCCCGACCAGAACTGAGAGACCACGGTGCACTCGATCCCACAGCGCGTCACGAGCTCCCTCAGATCGTAAACCATCTGACGATGCTCTTCTCCGGCTTGCAGGAAGACGTACTGGTTCGCGGCGAGATCGTAGTAATCATCCGTGTCAATCATCCACGCGATCACCTGAAGGCGCTCCTCTAAACTGGCGTTCATGCAGACGTCAGGAATTCCGCCACTTTTGTCGCCGAGGAGCCCGAGGTCTCTGAGACCACGACGAACAGGCGTCCATATCTATCTCACTAGGATGAGAGACGTTCTGTATGATGGAATACCAATAATGATCTTTGGTACGGGTGATGTATTTGTCCTCCTTCGGGACGTAAGCAACGCTTCCGGTTTGGTGGCTGAGAGATTCGACCAGCTTCACAGGGCATTTTCCAGGCGGGCGTTTGGCGTTCAGCTCGGCGACATAGTTCTGGAGCCATACCTTGGCTTCGACGTCCGACGAAGTGATCATGAGACCACTTTTGCTACCGTCACCAGGCCACGCCCCAAGGAAGTAGGGGTGAACGGGCAACGCCGAGGGATTCTAGACAGCCTCAACGACGAGAGGTCCGCGGACGATCTTGAGAAATCTTTCATACGCCATCTTGGTGCACAGTTGAGAGAATTGAGAGAATTGGGCGCCGGTCATTGGGAAGCCATCGCCTTGTCTCATGATCCATGGGTCGACGATATGGTAGTGAGGCCCTCGGAGAACGTCGATGAGGATATTAGCCTCGTTCTCGGATCGCATTGTCCTCGAGACCTGTTGGAAGCCGGCGCAAGGACAGGCTCGGGCGTCCAGCTCTTCCTTGAAGCGGGCGAATCTTCTCAAGATGTCGGGATCTAGGTTTTCGCCGAATTCCGAGGTAGTGGTGGATGCAAATAAAGTCGTGGTGCCTTGGGAGTCTCCTGATGGATCATCCACCGACGCCAGAGACTCGTGGAAAGATCCCTCGGCCGTCGTCTGACTCCCAAATTCTTGCTCGTTGAATGGAACGTCCTCGCTTTCTTGATCCTCAGAAGCTTCGCCAAGCAGGGCGAAATGCCAGCCCGTGACGACGTCGCGGAGCTCAGAGCAGAAGCCCTCAGGCTCGGAACGTGGGACGACGCCGGGCAGACTTCAGAAGGCGTCGTCAATGTCAAGGCTGTGCTCCATGTGTGCGCCGTAATTGAAGTGGGCGTTCAGTACAGAATCGACGTAGGATTGGACGTCGTCCAAGGTTGGAAGTTCGAACTTGCTCTCCGCCAGCGCTCTGTAGAGCTTCTAGCCTAGATCCTCCAGGACGTTGATATGCTCGAGGCTCGCAGCTTCACGGACGACCTCTTGCTTGTCGCATCGCGAGAGCCAAGTGATCTTCCTGCCTCGTTGACGGACAATTGGAGAACCGACGATCTTGAGGGGAATTGGGTGGTTTCGGGCGCAGCTGAAGCTCGTTTTGTGAAGGCTTCCAAACTCGTTGTTAGGTGACCTTGACCATTGGGCCTTGCTGAACGGGTGAGACGTCCAGGCAGAGCACGGGATTGCCGTCAACACCAAACAGAAAGTCGCCAACTACGACGCTCGCGATCTTCTTGTTGCCTGTGCGTGTACGCACTAAGGCAATGACGTCCGCCTTTATCTGCTCTGGACGCGCCGCGCGCGAAAATGGTACTGGAGAGGTCTTGTCGCGATGGTTTTGGACATTTCTTGCTTGATTCGAACGGGGGTTTTCTTGGGGGCTTTTTGGGGGGCTTTTTGGGGGGGCAGAAAACGATGTTATGGATCGAAAACTCAAGGAAATAGGCTACTAGCTTTGAGGAGGTTCGTATCCCAAGCGTTCCTGCTGATGCGGAGGTTGTCGTAGCAGTATTCCTTCCGGGTCGGCTTGCCGAAGACGTGTCCTGTTTTGCAGCAAAGCGCAGCGACGTCAGCAACGAGGCCACAAAGCGCCCATGCGGTGCAGAGGCGACGCGGAGCGGGTCGATGGGAGCTTGAGCCACGCCTGCTTGCGCACGCGACCAGGGAGGGGCTGCTCGAGACTCACGATACTTCGACGCGCGCACGAAACGGCCAGACATTGGGTGCTCGTAGGTGGGGGGTCTCGACGGTTCTCGGCGTTTGGGGGAAGGTAGGGGTAGGTGGGGTTGCGTAGGTCTAGGTATGAAAGAGATAAGACAACAACAAGAACAAGAAGGGTGAAATCTCTCGAGGAGGAGGAGGGGAAAAGAGAAAAAGAAGCTGTGCAGCAGCAGCTGGTATGATGGGGTGTGGTTCAGATCCAGGTAAGTAGTTGGGAGAGGAAAGGGGTCGTTCGCCTTTTGGGTATTGGGAAATGGTGGGCAGGTCCAAGGTAGGTTAAAGGTACACATGTACAGTACGAGGTATAGATGGTTTCGGCGGGCAGACAGACTACACTACAGTATCCGTACACTAATAATACCAAGCAAGCTGAGCGGCTATCTCTGCTCCAGTCACTCCTCCAGTCGCTCGCTCTCCTACACTGCGTCCCATGTGACTGACTGTAACAGTACGTATGGCGTGGCAGCAACCCCCCCCCCCAAGAGTAGCCCCCCAGCTTGCTTTGCATGAATAGGTGGCCCCTCCATTAGTTTCACCAATGATGCTGAGAAAAAGGGCGTGCACAAACCATCGAGGAGCCCACCCGCCCACGGACCCGCCTGTGGGCTCGCGATGGGCAGGCATACTCAGGGGCAGCAGAGGGGCTCGTCGATTTGGCTAATCGACTGTGTGTTCATAGCACGGCCAAATCAAAACAACTTATGTCGATCATCATCGCCTGCCGTGGTCTCTCAGGTCTATATCATGTATGGTATATGGTAGAATTACAATGCAATCTCTACGCGAAAAGCCACCTCGTGGCAAAACCCGGAGCGGGTGGGTGGGTGGATGACCTGGTGAAATGGATAGGAAGAGATATACCTCGTCCTCACACCCACCATCACCACAACCACCTGTGCCGCCGACCGCCGTCACAGGCGCGTCAGGCGGCCACCGCGGAGATAATCTATTTACAGTCGGCTTCCGTCCTCCTTGGTATTTCCCTTTCATACTCGTCCGTACGCCTCATGAATCGAAATGCAGCCAGTGCCCTCCCACAGAAGACAGCCCACCCTTTCCCAGCCAGGCAAAACTCCGAATCCCCAGACTTTGAGCGCGAATCTTTGATGCCCATGTTGCAGTCCCGCCGCCTGAGTTAGGGCCATTACTCCTCGCCATCCTCGCTCCGCGCAGCGCTGCTGACGCCGTTGGTGTTGCTTGCCGAGTTGTTGGTCAGCTTGATCCTCGGCTGTGGCGTGCTGTTGGTCGTCGGCGCGGCGGACGTGTCCTTCTGCGACGACGAGTCCTCAAGCTCGTTGAGCTCAGGGTGCTCTTGCAGCTGCTTCTGATACTCTTCCAGGAAGTATGTCTGCGGTCCTGTCAGTCACGCTGCCACTAGGGGGCCACAAGCATGATGCTGGCGGGCAATGCTTACCTCGATCGTTGTGGCGTCGGTGTGGATCAGGCTGCCGTCGTCGTTGAACAGCCTGCAGTTGCTGCACATGAGCTCGACGTCCTTGCGGAGATCGCCCAGGCTCTTGTACTCCTCCTTCTTGATCTTCTTCTCGATCTGCGTCATGGCGATCGGGTTCTGGATGATGACGTAGTAGTCTGCCCAGTCCCTCTTCGGGGGGAGCTTGATGAAGGGGCCGATGATCAGGCGCTTCGGCGGCCCGTCGTCCCCGTCATCCTTATCGTCCTCATCAGGCTCCGGGTCCGGGTCGTCGACCTCAAGTTTCATCAGGCTGTCGTAGAGGTGGCGCAGGCTCCTTTGTAGCACTTGTCGTTGCTGAGGGTTGACCTTGACATCCGCGCCGTTGGCGGCACCCACTGACTTCGGCCGCCCTTGAGGGCCGCGTCGCTTCTTGGCTGGTGGAGGCTCGTCCTCGCCGTCTTCAGCCTTGCGCTTCTCGTTCTTGACGCCGGGCTTGCGGCCTCGCTTCTTGACCGGCGTCTCCACTTCTGGCTCTGGCTCCTCGGAACTAGCGCGACTAGCTGCAGGGGATCCTTCGGAGCCGTTGACACCAGACATGCGCTTGAGGCGGTTCGCCTCCCGGCGCTCCTTGCGAGCCTGTTTCCTGGCGGCTGCAGCTTCTGGGCTGTCCTCGTCATCGTCGACAGCTAGCAGCCACTGCTCCTCGGTCAGACCATCGTCGTATCGTACCTTGGTCCTCTCACGAGCACCACGGCCGAGTGAGATCTCAGCCTCCTCAGGAGCATCGGGGTTATCCTCAGTGAGATAGATGTCTGGGAGCTCAGCTTCTGTCATGAGGCGAGGCATCCCCTTGCAGCCCGGCGCGGTGCCGTAGATGGGCTCTCTTGACCTGATCTCATCAAGACGTTGGAAGCTCGCAAGCTCCTCATCACTCCGGGCAAGGATCATGTTCAGTTCCTCGTCGTCCATCTCCTCCTGTTCGCCATTCTCTGCCAGATCTGCAGACTCAAGCAACGTCCGCAGCATGGCATCACGGTCAGTCTCGGATGACTTGTTATCGAAACGACCGGCCTGGATGACTTTGCCGTCCATGTCGAGCTTGAACCTGGCCCGCTCAAGAATCTTCTCCTCCACTGAACTAGAGCTGATGAGACGAAGAATGCGGACCTCGTTCTTTTGCCCGATACGATGAGCACGATCCTGGGCCTGCAGATCCTGGTGAGGATTCCAGTCAGAGTCGTAGATGATGACGGTATCTGCAGTCTGCAGGTTCAGACCCAGACCACCCGCACGCGTCGAGAGCAAGAACATGAAATAAGGCGAGTCCGGCCGGTTGAACTCGTAGAGCAGCTCCGAACGCTCGTCTGACTTGGTTGTGCCGTCTAGACGAAGGTAGGTGATGCCACGCAGGCGGAGGAAATCCTCCATGATGTCCATAATTGCCGTCATCTGGAAGAACATGAGCACACGATGCCCTGTAGCCTGATACTTCGGCAGGATGCGGTCCAGGAGCTCAAACTTGCCAGCAGATCTCCAGAGTAGATCGTTGCTGACGTTGGCAGGGTTCATCTGGTTCTCGACCTCACCGAAGACGAAGGGGTGATTGCAGAGCTTCCGGAGCTGCATGATCATGTTGCTCAGACCCTTCGCAGTGCTCTTGCCGCCCTTACCGTCGCTGACAGCAATTTTATTGTGAGTGACCATTTGCTTGTAGAGGCGAGACTGCAATGCTGAGAATCTGCATTTGATGACCTTCTCGGTCTTGTCGGGCAGGTCCTTCTCGACGTCCTTCTTCAGACGGCGGAGCAAGAACGGACGCAGAACCTTGTGCAGGCGACGAATGACGAGGATCTGCTCCTCTTCCGTCAGCTCCATCTTGTCTTGACCTCCCGTATTGGCAAAGGGAGTGTTGAACCACTCATCAAAGGTCTTTGCAGACTTGAAGATGTTGGGCAGGGTGAAATTCAGCATGGCCCACAGCTCAGACAAGTTGTTCTGCAGCGGTGTACCCGTGAGGATGAGACGGAACCTGGTCGAGTAGTACTGCTGGATAGTGGCGCTCAGCTTCGAGTTCGAGTTCTTCATACGATGACCCTCGTCGATGATCATGTGGAACCACTTGATCTTGCTAAGAATGTTGCGGTCCTTGATGATGTACTCGTACGTCGTCAGCAGCACCTGGAACCTGCCCTGCCGGATCTTGTCCTGCTGCACCTTTCGGGTGTTTGGCGGACCCTTGTAAACAACCTTGGCAATCGAAGGGGCCCATTTGTCAAACTCGAGATTCCAGTTTGTCAACGTGCTGAGAGGGACGATGACAAGATACGGGCCCATCTGCTGCTTCCTCTCGATCAGGTACGTGATCAGACTGATCGTCTGGATCGTCTTCCCCAATCCCATTTCGTCGGCGAGGATGCCGTTGAGGTTGTTGTTGTAAAGTGAGATCATCCACTGGAGACCCTTGATCTGGTACTCCTTCAGCTTACCGCCGACAAGCATGTCTGCCTGCTCGGTCACCTCCTCCTTGATGCGATGGGCAACAGCGTAGTAGTCGATCTTGCGGCCACCGCCATCCTCGTCCTCGTCATCCTCGTCATCCTCGCTCTCCTCCTCCTGGACAACATCGCCACCGTAGCGTTCTGCAGCAGCGCGCTGCTGGGCCTTAACCGAAGAGGCGAGCTGGTGCAGGAAGCCGTCAGTCTGGCGCAGGAGGTGGGTGATACGGGTGTCCTTGGCCTGGTCGAGGAGCTTGAGGTAAGCCTCCTCATCGTTGGCCTTAAGCGCCTGCAGACGTTGCTTAGCGTTCCGCTCGATGCGCTTCTGCTCCTCCTTTTCGATGTTAAAGTGATGGTTGTACATCAGTTTGCCCATCTTATGCATCCTGTTCTGCTGGCTCTGGGCCGTTACTTGTATCTCATTACGGTGGTTGAAAACAGCATGCAAAAAGTCATTGTGCTTCTTCTTCTCGCGGTTCTCCCTGGCGTCCCGCTGCTGTTTCTCGAGCTTCTCCGTAATGCGGGCCTCCCGCACGTTCTGCTTCTTCAGGCGCCGGTACATGCTGCGGTTCGTCGTCATTGCGAGGTTGTCATAGCACATCATCTGTCGACCGATCCTGTCGCGTAACGCCCGTTGTTTTGAGTACAGCGCAATGGACTTCATCTCGATGATCGCCTTCCGTCTGAGGCTATCGTCGGCTGAGACTGTGTCCTTGGAAGTATCCCAGTGCGCAAGGTTACCCGGCTGGTTCTTCAGCTCGTTATATCGAGTGCTCATCCTGTTGAACACTATCTTCTCGCGGTCTGCCCTTAACTGATCAAAGTCGATGCCGTGGGGAAACAGGCCAGGAATGAACAGCCGAGAGTCGTGACGCGCATGTTCGAAGAGACCGACAGTGGGCTGCAACATGCCCTCAGGGCGCGACAGTCTCTTGAACTTGGGCTCTTTTGGAACCGAAGCAGTAGCGTCATCAGGCTGAGCAGATTCAACACCATTTGGTCCAGCCTTGCTTGGGGTTTGTGACCTGGGGCCCTGAGATGTGGGGGTGACAGAAGACGGCTGAGCCACGGCTGCCGGCCGCCGCTGGCGAGACTGGAAGATTGACTGCTGGAGGTTAACGGGTACGCCGAAGTTCTTAGACAGCATTTTAAACGCCTGAATCTGCTGTCTCAGCAGATTTAGATGAGCAGGAGTGAACTGTCCAGGCGCAGGTCCAACAGGAGAAGCAGCAGCCGCGGCTTGACCATCACCGGAGGTGGATGGCAGGGCGGAAGCACCAAGGTTCGATCCGGGGGCCTGGGTTGTCTGCACACCTAGCTGCCCATTGGTCTGTCCGGTAGGGCCGCTGCCTACCGCTCCGTTGGTAGCCGCAGCTTGCTGCTGCTGCTGCTGCTGCTGCTGCTGCTGTTGTTGTTGCTGCTGTTGTTGCTGCTGCTGCTGTTTCTGCTGCATCTGCTGCTGCAGCTGCGCTTGCTGCTTCCTCAGCTGCGATTGCTGCTGCAGAGCCATTAGGAATTGCTGGGTCTTGATGAGCTCTGGATCGTTTGGAGGAGTGTTATTCGCCTTCATTTGCTTGAAACGCTGTACATTGTCTGTCAACAAGAATGTCCCTAACAATGCGTCAAGGGGGGGGGGGCTGGAGTTCCATGTCATGAGCAAACATACGTCGTACATATCCTTGATCTGTTGCTGCGTCAAGTTGGCCGGGAGGCTGGCACCCGGGAAGTGCCCGGGCCGCCGCAGGCTGTACGGAAGCCATTGGTTCCGTCAGAGAGGGTCACTCTCAAAAGGAATGAATATAAGTCTTGCCACAGACAATTTACGTGAAGCAACTGTCAGCAACGCGCAGGTGTGACAAACAATTAACACAAGCACGGCGAGGTGAACGAAAGACCGAGAAGTATAGCTAGTGAATCAGAGGGAGTAGGGGGGCGTCGAGATGAAGGCCGAGAGGGCGTGCACGGGGGGGGGGGCGGTCGGTCGTGCAGTGTCGAGCTGGAAGGGCCAGGATGGCGCAGTGCAGTCGAGGCTCGGATGCACAAAGGGAGCGACCGTGTTCGCACTGACAAAAGAGCCGTCTAGCGTGAGGTCGAGGGGTTGCTGCCTGAGCAGGTTTGCCTCGCGATGCGATGCGATGCGACCGAACAGGTGGGAGGTCGAAATGCTTGGTGCGCGCCGCGGACGCGGAATGCGGATGCGGTTGCGGTGGGGTGGGATGCGCAGCAGCAAGGCAAGGGAAGGGAAAAAGGCTGGCGGGCGAAATGGAAAATTGGCAGAAGCTGGCCAAATCGGGGGTGATTTGGCGAGAGGCTGCACGAAAGGCGCGGCAAATTCGCGTGCAAACAAGTTTGCTTGGTAGTTTCTGATGGTTGTCGATGGTTGCGGGCGGTTTTGCGATGCGTCGCGCTTCGCCTTTGGATGGAGTGGGTGGGAGTGCTTGGTGATTGAGAATGGGTTTGACCACAAGGCACGTCGCGGGCGCTGGCTGGCGGGCAAGGTTCGTAGGCAGGTGCAGATTTCTCGACGCCTGAGGCAGCAACTGATGACCGGCTTGTGCACGGGCCACACGCTAGGCGTAGGATGCAGCCAATCGAAGCAGAGCCCCGCCACACTAACCACTCCTGGCGTCCTCTTCGGCGACTTACACGAAGTACCCCAGTACCTCGATCCCAGCCAGTCCAGCGAGTCCAGCCCCTGCATTGCTTACGACATCACTCGGCCCATGCAGTCGCGCTCGAGGACCGAGTAAGGCCTGTTAGGAGCTAGCAGGGCTGGCTAGCAGCCATAGACTTGGCCAAAGGATCACGTAACTCCCGAGGTCTGTAGGACTGGTGTAATAAACAAGACAGGGGGTTGCATCCGTGGGTGAAATACACATACTACCTAGGTACCTGCGATCCTGGTGGTAGACAGGCAATGTCCTCATCTACCGCTTGACCTTCTTCTTATCCGGACCCTCCTCCTCGTCGCTGATGTCCGCATACTGCGTGACAGGCTGCGTCTCCTTCCACGCATTCGTGAACAGCGGGTCCTTCTTGGCAAGATCGGCATACTTGAGCAGCGCCTCCCTAGGATCCTCGTGCAGCATCTTACTGAGCGGGATGTTCTCCTCGATATGCTTCTCATCCGGCTGGCTGCGCATGAACGGCGTGATCTGCTGCACCTGCGGCCTTCGCGGGTCCACAGGTTTGCTTGTGCCTGTAATACCAGCCTTGCGCTGCTGTGCAGACATGGCCCCCGGCGCCACGATGCTGTCGCCAGAGAGGCTAAGCGTCTGATCCATTGTAAATTCCGGGTTGTCGTCGACGTGCCGCTTCTTGGGCGCCTTGCTCATCACGTCTACAGCGCCGCGCTGAGACATCGATGGGTTGTAAAGGACGTGTGTCTCTGCGTTTGCCGAGCCCGTGATGATCTGATTGAGCTTCTGGTGCCATTCCGTCACGATCAACGGCACGCCCGGTGTGATCGGGGTAACGTGTTCTGCTTTGAGGTTCCCCGGGTTGAGGATGTGAAGATGACCAGATGCGGACCCAGTAATAATCGCTGTGGAGTTGGGCGAGTATTTAATATTAGCCATTGAGAACCTGTCCGATGTAGATGGATGCTCGACCGAGACCAGGGGCTGTTTGAACCTGCGAGTGTCCCAAAGCTTGATCAGGCCGTCCCCGCCTCTTGTCACGACCATCCGGCCGTCTGAACTGATGTCCACACCACTGGTCCATGTGTCCGGCTTGTGGGCGTCTCGAATCTCCGCGGTCGGTCGCGTAAATGGGCCGTCGCCACTATACATGACCAGCGAGCCGTCGAGGGCAGCTGCAACTAGAACATTGCTGCCGCCTTGGGCTGGCGCACCCCACGCCACTGCAGTCATCCTAGTCCGCCCCGCGGAGCCGGCGGCCTTGGACTTGAAGACGATGACCTCCTTTTGGCTGCGCCTGTTGTTGACGTCCCATATTCGCAGCGTGCTGTCCGTGCCGGCCGTGACGCACAGGTTCCGGTCGGTCGGATGCCAGGTGCCGGTTGTGACCTCGGAGACGTGGCCTTTTGTATTGTGCATGTCCCTCAGGTACATGTCCCCCTTCACAAACTCCGTCAGGATGTCTCCATCCCTCGACAGGATCTTGGCCTGTGGGTGCGCCGCGATGCACAGTAATGCGCCGCCGCCGCCTGCGAGCGGGTTGAACTTGACGAGGTTCAGCGGGTACGATTCCGCCGCCGTGGTGGAGCTCCTGGTCTCCCACGGGTCGATGCTTCGGAAAGCGCGCAGGGTGGTCGGCGTCATCGAGGCAAAGTCGTGGAGCTTGACGGTGCCGTCCAGGGAGCCAGTCGCCAGCCGCGATCCCGAAGGGTCGGCGGAAACGCTGGTCACGGTCCGCTCGTGGGTCTTCAAGACGAGCTCGTGGGAGACGGGGTATTCGTCTTCGTCGTCGCCGGACGAGTCATCCGAGTCGTCGTCATCGCTGTCGCCATCAGAATCAGATTTCGAGCCTCCTTTGGATCCTTCAGCTTTCACCTGTGGTTGGTCCTTTGGCTTCTTGGCGGTCCTCTTGCTGCGGTCTATCTGCGCGGCAATGTCTGCATCTTTTGACTTCTTGCCGAATGAGCTAGGAAGGAAAGCTCGCATCGGGTCATCAGCCGCCAGCTCTGGCCCCTCGACCTCGAATTCCTCGCTGTCGCTCATTCTGGCACGCAGCTGTCGCGCCGGGTCGCAGTCCGTCCGGTGATGGAAGAATTGGGTGGGTGTCGACGTCGGGAAGGCAAGACCGCCGGGAGGGTTTGGTTGTAAAAGTGTGTGACGACAGGTGTGGAGTTGAACCCAAAGTGTAACTAACGGTCAAGATCCATCGCCTGATCTGCCCTCGCATGTAAATAATCACCCTCTGCTTGCTACCCCGGATCCTTGCGGGGAGCTCTTCGGCCCGCCAAAACTGCCCCGCGAATGACGTTCGACTGCTATCAAACCGCCGCTGCCTCAAACCTCCCATCATCATGGTCCCAAACTCACCCCAAGCCTCACACACCACCACGATCCTCTTCTTCGCGCTCATCATAATCGCCTTCTTCCCAGGGATATTCCACTACATCTGGACCTTCCCTCTCAGCCTCGTCCTCTCCTCGACACCAACGTACAACACGGGCGACCCGGCGGGTGACATCAGGATGGGCTCGTGGTACCAGAAGCAGTTCACCCTCCCCAGCAAGTCGCGGGGCTCGTACCTCATCACCGACCACGTCGTCAGCTCGCTGCCCGAGCTGAAGCAGTACAAGGTCGGGCTGCTGAACCTCTTCATCCAGCACACGAGCTGCGCCCTCAGCCTCAACGAGAACTGGGACGACGACGTCCGCGCCGACATGAGCGACGCCCTGGATCGGATAGCCCCGGAGGCCGGGCCCAAGGGGGAGGAGCTTTACCGCCATTCCGCCGGTGAGTGTGACCGTTTTGTCATGAACCCGGTATATACGTGTCACGTACAATCGCTAACATGAGGGGGACCACCACCAGAGGGCGCGGATGACATGCCTGCTCACATCAAGTCGGCACTGGTCGGCGCGTCAGTCACGATACCGATCCGGGACGGGAAGCTGGCAACAGGTACTTGGCAAGGAATATGTATGGCCTGCCCCTTTGGATCTTGGTTCCTTCAATTTCCCTTTCAAGAGGTAATACTGACCTCAATCTTTCAGGGTATCTTGAGTTCAGAGCAGCGAAGCACCAGAGACGTGTTGTCGCAACCATCCAGGGAGAGAAGGCATAGAAATCAGCGTTCTGCACCTGTAACTACGGTGTAAACCGTGGAATTGTATTTCGTTGCTGATGTGACCATCAGACTTCAAACCGCTGTAACCATCTTTGCTCATACTATCAATGTGCTTTTACCCAGTCTACCATTGGGCATTTTCGTCCTGCACTGGAATATCCTTACTTGATCCAGGTTTTTGCCTCTTCAGCCCTGGGTGGTCAGGCGTTGGCGCTTCCACCGGTAGGTGCCCAGTTTGGGTATCATTAATAATCTCATTTCCCAATGTGCATAATGCTTGCCACGGCAATGCTTCAAACCCAACGCACGCACCGACTCCAGTGACCCTTAGTTCTATCTTCAATGGCAACTGCTGTCCTGAGTTGTAGACAGCCATAAGGCCAAGGGCCCCCCACACAGGGGAAGCATTAGTCGCCTGTCTGTGCGGCTCTCATCCACCGTTCTAAAAAAAAATCCCTGATGTGAATTCTTGCAATCTTGCGTCTGCCAGATGCACCCGGTCGCTACTCCGGCGCATCTTCCTCTTTCATGCTGACGTCGCCGCCGGCCAGGACTTGGGTCTTAGGTTCGTAGCCATCCGGCGCCCTACCGCCAGGAGTCTGAGCCACGACCTTGCCGTTCTCGTCGACGAATTCGAAGTTGTAGCGGCTGAGCAGGTGGGGTATTGCGGAGAGCTGGGGCCCGTAGCGGGCGGTGTTATCGTAGAGCTCGAAGAGAGGGACGGCCAGCAGCTTCATGTTCTTTGGGACACTCAGGACCTCTGCGGGCGGGCGGCACGGTCAGTAAACAAGCTGGGGGCTAGGTTGGCAGCGGTTCTGTTCTTGCACCGTACGTACTGGTCTTGGGGAGCTGGATGAAGTAGAGCTTCTTGCACTCCTTGGGCCG
This sequence comes from Stenocarpella maydis, assembly GCA_002270565.1. Taxonomy (NCBI): domain Eukaryota; kingdom Fungi; phylum Ascomycota; class Sordariomycetes; order Diaporthales; family Diaporthaceae; genus Stenocarpella; species Stenocarpella maydis. The sequence goes on along the minus strand of NQMI01000029.1, from coordinate 183,884 downwards.
GGTCACATGTGCCGGGACGAAGGGGTACATGAAGGTCTCGAAGTTGGGGCGCCACCACTGGGCGAGGCAGTCGCCGATGTTCCAGTCGGCGGCGTCCTGGCCGTCGCCGAGGCTGCCGACGGGGGCCAGGCGCTCGTCGAGCCTGGTCTTGAAGCCCTCGATCTCGTCGTCGCCTTCCTTCAGGTAGTCGCCTGGGAGCTTGAAGAAGGCGTTCGCGATCTGCAGCATGAGGATGTGGGGGTGGTTGTGCTCGTGGCAGACGAGGATGCCCTCGCAGGTGCGGCGCATGCCATGCTGGTTGTAGTGCTCCTCGAGGCGTTTAAGCCGAGCAACCACGCTGGGGTCCTCCTCGGGTTGGGTCTCCTTGACACCGAATGTGTAGTTGGACAGTGGGTAGAGTCGGATTGTCTCTGGTTGGTTGGCTTCAAAGGGGCGGGGGATGATGGGCGGCTTCGACGAGCGCATCGAATCAGGCGCGATGGTCGACATGGCTGGCGACCTGGATAAAGGTGCTTGTATGGAGGATGCTTTGGACCGAAAGCTTAAGGCACAACCAGGTCAGGGAGGAGCATGGGGCGTGGGCTGTTAATGGCCAGCGGTGAAGATGGAGAGGCTTGAGCTTATGGCCATGGGATGCAGCCCTTGTGAGATGGAAAGGAGCTCGAGCTGCAACGTGAGGCTCTCTCTGAGGGAAGCCGGGATACTGCCACGCATCTGATTGCAACCTCTACACCCAGGGCGGTGGGCGGTGGGCGGTGAAGCTCCCGCTGTTAGTGAGCCCACTACCCGGATGCCCCCTGCACTAGACCTTAAGTCCGTACCCGAGTACGTACCTATCTCGGCTCCCTGTGGTGTGGTATAAGTGACAGGGGTGCTGCCATCGCAACGACCTGTGATAGTGTACAGCAAAACCTCGACTAAAAGACCCAAGATTTGGGAACAAGGTCTAGAAGAGTACACTAAACCTAGGGTCCCGGACCTTGACTAAATCTCCCGACGGTCAAGGCCGCCTCCACAACGGCCAATGATGCATGCCCCTCTACGAGCAATAACAGACAAGGCAATAGCTACATTTAGCCGGCAGTCGCACGATGACGACGACGATGAGGATGGCCTCGAATTAGCTTTGCCTGTCGCCCGGTCACTCCCGTTCACGGACCTCCGGTCCTACCGGAACCCTCCCGGTATCGCCATGAGGTTTTTCGTTCTAGAAGCGTGCACATGCGGGCGGTGGAGGGGCCGCTTCTTGGGTCTCACACAGCTCCCACCCCCACGTTTCGGCGGCCGGGCTCGGCCAGCATTGTCCAATAGCATCAGCGTGGATAAATGAAATGGCATCGTTGACCTGAGGGGGCCAAGTGGTCCCGCACACCTACGCCTTTGGGCTTACAACAGTGCCACTGCTTTAGCTTCCGCTGTACTGTGTATGCACCAGAGTATATATCTATATATATACGTGTGTGTGTATATGTATGTATGTGTATAGGTGTATAGGTGTATAGGCGTGTTGCACCTCAGACTTCTCTAGTATCAATATTAGGCGTGGACCACATTAGATCCAACAAGTCATCTGATATCGACTATTACGTTCCAAACCTAAGCACCCACAGCACATCAAAACACCATATAATTTGATCAAGTCCACAAAATGGGTATAGTTCCAGTTCTCACGCCTGAGGAAAAGGAACACTTCCTCGCCAATGGCTGGCTCAAGTAAGTCCACAACCACACCGACCAACACCTCTCTGCTCATGTACACCTACCAACCAACCACCCGCCCAGGATCCCCGGCGCCTTCACCAAGGAGCAGGCCGCCGAGGTGACCAAGGACGTCTGGACGCGGCTGGGCATGGACCCGGACGACAAGACGACGTGGCACAGGCAGTGGACCAACATGCCCCACCACCGCACCTTCGACGCGCGCGACTTCGCCCCCCGCGCCTGGGCCGCCATCTGCGAGCTCTGCGGCGGCGAGGACCGCGTCGACCCGGCCTTCCGCCAGTGGCGCGACGGCCTCATCGTGAACCTGGGCTCCCCGGAGCGCGAGGGCCGGCCCGACCCGCCGCGGGACCTCGAGCGCTGGCACGTCGACGGCGACTTCTTTGTGCACTACCTCGACTCGCCCGAGCAGGCCCTCCTGGTCGTCCCGCTCTTCACCGACGTCCCGCCCTCGGGCGGCGGCACCATGATCTACCCGCGCGGCATGCGCGAGGTCGCAGCCCACCTGCGCGACCACCCGGAGGGCGTCTCGCCGCGCATGGTCCCCCGCGGCGAGCCCGGGTTCCGCGCCGACCAGGTGTCCGACCAGGGCCTGGCCTGGTACCGCGAGGTCGCGTCGCGCGGCGCCGACGGCGACTTTGTCGAGGTGTGCGGGGCCGCGGGGGACGTCTACGTGCTGCACCCGCTCATGATGCATTCCAACACCAACAACCCGCTGCGGCACGTGAGGATCATCACAAACCCGCCCGTCGCGCTGCGGGAGCCGTTCAGGTTCCACAGAAACGACTGCAGCGAGTACAGCCTTGTGGAGAGGGCGACGCTTAGGATGCTGGGGAAGGGCGAGGGCGAGGGGCTGGAGGGGTGGGCCATCACGCACCCGCGGGAGCAGATCGTCCCCGAGAGGGTGCGGATCCAGGAGCGGTGGAAGAAGGAGGAGCTCAGGAGGCTGGAGGAGCAGAGGAGGCTGGAGGAGCAGCGTGGGTTGGCTGCTGCTTCCGCGTGAGATTCACATTGTCCTGTGGGATGACACACACACACGAAGAAGATCCCGTCGCACGGAGGCAGGGGTCTTTAGCACTTGAATGCAAGGCCCTGGATCGTACCATTTGGCTAAGATTCGGTTATTAAAGCAGGCTTGCTAAATCATTACTCTTCCCTGTGCCTCCTGAACCTGTAAATGCGAGGCCACGGCTGCGGTCTATTGCAAGACACCCATTCGTGTCGGAAAAAATAAGGGGCTAAATCGCAACGCAAAAAGGGGGAAAGGAGGTATATAATGAAGAGAGACGGGGGCGAAAAACAAAACAGCAAACGCCGAGAAGGGTATCTTCCCTCCGTTTTCCCCTTGCCCTGTAAACACGCCCTGAATTTTGGTTGGTCCTCAACTCCAGAATGCATGTTCCAGAATGCATGTTTCCAAATGAATCTAGCATGACGAACACGGCGCTCTTTTCTTCGCCGAACAGTGCCAGCGACAGCAACAAGTCCTGCTGTACCCGCACCTATGAGAGATGAAAAAGGAAACCTGGAAATGATGGCTGCAGAGAAGGAGAGAAGAGGAACCCGTTCATACACCTGCTGATACGGGCCTCTGGCCCTCGAGCCATTATCTGCCCTATGAGTCCATTGACCACTCCTTCCTGAGTCCGCTCCTGAGCCCGTACTCACTCCGCCTGGCAACTTTCTCCAGGTGTTTCGACCTGGACGATCTCTTCGTACTGCCACCTCTCAGCTCGGACACCCGCTTGGACATTGTCGCCTTCGACGGGGATGGCTCCAATTCAGCGTCTTCCTCGGGTTCGACATAGTCTTCGCCTTGAGCACCTTGACTGGCTCTCTGGACGGGTTTGGTCAATTCGAGGTCCTCCTCGGTAGGCGGAGTGCGGTTCGCAGGTCGGAATCCGACTGCTTTCACGGTCGATGATCCAAAGGCCCCCTCCTGTCCGGACTTTTGACGCCTGGCCGGGGTGCCGTGGCTGTCCCTGTCCTCGGCAGCTCCACGCTTCTTGCTGATGTCTTGGTGACTTGGAGGGCCAGTACCCTTTCCCTTGGTTGGCCCTTGCTGCACAGCCAAGTCCTGAGATGCTCCCAGATTAGCTCTCTTTTGCTGTTGGGGGCCAACATCTGTAATACTTTGCTCTGTAGACGCCCTCTTCGCAGGACCATGCCCTGGGGGACTTTTCCGGGTAGGAACCTTCTGCGCAGAATCTTGCTCGGTCGCCTCCACACGTGAGCGTCTCCGACGAGCGGTGGTTTTCTGACGTCCCCTCTTCTGGCCGGAAGAAGAACCCTACTTCTTATCTTCCCGCGCCGGCGAGGGGTCAGCTTGCGAGTCCATCGAGTTCTTGCCACGGGATTTCCTACTCCCCGTCGTGTGCGTCCAACCGCGGATCTGCGTCGGCCCGTGGGACGGCGGTGGTGCAGTAGCTGAGTAGTCTCTGATGCCTTCGTATGGATTGTACATGAGTGTCCGTAGCTCGGACCCATTGCTATCCCAAGTCTCCGCCTGTCTGGGCGCGGGCTTGATCTCGCGGTACTGCTTGTTATTGCTGCTGCCGCTGTTGCGAACAGACGATATGCTGCCACTGCGTCTTCCCGGAGAGGTCGACACTGCTGAGTGTGTATTGTGATAGGGAGGAGGGCTCTGTAAAACCTGACCCTGCTGCCCGGTGCCTTGGTCGTACTGCACCTGATGCTGGCCCCCCATGGATGATCCCGGAGGATATGGATGCTGCATGGCATAGGGCGCCAGCTGCTGATGGCCCGGCTGCATCGCTGGCTGGGCCATGTAACCTGGGCGAGTGCCTTGCTCTGTAGACATCAAAGGCTGATCGGGCCCATATCCGTTTGAAGGATATGATTGATCGGCATATGCGTTGTGGAGCGGTGGAGGAGGGTAATGCGCTCCTTGATCATTGGGATTCATCGCGATGTGTTGGCCGGCCTGGGGCCCCGGGGCCGCTGGGTGCATGAGCTGACCGGACCCCGACCCACGGTGTAGTGGCCGCAACGGTGGCAATGGCTGCGACTCTGCCCCGGCTGGATTGCTGAAGGGCGTCCGTCCCGGTGATCCATCCGGGGCTGCAGCTGGTCTTGGGGCCGGCGCCAGGGGTGGTCCGGGATACTGCGGCATCTGAGAAGGCTCAGGGTAATCCGGAGCCTGAGTTGGCGCCTGCGGAGTCGGGGTGGATGGGGAATTGAGAGCCGTCTGGAAGAAGCTGGGCTGTGAAGGCTGCCTTTGCTGAGCCTGCTGCGGCTTCTGATGCTGGACAGTCTTTGGCGGCTGACCATCCTCGAACAGCTGTGGGTCCAAGAGGGCATCGTCTGTATTTGGTACTGGAACATATCGCTCGTCAGATGCATGCGGCAAAGGGCGCGCCATATGTGGATGTTCGTAAGGCACGTCTGACTCTCGATATCCATATGACTCGGGGGCCGCTGGTTGGGGGTTCTGCCCATGGTGACCAGGGGCTGGTTGCGGAGCCTGCATCGCCTGCATCATGTGCTGGCGTTCGTGAGCAGTCTCGGGTCCTCGGTAGGTAAAGTGCTCGGGCGGCGCCAAGGGTGACTGTGGTACCTGCTGGTCGTGGAAGTTCTGATGAGGCTGAACAGCATACGGCCGGCCCCCGCCCATGAAGTGCTCTGGCATGGCGAGCTGCGGCCCGGATTCTTGCTGGGGGTCTGGGTAATCGGGAGGTTCCATCGCGACATCCGCTTGCACGAGTTCTTGAGGATCCCGCAATTGCTTGGGACGGACCGGCTCAGGCATTTGGATCTGAATCTGCGGCGGCTCGTCGACTTTGGAGCCCGAGGCTGGCTCGACGCGCGGCTCCGCATCTTGAGTGACGATGTCGGCCAGGATTTTCATGGCGGAGTTATCTTCGACGGGTGGGGTTGAAGCTGGGGGTAAATTGGAATTTCCAAAGATGTCTCTGACCGCGTCGTAGGGCCTCGACATAGTCGAAGGCCGTGAAAGCGCAGGCGAGGCGGCCTGCGCTCCCTGCGTGCTCTGGGCCTCTTGTGCCTCTCGAGACTCCAAGGCAGAGCTAGCGATGACCAGTAAATCGATGTTGTAGGCGCCCAATTGCTGATCCTGCTCGTCTTGAGCCTCGTCTTCCTCCTGCTCGAGTTTTATACGATGGTCCTCACGTTCGTTCAGTAGCCTCTCCGTCTCGGCATCGTAGAGATCGTCTTCTGTCAGGTCCTCCTGGTCCATGAACCGACTCAACATGCCCTTGAGGGTCTTCTTTACGTAAGCTCCTTCGGCCTTGGCCTTCGAAATAGACCGAGAGGTATGGATAATCTTGCCATCGGGTGGAACAAATACAGTGGGCTTCCAGCCGGACTGGTACGGCCTTGGTGGCTCTTCGTCGTTGACAGAGCTCTCCAAGAACAGGCCGTATTTCGGGTGCAGCTTGTGCTTCGCGATCAATTCCTGATCGAGGTCGCCGTCGGCATATTGGGTCGCATCGTACGTCCAAAGTGTGCGGTCAAAGAACATGGCGTTCGAGTTGGGCTGGCCAAGAAACTTCTTGCGCTTGGCCTTGGTGGCGCCCCGGCTCTTGTCGTTGGTCGAGTCGCGGAAGCCAATCTCGTGGGGCTCATACTCGAACAGCGCAGGGAGCATGATGCGGTTGTTGGGCATGTCACCAGCCCTGGCTCTCTTATTGATGAGCCTCGCACCGTACTCATCGGGCTCTGTTGCGCCGTTGGGAAGCGGAGGCATGGTCTCGTCCTCTCCAGCATCGGACTCCTCGGCCTCGGCGGATGGTGACCGTGCAGGCATCTGCTTCCGCTTTCTGCCACGGGTCGCCGCCGTGGGCTCATTTGGTGGTGATGGGTTGTCGTCATTATCGTCAACGGGTGACGGCGAAGGCGGCTGGCTCGCTGGCTCGTCTGGGGCCACTGCAGATAGAAGACCGCCGATGTGGCGAGGCAGGTCGGCGCCGGCCTTGTTCTCCTGGGAGCTCACCGGCCGCTTAGGTGTGGGCTGGCCCTCGAGGAGGTCCGCGCCCTTGCGCTTGATGGGAGTTCGGGCAGCCTTGGACTTGTTTGCTTCCGAGGCCAGCTCCGGATGCAGATGGGGATACGGAACTTCCACCCCCCTGTGGATCTTTCGATAAATACCTTGCTCCGCAGCCTCCTCTGTGGTAACTGACTTGTAGTTCCAGGAGAGGTCCAGTTTCTTGAGAACGGTTAGGCACAAGCACAACAATCCGAGCAGGCTTTGGGATATGGAGACCTACATTTACCGGGTCCCTGGTCCTCTGCAGGTCTTCCAGTATGTCGAGGCGTCTGAGCTGGGCGTCGAAGTAATCCTCGAGCAGGTCATCCCAGCGGTTCTGGCAGGTGTGAGCAGATGCGGCGGGGTGGGGAAGCAGCCGAGAAGTAGATGAAAAGACCATGGCTGGTTGATTGAGAGCTTACATGAAATGATTCGCCGGTGTAGGCCAGTTTTGCGGACCACTCGTGTTCTGCGGTTGCTTTGCTGAGGTTCAATTTTGCTTCAAGCTCCGACAGCCGATCTTGGAGTCGCTGGTCCAGAAAGCGGGTGATGTCGGCGTACTGGTCAACCTCCTGGTGGGCGTCGAATTTGGACTTGAGCAGGTCAATATTCCGATCTGCAAGCTCCTCGAGAGCTGGTCTCATTGCGGCTGCCACGGTAGCATAAGCATTTTTCAGATCGCGCTGACGCTCGTGAGCAGCCTGGGCGCGAGACGTCTCGTAGACCTTTTGGCGGCCGCGCCGCCCGGCAGTGGGTTTTCTGCCAGCGCGGGCTGAAGCAGCTCCTCTGGCCGAGGAGCCTCTTCCTCTGCCTCGACCTCTCTTGGTCGGGCTGGGTTGATGAGGGGCAGGGTCACTCATGCTGCCATTCAAATGGTGAGGTTGTGAATAAGTGCAGGGTGAGACGGGAGAGTCTGAGTGGAATGGGGGAAATCAGGATAGGGTGCGAGAACGGGTGCGTCAGGGAATGCGAGAAACGGGGACCTGACGGGCAGCCTTGAAGTAGTCGAACCTGGGCTGCAATGTTTTGAGGGCCGCTGGATGGGAGCGTAATTTGGGCTGGCGGCGTGTAGGTCCTGTGAGGAAGAAAGTAATGTGACGGGTTGCTGGCTGGTGGACGGATTGGCGTGTGTTGCTCTAATCCGCCAGGCGAGATAATGAGACCAGCAGAATGCAAAGATGGCTGCGCACAAGGCCGTGTCGACGGGGTCAACAAAGGCGGCTGGGCGACAAGAGAGGACTCCAATAACAGGGTCTCACGAATTGACGGGTTGTTCGGGGAGGCTGTGGTCAGGATATCTTGACTGATGCTGTCGCCATGTCGGTGTCAATGCCAAAGGGGATCCAATCCAATCCGTTACTGTGTGGTGCAGTGGCTGCTGCTGGGCCAGAGGTACAAGGTACTTGCGGAGATTTTTGACCTCAGCACCTACTTTGCCGCTTTGGGTAACAAAAAAACCTGACTTCAACACCCTGGCGCTCCCCCGGAGTGAAACTGCAGACTATGCTTGTGGGGGAGAACAATAGCATTTCTGATCTGTCTGGCTTATTACTAGAAGTATTCAATTGTTTCTATGTCAATAGCAGTGGCATGTATTGGGTTTTGAGTGACCGGCTGCTGCTGCTGCTGCAGGCGACCCTTCATTCGCCCAGACCCGACGTCTTCTCCGTCCACTCTTGTAGTGCTTTTGGTGCATGGTCACAACATGCTGGTCCCTCGCATCTTCCAAAATCTACTCTATGCAACTCAGACTTGGGAGCTCTATTCCCACACTGATCGATTCCTTGGCCAGAATGATCGAGCTCACATGAGGTAGGCCCACATCATCACATGTGGCTGGTTCTGCATCGAGAGGAGCTCGCAATTCCGCGTCACGCGGTCTCTAGCGTCACTGCATCACAAGCCTGATTGTTGACAGCAGCTCCCGCTCAACTTATCCTCCGGTTTATGTTCCTGTCTCGTTTTCCTGCCTCTCATCTAAGGCTGAAGATCCTCGGAGTGAATTCCCCGCCCTATCTGTGCACGGTATAACTGTCTGCTGATGCTGCGTCTGCCTCTGCGTCTGCCTCTGTGCGAGTCGCTCATAACATTATGTCGGTGTCAGTAGAAACACCGTTAGGTGGCCAATTCCTCCAACGACAGTTCTCAGTCCGGATGGCAATGATCGTTTTGGGTGGCCTCCAAGGTTCCTATTTACAGCAGGATACTCGGACTCTGCATCTTTTATAGTACATAGATATACGTTTCCCTGTTCGGCCTCCTGTGAAATAGTGTCCAGGAACTCATCTCACTGCGCATCCTCGTACTGTACTATCTCCTTATTTACGGAGTCAGGGTATCTCGTCTCGCGTCGCATGCCGTGGCGGTGGGGCTGTCACCAATTTATGGGGCCTCGGAACAGCCACAACCATTTCCGATCCAGAATCTCCTATTCACGTCGATTATACCTCTGGATATGTCTCCTATCCCCGCCTCCGATGCAGAAGTATGCCTGCACTTCACCTTTCCCGCGTGCGAGCACCTGCCTCGAGCTCCTCCTAGCATTGAATGCTGGCAGTGAAACGGTCCGCCGGCAGGATCCGTCATGTTCCTTGCTCTGGAAGTATTAGATACTTCGTCTTGCTTATGTCACCATTACATGGCCGTTGATTGGCCTGTACCCCTGGTTCATCTATTTCTGGGGTCAAGTGTGGTTGACCAGCCTTGGAAAAGCGGGCTCGGCCGCGTAGGCTCCTGAAGCGCATCAATGCACCAGATCCATCTCAGTTCGAATCAAGCCTCATCCTTCTAACTCACTCGCATATTGCCAACAAGCACAGTCCTGACTTTAAGCAGTCAGGCATCTGCCGGAAAATATGTCCAAGAAACGCAGGACCGGACCGCAGAAGCACAGGCCAGCCTCTCACAAGGCCCAGGCCAACGACAAGAAACCAGCCCACAAGACCGGAAAACCACAGGCCAAGCCCGGCGGCAGCAGCAACACTAATAATACTCATGCTCGTGATCTCGAGCCCACCATTCCCTTCTCGCCCGAAGACTCTATACTCCTCGTTGGAGACGGTGATCTCAGCTTCTCCAGGGCGCTTATGGAGCACCACTACTGCGAGAATGTCACGGCAACTGTACTGGAGAAGGATCTTGACGAGCTCACTGCCAAGTACCCTCATGTGAAGGAGAACGTGGAGCTTATCGAGGCTGAGGGAAGCAAGGTGGTGTATGGGGTAGACGCCAAGAGAATGGGGCCATGGGCCAAGAAGTCGGGTAAAGACTCGGTCGGCATCATGGACAGGATAAGTATGTCTGCCTAGCTATTCCTCCACCATCTTCAGTACAAATATGGCTAACCACCACTCTGCGCAGTATTCAACTTCCCCCACGTGGGAGGCAAGAGCACAGATGTCAACCGCCAAGTACGGTACAACCAGGAACTGCTCGTCGAGTTCTTCAAGCGGGCGCTGCTCTCGCTGGCGCCGGGGGGCACCATCATCGTCACCCTTTTCGAGGGAGAGCCCTACACCCTGTGGAACGTCCGCGACCTGGCGCGGCACTCGGGCCTGCAGGTCGAGCGCAGCTTCCGCTTCCAGGCCTCCGCGTACCCGGGGTACCACCACGCGAGGACGCTCGGCGTCATCAAGAACAAGCAAGGGGACATCGGCGGCGGCTGGAAGGGCGAAGACCGCGCTGCCCGGAGCTACGTGTTTGTGAGGAAGGACGAGGTGCCGAAGGCGGTTTCGAAGAAGCGCAAGCGCTCAAATGATGACGAGGACAGCGACGATTCGGATTGAATGGGCAGGTTTCCGGCGTTGTGTTCGATCTCGAATTTGTCTGTGGACGACCAGATTGGTCAGCCTCTGTGATCGACTCGTCAGACGACAAAGCCACGATACACTTGTCCGCACAGGAATCAGTCATATGGGATACCCGAGACAAATATCCTATGGCAAGGCTTGCAGGCACGGCAAGAAGCTCAAAATACGCAGAGTGGCAGCCGGAGATGTCCAACGAGGAACCTATCTCCTCGACGTCGCCATGCGGCATGCGAGGACATGGCCAGTATCAGACCGAGGATACAGTCAGTCAGTCAGTCAGTCACTGATGGGCAAGGGCCATCTCGGATGGCCGTCTACCCAGCGCCTCCGCCGTGTCTCCCCCAGCACAGCGGCCCCTGAACTGGGCCACTTATGAGCGGCTTAGAGACAGCGCGGAAAGGATACTCCTTACCTTCCAACGAGGGAGTTCGCAGAGCGAGGGAAGTGCTCCATCCACGATGCTGAATGGCCCAAGGCTCATTGGAGGCATCCGGCCCACTACAGGTCTATAGTATGAGTTGTTTGATGGTCAAGTCTCAACATGGGGCTCGAGATGCATGGCCACGAGAGACATGAATAGCTTCATTCTCCACATATTCGTCGTTCTAGTGTCACAATTTCAGGGGAATCGTGTACACTGCTCACGAACAATCGCACCCTATGCATTTAGGCTCGTCCCGCACCGAAGACACTCCATAGGCATACTGTCGGATGCCCAGACCATGGCAGTCCTCAGACAGTAGTACGTCTAGCATAGTCATGATGGCGCCCTCCGGCCACACCTAATACGAGGAGTGGAGGAATATAGCTGGCCGAACAAGGGTGTCTGGAGCGATACCGGGTGCTTCACCGTTCCCCGAGCCACCAAGCCGCCACTGCTGTGGCACTTTTATACCCCGACCAGGAAAGGCCGGTCAGCGAACGACCGGTGCACTCGAACACTCGGGCCCGGCCATGTGAGAGGCTGTCTCTCGAGCACAAGGGACGCACCGCCACCGATCTCGTCCACGCCAACAGCCCGCCCGTGTCGTACTGGAGGTCCGCCGGCCCACGCTGCACTCCTCCGGGGCTGCCGGCCGGCCGCTGTCGTCTGCGCGCACCCGTAATTATACAGCGCATGCATCACACCCCTCAAGCACGTCTATCTATCGCCCTTTTTCTCAAGACAGCCACACAGAGACACAGGCATCTTTTGACAAAACGCAGGGCGGGAACACTGTGCTGGATACGTTGCAAGTGTTGCTGCATCAAGGGGCTCCAGGGGACGGCGAGCCCTCGACGGTGTCGGTTATTTTATCATTGCGTTGGTTGATATGCAAGTAGCCTTTCCCAAAAGGCGTAGCTCCCACTTCGTGCCACAGTTCCGGCCGCTGTATGTGGGCATTCCATGCACATCCAACAAGGGAAAACCCTAAGGCTTCTATCTTCCTCCGAGACCACGCCATTCTCTCATACCATGCCTCGACATTCTATTCCACTTCTGTGTCTTAAAACAAGATGAGACGCAGCAGACTGAATCTGTTGAGCCCGCATGGTCTCAATCCGGTGCGGGATCTGATGAGGGGCGCCATCTGCTGCTGCTCTTCCTCGTTCGGCTACCCAAAGCGGTCATGATCACCGCGGCCTGCTCACCCCGGATCTCTCACTCCCCTGCTCCTTGATGCGATCAGGCGATGCAATATATACGGGAGCCCATGGGCAGTAGCGAACGGCACACACCCGACGCCCAGAACCACGTAATTATGGGTGGAATGGCTTCTATTTGCTGGCCATATCGCCCGACATGTAATGCATCAATGCACGCCGCGCGGCACAAACGCCCAACTTATCGGTCCCATGATCGACACCCCCCACCGGAGGGGGGATACACAGGCTGAAGTTGCGGCACCGTCCCAAACATCCTTATAACCCACTGGCAGACAGAATCAATGCACAGTGAGGAAAACGGTTGGACCTCTCCCCATCATTCCTAGCACTCGGTGATGTCTGCCCACGCTCATTCTTGTCCCGTGGGCAATAAATTCGAAGGGTATGTGCATATGACACCTGCAAGGGACGGCAGGGGGGTAGTTGGGGCCGGTGGGCAGACCCGCGCCCACACGCGCACTCACCAAGGTCGTCGACACACGCACACACTCGTGGTATAGTCCAAGACAAGCTGCAAGACCCCCTTCCCCCAAATACGGGAGCGGGAACACGCGGTGGCGCAGAGCCCCTTTGCCCCCGGGCTCCAGTGGCCGGGTAAAGGGTACTTCGCTGGTGACGGGGAGAAAGGGGGGGGGGCGGCCCGACAGGCAGATGTTGGGTCTCGCGTTTGCCTCAGGGCCCACGACAAGACTGAGACTGAGGGTTGCACGCTGGAGACTGGGGGAGCGCGCGCGTTGGACGTGATAATAATTGGCGGCTGGCGGCCCCGTTCCTGTTTTCAGGTGGCTACGCGTGTTGGGCGAGGCAGTAGGGGGGGCGGGGAGGGGAGATTGCGTCGCCGGTGAATTGGTCCCCCCCTCCGAGATGCGTTGTCTTGTCCGTCGCGGTCGGGAGCTTTGGAGGAGGCGATGGGGTGGGGACGCATGCTTCGAAACAGGACAGATCAAAGGAACCGCCGCTGGCGTGAGGCCATGAGGCGAGATTACATAGAGATGCGGTGGTGGCAAGGTAGGGTGTTGCGGGCCTTGGGTTCGCCAGGGGGTTTCCAGTTGCCAGGCCTATGGCAGAAGCTCTCCGGCCACTCTCTCATACTTTCCCGTGTGTGCGTTTCGTCTTGGCCCTGGGTGAGGGCGAGGGATGTATGTACATGTTCTCTTTGCGTAGCCTCTAAACGATGTCTTCCGAAATCCATACGCGGCGCGCCTGCGCACCTTGACAACAGCACCACTGCCGCTTAGCAGCACCTGGCAAGATCTAGCATGTACCACGGGTAAGCTTCACGTTCGCCCCTTGGGAGAAGGGGAGGGGGCCAGGATGTCTGTGTCTGCGAGTCATCCCCAATACATAATTTCGTACGCCGATTGCGCGGGAGCGGCAGGGGAGCTTCTGAGGCGCAGTATCACGATGACCCGTTGTTCCGCAAAGCCGGAAGGCAAGCTGAGGCAGATTTTTATTATCATTGACGGCCAGCAGGCAGCGGGTAACTGTGCTTCATCAGTCATATGTGATATGAGACGAGGCCGGGGGCAAGCCAGATGAGATTGATGAGAGGGGGGGTGGCAAAGACCATCCCATGCCCACCCTCGCTTCCGTGGCTGGCCTCACAGCCTGCTTTCCGTCCCGGCCCGGAAAAGGAGGGTCAGCTTCTCCCATGCCTCACAGATCAAGGGCGCAAAATATGCGATGAGGAATGCAGGTTTTAAGAGTGATCATTGAGAGTCAACGCAGGGATGGCGAGAGCAAAGGCACCCCAGGATCCGGGGCTCGTGTAAGATGGTCCATTGCTTCAATGACAAGTATTGCTGCCCAATTACAAAACTGAATTTCCCCAGCCAAGAGATATTATTGTTCAAGCTTAGGACTGTTATTGACCCCCGTGTCACCTGGGTATCACTCAAGCAGGGTATAATGCAACACCTGGAGTGATCTCTCAGATTATAGTCAGTAGGCCGGATGCCTATCCTGCCCTTCATCTGTCTGTCTTGGGACACACAGTCTAGGGTTGCGGAGCGGCAGTAAAAAGGTGGTAGAAACGAACTTGAAACGCTCGCTTGGCTGGTGTGAATTATTGTTCTCCCTGATAGCAAAAAGGCAAAAAGAGAAAGAGACAAAAATAAAAAGATCAGAAAAACTTGACACACGTGAGACCCTATCATTATGCTCGCGCGCCCAATGCCCCCATGACCCCAATAACCCGTCCTGAAGAGTTTTCCGTATGTTTATATCGCGCTGTGCTTTCGTTTCTGTTCTTGTATTCAATCCTTTGTGGTCTCCCCACCCCCTGTTGCCTCTATAATCCCATCATCCACCGTTGCCAAACACCCACGTGCGTGTCTTTTCTGATCTCAGGAGCACACACGCGCCCCTGACATACGGTCTCCAGGATGGGGGATGTTCGTACAGGCGCGCCCAGATTCGTCTCATCATTCCATCTCTCCCAAACCCAGGATGCGCGTCGAGCAGATACCGTCCCGGGTGGAGGGAATGATGTTCGTTGGAATATTAATAGTGCCAAATGATAAACGAACGACCGCATTGTTGTCGTAGATGCTTCTGGCCAGAGCAAATAAAGGCGGAAGAAGAGCAGAGGAAAGGGAAAAAAAAAACAGAAACGGGAAAGGAAGATGAAGCTGTCCTTTCGTTGTCCAGCCGCCGCCTTGTACCATCTATTCCTGTAGAGGCGGAAGAAAACTTTTTGCAAAAAGCCGGCATGAAGGCGTTGTAATCTTCATGGGTCTTGTCGCAGAATCGCGACTGAGATCGAACAAGGGCTGCGAAGCCAAGTGGTGGTGTAAGAGAAAATCACGTCAACCGGCCCAAAGTATCAAATGCCCCTTAGGTCAAGGAGTCCCACCACCTACACCCCCCCACTCTCGTCATCTTCCACAACTTCGCATTCACGAGTCCCAGCGTTTGTGGTGGTTCTTGTTCCCTGCATACTCAAAATTACTGGCCCCTTCATCGTGCAACTGGCCCCGCCCCAGCGATTCCATCTTCAAGGTGGGCCCGGGTATG
The DNA here is from genome assembly GCA_002270565.1 of Stenocarpella maydis. Classification (NCBI taxonomy): domain Eukaryota; kingdom Fungi; phylum Ascomycota; class Sordariomycetes; order Diaporthales; family Diaporthaceae; genus Stenocarpella; species Stenocarpella maydis. Next base: position 168,689 of record NQMI01000029.1, on the reverse strand, counting down.
CTCCTGGGGTCGTGCTGCGGCGGGAGGTAATTTGGGAAGCCCTGTGTCGGATGCGAATTGACCGAGCTCTGGGGGACACTGGCTGTCCGATAGATACTCGCGGGGCCCGGGTCGTAAGAGCCTCGCTGCATGTTATCGAAAGAGGCTGTCTCGACATACTGTGCGTTCTGTGCGAGCGGAACAGGCTGCTGATGCACGTAGGATCCTGACTGATGTGCCTGCTGTTGCTGGTTATCAAAGGTTGAGTACATGGATGGTGTGGTCGGCGGGTTCGTCGCCGGCCAGCCCTGGTACAAGCCCGAAGTGGTTGCGCTGCCATATTCAGATGGCGAGGCATACAGAGATGGACGCCGGCTTGAGGCATGGGGGTCCGGAAAGTTCTCCTGTAGCGGCATTCCGGTGGCTTGCTGGATCGCGGACTGGTTGCCCATAGAACTGCCCTCCACGAAATTTGGCTGCAGGATCGAGGACTGGTGATGGTATTGGTGGCCGCGAACTGGAAGGTCTCCTAAGAATGGCCCACCCTGCAAGTTACCAGCTGGGCTCGGCTCGCTACTGGGAGCTACCAGCAGGTGGTGATCTGCGGGTTTCGGGGTTGGATCGGTCGCCGATGCAGGGTTCTGGTCGGCATCGTCGTCGTCTTTGGGAACGTCGTCATCGTCATCGTCAGACTGATAATTATCAGGAACCTTGTCATCGGCCATGACCATGGCTTCATACTCGGCGTCTTCGGGCGGTTAGCATTAGCATCTCCAAAACAGGGCAGCTTGAATGTTCGCCGTACCTATCTCCCCGTTTTTGTAACGCTCTTCGTAACGAGCTACTTTGAAGATCTCCCTGAGATACGGCTTCTTTTTGGCATTGTTAGGGTTCTCTGCATCCCCAAAGAAGCTCCCGAGTGCCTCGAAGGTAGCCTCCTCCAGTTTGCTAACATTCAGACCGTGCTTCTGGATGTCCTTGTGCTGCAAGTGGTTCGGCTCCGTGATCATGTGAAGAATATGGTTTAAAAGATAGACACGCTCTGTCTCATATCAGATTCCACGTCTGCCAACCAGCAGAAGTCCGTGTGACTTACCAGGTTTATAGAGGTGATCAGGCTCCTTGTGCCGCACCTTCTCATCTCGCGACGTACCCCAAGGCTTCGGCCACCAGTCAGGGGCCTTCGCGTCTGCACCGGTGTAAGGGTGATTAGACTGCTTCTTTGGCGCGATCAGTTTGACCCATGCCTTGGCAATCAATTTGCAGGCAGTCTGTTGTATGTTCTTGAATCTTTGGTCGCAGAACTTCCAGACCTCCTCCTTGTTGCCGACTCTGATTCCCCTCTTTGAGAGCACCACCTGGACTGCTGGCAGGTCATCTTCCAACGCGACGTCCCTCCTGCCGGACAGGCCGCCCCTCTGCCTCTTCCGGGTCCTGTTATAACAGGGTTCGTCGTCGTAACCAATGAGACCCTGGGTGCGCCGCCTGTCATATTGTCGACGGCCACCGTATGCGGAGGTCATGTGGGACCGAGCTGGCTCACCGTGCACAAGATAGCCTTCTTCGTATGAAGGACTCAGGGCTGTAGCAAGAAGACCGTCAGCAAACTGTCGCGAACCACTTCGGCATGAGGTTTGCTTACTTGGCATCATCCTTCCAGTGGCGTACCATTTCTGATACCCTTCGAGGTCGATATACTTGGATAGCACTTCGGAAGTCGCAGCTTCTTGTGGCCCGGTGAACCTCACAAGTTGGCCGTCGTCTCTGATGCCTGCCATGATAAAATGCTTAAGTGGGATGTTGCAATATTCATCGAACATTGTGCAGATGTCCTGGAGGTCACATTAGCGTCTGTCTGCGAGACCACCCTGTTTATCTTCTTACCATAGGAACTCGTTTCTCGTATATGGGATCATTCGGGATCCGGGCTGGCATCCTGTCGGCAGGATGCCAAATGCGAGATGGGTGGCCCGGCTGAACCATCTTCACGAAGCTGAGATGTGTGTTGCAAGTGAATGATCAGAAAGGCTCAGTGCACAGCGTGAATGTGACAGGGAAAGACACGTTTTGACTCCGCGCTGGTGGTTTTATATGCGGTGTTAAGCGGCCACACGTCTCAAAGACAACAGCAATGCGGAACATCCATCCAACTAGAAGCTGGTCAGTAATGGCTTGCAGTATTGGTGAGGCTGAAAGAGATGCACGACGACATGGGTTGGACGAAAGCCGGACCCTGCTCGATTTCCTTTTGGCTTTCCTGAAGTTTTGTTTACTGAGTTACTCAAATTGCCGGTGAGACAGGCGACAGCCAATACCAAAATGAATAGAGGATTGTGCAAGGAGTTTAGACTAGAGTCTTGGTTCAAGTGAATGGAATGAATGGCCGACGAATGATTGTGACTGATCTCGCCTGACCTGTCCTGGCAAGGAAGCAAGCTCGAGTGGCGTGGATGGCTCATATATGTGCGAGGGTAGGTCTAGGGTAGGGGGGGGGGAGGTCAAGGAGAAGCAGGCATGTACCTGAAGACAACAACTGCCGAAACGCCTTGGTTGCCCTCCCGACAGACGGCGAATTTCTTGACAGCAGCCAAGTCGAGGTTAGACCGCAGATCGATGGCACAGGTCTTGCGTGTCTGTTGGAGCGGAAGCTTGCTGAAGCCCGAGTATGACAGGAAGCGGTTATGCACCAGACTGACACCCTGGTGATGACACGATCGACGGTATCAAGCCTCTGGGTACTGCCTTGCTGAAGGTGATTATTAAAGTGACAGAGAGGCCGGTCGGCAACAAAGACAGAATGCTGGGCCTGTGTCAGATCAGACGGTGCTGCCGCGGACAATCCCAGGATTGCTGGTTCTTGCACAGCTGTTTGGGTAGACGCATCAATTTGCTGTTATAACTTTTCCAGGAGAGGCGGGCGTCACAGTCTTTGTCTGCTGTACGGCTGTGAAACATCGGAAAGCTGCTCGCCACTTACCCACAACGCCCCCTCAGCACGAGAAATGACAACGAGTGTCCTGAGCGCAGGAGCCAAGGGGGGCCTGGTCCAATACCACAATTGACTCAGCCCTTCGACGTCGCTACCGCAGAAATAAAAGAGTAAAGTTGTACTTCCAGGGAGGGACAGGCCGAGCCGAGAAGAGACGGGGCCGGAACCAAGCCTGAGCAAACGGATGTATGAACAGATGTTGGAATAACCTCGGGGGGTGGTCGGGCAAAGTTATAGTGTTGCGCAAGGATCGAGTGGGACAGACAGAACTCGACTGCACCAAACCGCACAACCCCGTTTAATGAGTTGTGAAGGAAAGAGATGAGCGGGCTGTCTCTACTGTCGTGTTTGGCAGCCCAATCGATGCTCACCACAGTGGCCCGGTGTTCGCGGCAGATGGCAGATGGGGCGGAGTTTGTCGGACGAGGTACCAACGGACAATGTCGAGTAGTATAGCCCAAGGCTGACATGGACTGAAATCGAGTCCGTAGTCGACAACTGAGAGCGGAAAGACAGTATGCCCCTCGGTCGCCTGTGCCCAGGGCCTATCAGCCTCTGTCCGCCAACCGTGACGGCAGACTGAACAGCACGAGAAGTGAAATGACGGGAAACGATAGACCTATACTGGCGCCTGCGACGGCAAACGGGATGGGGATGCTTTCCGTTGGCTGTTATTACCGGGGCCGAGGGGAGCGACTGACCCTTTCGGAGTTGGTAGGAGCTGGTTCTTTCTCGGCGGACGGCAAGGAAAAGGACGAAAGATGGGCCAAGAAGGTGGGCTTGACTGAGAGGAAAGGAGCATGTAATGTAGGTCGAGCAGATTGTGAGTGCCACCATATGTGCTGTACGTGTGATGGAGTGAGTCCCTTGTGGTTGGCAAGGATGGAAACTTAGATAAACAGAAAGGTATCCGCGGGCTACCCAGACCCTTGTCCCATGCAGGAGACAGTGGGGATTCGAGACAGAGCCTGAGAGCCCAGTGCGTAGAATGGGCCGGGAGACTGGTGCTGGATCTTCAAATCTTCACCGGGGCGGAGACTATGCTTCTTGTTCTATAAAGCCGGGGAGCAACAGCATCAGATGGATCTCTGCAAGGTTCGATAGGGGAGGAGCCGCGAAGGCGACGGTGGTAACCTGGGCTTGGTCTGGCCAGGCAGGGTGCCGTAGAGATGGGGATTATGCCAAACGGGAAGCCCTGGTTATAATAACGTCAGTCAAGGACGGGTGTGATGACACCTCGTTCCGTAACTGTACGTGCTGGGGGAGAACGGGGGAGGTGGTCTCGGTGGTCCAACAAGAGCCTGTGTTTGAGTGGGGAACACGGCGACTGGACGAGGATGTGGGATGGGCTTTGCCTGATGCATGGCGGGCTGCAGCATGTACATGCCAGGCTCGATGGGCATACAGCGCGCCCATATTGGCTGGCGAGTCGCACAGTGACGAGAGGGGATCTAGCAGAGGTAGAAGAAAAAGCAAGACAATTGCTGATACTTGCGGACCGGGTGAGCAGTTCCGGCTTGTGGAAGGCAGGGCTCCTGACTTGCTGAGGTCCTGGACATGCTATTCGCACCCGAGCTACTTGCTCGTGCCTCCGCCTCGCAGCTCACCCGCCAGTCAGCATGTCGAGGGGACCCAGGAAACTGATCTGAGCATGCGGCATGAGGCACGTCGTTGTCGAGCTTCTTAAGCTCCCAGACGGCGCATGGCATGGCATGCCTCGACATGCGTGGGTGATAGAAGAGCCGGCACGGTGGCGCCTGCGGTAATACAGGCAGACTTGTCCGGGTACGAGACAAGGGCCTGTGGTACGAGAGTACTTGATGCTGAGCGTGGAGGATAAGCAGAGCGAGGGGGGAGCCAAGTTTGGCTGGTTGAGGATCATGCTGCAGCCACCGCAAACGGCGAAAACGGGGATTTCCCAAGATGGCCGAGACCACACTGACTGTACTTGTAGTATAGCAAAAGGCAGAGCCAGAGCAGAGCCAGAGCCTGGCTTGCGCGGGGCCATATGAGCACCAGCATCGGCGCGACACATGAGGGTCGACGACGCAGCAGCTTCGTTTGCAACACTCGTGCGGGAGGACGTTGTCTTCTCGCACCGTTTGCAGTCGTACTATGGTGAGCATGCAAGAGTGGACCACCATCAGTCAAACGTCCCCGATCGCAGCCAGGAGCTGCGGGACTGGGAGGTTCCGCAGAGAAAAGAGCGCAGGCACGGCAGGGTTGCAGGATGGGCTGTGGTCGTGGCCGAGACAAGCAGGCTCGCCTGGTCTGCGAGATGGGCAAGCCTGGCAAGGTCTTCACACGAGTTGGTGTGAAGGTGTGGCCAATGGTGCCCTGGCTCCGACAAGGGCCCTGGTGTGAGACTCTGGGGACAGGCTATGCCCAGATTGGCGACGAGAGGCCTGTGCCAGTACATAGTACGCATGGCCCAGAGTCGAGAATCCACACCTGCGGCCCTGTGGATCTCTGTTGGAATGGGAGCGGAACTGGGCTGGACAGGAAGGTGTCGGTGTCGGTAGTGTACTGTCAGGACTGGGTGCTTGGGCCGTGGTGGAGAGAAGGGTTTGCGGCAACGACCGGTCCTATGGCGACAGGACGATGGTGATAGTCGGTCCAGAGGCACACCACGGGCGGTTGGAGGTGCTTTGGCAGACGCCGGCCGTAAGTCAAAGAAGAAAAGAAGAAGGGGAAAAGAAATACCCCACTTTATTAGCTGCTGCTGCTGAACAAGCGAGTAAGGGAGGAGGAGAAGTGAGCCGGGTCGGACCAATTGGATCGTCTGTGCAGAGGGTGTAAATACCAATGTACAATATGTACCGTAGTAGAGGGGGATTTGTGGGTTTGCGGATTTATTCTCGTGTGCATTACTATTACCATGGTATGCATGTATTAGGACGGGCTGAGTGAGTGGGTGATTCTTCGCAGCCAGCTGCCAGCCTGAGGTAGTCTACATAAATGGTATGTATGGTGTACGGGGTAGACAACATACCTACCCAGGTAGTGTAGTATGCAGCCGCTGGCTCAGCCCAGCCCAGCCCAGCCATGCCAAGCCGAGCCTAGCCAGGAAACCCCGGCACAAAAAGCTCTCTCTCGAAAAAGTGCCCAGTAGCTACACTACGGAGTACCTATTGTAGTAAGTATATTGTACGGAGTACGGGTAGCTGGGTATATTAGCAGAGAAATCAAACCTCAGTGCCCCTCGCTTCCCACCAGCTCGGGTAGCTCCACCTTGAGTCTCATCCCTGCTCCCAGGCGTGCAGGCGTACAAATGTGCCAGGACAGGCTGGACGGCTGGACTGGCACCAGGCGGCAGGACTACTGTAGTGCACTGCCTAGTGTAATGTAGTGTACTAAGTAGCAGCCGCTCTACAAAAAAACCGCCGCTAGCTAAGTACCCGAATCCGGATCACGCAACTAAACCAGCTATTTCACCACCACAACCACCAATACTAGCAGATATATTAACATCATTTAAATCAGACACTTCTCCTTGATATCTGTGTATAATAAAAATCAAACAAAAGCGGTGCGATTGTGAGATAATTGTGATACTAACAAGAAGGGTTTTGGTGAGACTTGGAGTTACCAGCGGCTTTTTTGCAGAGCGGCTGAGTAGGTACACTACGTCAGGGGTCCCTGTCACCCGTCACCCGTCTGTTGCGCTTGCAGTCTCTCTGCTTGGAGAGCAAGGTCTGAGTGCTGGGGGAAAGGACTGCCTGCCTGCCTGGTGATGATGCTTCTCCTACCTCATGAGGTCGCTCTCGAGGTCACTTAATTACTCACTTGCTGGCTCACACCCCCTCCCGTCCCATGCCCCCTCTCTGCGGGTCTGGAGATTAAGCGACGAGTCAAAAGGCAATCTCGAGGGACCCGACGATCACTCTCGAGGCCCCTGACACTTCGTGCTTGACTCGACTCGACTCGCTTGAATTTCTACTGTACACTATTTTGGCATGACCTGCAATTCGCGTCAATCAGAACAAGACTGCACTGGCGGACATTCACGGCTGGTCGATACTTGGGTAGTGTCTGCATACAGGCAGTGCATACAGGTACAGCCATATTTACCAGACATACATACTAGCATCACCAAACATCCAAGCAGCCGCGCCACGCTGCCCCTTCTCTGCCCGCCCATGCCCTTCGTTCGGCAAACCGGGCTTTGGTTCTCCCGTCAGCACATGTACAGTACACTATTGTGCTAGCATCGTCCAACCAGCTTAGCCTACCAGCCTACTCGGACAGGTGCCATGTACGATCCCCACCAACCCGAAGAAACCGTTGACCAAGGCTCCACCTTCGCCTGCAACCCCCCTCCTGCCCCCCACATCCATGCCTGTAGCCCTCCATTCGGCGGTTGCCTTCCCTGCTTCCTTCGCTAAGGCAAAAAAACCCCGTTTGTGTTTGTGGGTCGGCAAACATTTGAGTTTTGATCTCGATCTCCATGCCTCTTCGATTCAGACGGGAGACATTTGATCAGTCACAACGCCATGACGCCGCCCACCCAGCCACCTCATTCATCACGGCCTGCTCTTCATCCACACACACAAACATATATATTTATATACATACTTTGAAGAAAAAGTAAAGCAAAAGAAATTGCAAGGGGGAAAAGAAAGGAGGAAAAGATCAGAGCCGGTACAACCCAGATCTGGTCTGCGCGAAAGAAGCGTCGCCACCGCCAGCCACTGCGGAAGCGCGGGGGCATTCCACCTGCTGTGAGTCGCCCACGGTACAATCATGCCGCCAAGCCAGGCCGACGGGAACAGCCTCGGAACGAACCAGAGCAGCCCGTTCCATCCGTTTGGCAGACGGCCAGCCCGGCGCCATATCGGAACATTTCCCCAGGCGACAAAACCAGTCAGTACAGTGACAGACAGCACAGTGATGCTTGAAGATCCGGGCCCATAGACCGCACCTCATCAGCTCGTCCGCCATTGCCATCTCTCCTTCCCTAGCGCTGCAGTGACGGGACGGCGCGATATTACACACTGTAGCAGTGGGCCTCAATCCCGAGTGGTCACCTGCTCGCTTACTGCACGTTCTGCCCCGTCCTCGACAGACAAACAGCCAACAGCTAGCCTGCCATCCAGGTCCTCCACGCGCAACGATACGTCTCTCTGTCGCTCTCTCACCTTTGCATGGCAGGGCCGGCTGATGGCCGCTGAAGTATGGTGGCACGAGCCCCAACAGCAGCCCAGATGTGGGATCTTGACTGGGCACTGCAGAATCCATCAGTCCTGGGTTGCAAAGGGGGAAGGGGTACCTCTGGGAAACCCACCAGGTTTGGTAGCCTGGTAAGCAGCGCCATCCCTGTATGGTACTTGCACCAACCGTCTTATGTGTATTAGGACATGGAAATACCGGGTATGATCTGCCGGACCGCCGCAGTGCGTCCCCGGGACACTTCAGCTTCCACTTCTCAACTAGCCCCGGTCGTTCGTCCGATCCTTCCAACTTAGCACGGGGGCAAACCCAGTTAGGACACCACATCATAACAAGGCTGCTTGTACTCCCTCGTCGACCTTGCTTCCTTATGCAAGGAACCCTTTCGTTGCGATTTACTTTCAGTCTTCTAGTTTGCCGCGGCCTTGGGAATCTGGTTACGCGCTCACCGAGCCCGAGTTTTTGTTCATGTGCAGAGCTGATGTGTTCTAGGTCAGACTCCGTTCTCAACCCGAGACCATCTCTCTCTCTGCTACCAGACCAACAACCTCCTTGACAAACCCGGCTGCGTTGGGCGGCTCTATAATATTTCGAATAAATACTCCGATCAAGCGTGCTAGTCTACAGCCACCAGCGCGGAGCTTTCCAACTTGCATCGCGCATCGCCTCGTTGCCGCACATCGACAAGTTTTTTTTTGTTTAATGCAATTAACATCGGGCTACCTGGTCGCCACTCCTAGTCGAGAAGTATATTTCAGCTAGTGGGAGTGCCCATACCATTTTGCCCACGAGGTGTTGCAAACGGATACATTTCGGACTGTGCTAGTAGTTCTTGCCTCGACTATGGAGACATCCATAGCTTCTGATTTCCCGGATCAGCAAACAGACCCCTTCGGCATGCAGCACTGACCTCAGATCACAGTAGATCTCATAATTCGGCAGCTACCGAGGTCACTTTTACATGTCAATTTGAAAAATGGCTTTCCCCGGACCTCGAGTCACTCACATCGGCTTTTCAGCCCTCCCAAGCCCACACCAACGCGGGCCTTTACCGGTCTCGACGGCCTCTGTTGCCGAGCAGCCGCCCTGAAAGGGCACAGCGAAGAGGGTATGCGTGCTTCGCTCATCATGTGGCCACCATTACCTGTTGATGGGCGCACCACTGCACCGGGTCTGGTGCCAACCCTGGTCCCCCATGGTGGAGCGCCGGATTGGGGAAATGATGAATCTGTGGCTTTTTGAGACTGACTGATCCCGATCAATCATTTCCCCAGGCGGCGGGTCGACTTCTCAGATACCATACCCACAGCTCGGCACACCTTCGCCCTTGCCGCCACCTCACGCACGTGAAGATGGTGATGGTGGCTTGCAGCTTGGCTGGTTTTGGTGAGTTCGACCCTGTGAGGAAGCCCCTCATGTCAGCATTGGGGGTGCGTCGTTTCGGTTCCAGGGGTTCGGGCTAGTTGCACGGTGTGCACGAGGTGCAACAAAACACACCAGTGGTGGCAGACATGCCTGTCTCAGGACGGAGTGTAAAGCCCTGGCTTTCTCATATGCACCAAGAGCCAGGCCTCGTTCGGTATTCGATATTGCACAATCGCTGCATTCTAGTGTCCCGGGCTCAGGGGTTCAAATGTAGAATCGCCGAGAATACTCCTGCCACGAACCCGGCCCGCGACAACTTTATTTCTCCTTTCCCGTGCCCGTGAATAAGGAAGGCGATGAGCTCGGCTCATACGAGGTTTCACACGACCTCCGGGCCCAGACCCTACCAAATCCTTAGCGTGCGTGGAGACTTGATCCCACGATGACCAGCCACTGCGTCCGGGTACTGGCTAAGCGCAATAATGGCATGATACACCACGTCGCGTGGCTTGGTCTCCACCCTAATGTTGCGCTCATTTGGCCGTTCGGTATGGATTCCGCCATCCGAAAGACGATACCGCAAAGAGCCATGCCCCTGCGGAGCCGACAGGGCTCGAGGCAGCTCAACGACCCACAGGCTAGCGGAGGGTACATCGTGGAGGCTTGCATACCGCAGAGTACACGTGTATGTGGTCACTGGCGCCATTCCATGCTGCCCCTGGATGACTCCTCTTGTTGGTCATCGGTGTGAATGTCAAGCAGGCCACGCCCGTTTGGGGCTCAAGGGTACCCAAGAAACCGCAGCGCTGCTGGGCTGGGCAACTGTGAGCCCCACATTTCCTGTCAAGAGCGGGAAGCATGGACAGAGTCAAGGAACAGGGGTTCACATAAGCTCACCGACGTTGGAGGCTAACCCTCGCCTCCCGACAACACCTCTCGACGACACACACCATCATTCCGCTGTCACTGAGGCCCAAGGGCTTTCCAGTAGCGTGCTATATCCGCAGCAAACTCGCAGCCTGACTCGTGGTGGAGCCAGCGCCTCGGTCTCCTTATCTCCCAGTCTCCGTGTCGCGCAATATTGCACCGCGTTGCAAGCACCTAGGGTACAGGCCAACAGCGGCTGTCAGCCTGGCCCTCCAGCAGCGCCTGGCCATCGTTTTGGCGAGCGCGGTCACTGGGAACACGGATTTGTCACTAACCACACAGCTCGCGATGTAACCCTCGCCCGCCCGCCTGTCAGGACCAACGGCCCTGCTAATGGGTCAGATGCAAGTGCATCCAGCTGTGATGTGCTCCTCCCTGCATCATCCCTCGCTGGTTGGACAAGGCCAGAGTGTTACGGGGCCAGCTTTGAATACCGCCATGGTACGACATGTTGGCTGCATCTCGTTTGGCGGGGATGCAGCGGACTCACAAGGACAAGTCTGGGGCACATTGTACCACTCGGCAATTTCGTCTCATGATGGAACGCTACAACAAACAGAAAACGGGCCCATCCCCCGGATGGCACCCTAACTTCCTCGAGACGGTCTGGTGCTTGAATTCCTGGGTGGCGGCCCCAGATCCGGACGCCAAACGGTCATTCTGATCGCACGTGGTCCGGCCCATCAGGAGTGATGGCCGGACGGGAAGGATTGTGTGGAAAGTGGGCGAGATTCTCTAGCCTCTGTCAAGAACGGCATAGTACGAAATACCGAGGTTTCGCTGTCCTAGCACTGACTGTTACAGAAATACTACAATGCTGCGGCCTGTCTTCCTGCCTTCCAGGTACAATTTGACGCCCGGAATGAGAATGTTGACAGTCGCGAGTTAGGCCACGTCCTGGACCGGCGCCAAAGAACATGACTGTCTCTGCCAGAGTTCTTTCGCCAAACCAAGGAGGGCCGTCGGGCGGCAAAGCCCCTATTTCCATATTCACTTTGCATGGCTCAGGGGATCCCCAGGTGGCCGCGGTGGCTCGATGGGGCCTGCATGCCTGGAGAAAATTCTGCCACCAAAAGGCAAGGCAGAGCGTCCGCGAATACCGCAGCCCGAGCGGGTTTGCAACGGCTTTGTTGCACTGAGGCCGTGGGGAATGTCCTCAACTACCCCTCCAAGCCTAATACTGGCTGGCTATAAACACCATTACTCACGCGCTCCTGCTGTGCCCGATACCTTCTTCCTCGCGAGAAATGCAGTCGGCGCACCAGGTAAGAGGATCCCAGACGAACCTCATGCGATCCCACTCCAGGTCAACAGCCATAACCCCATCTCAAAATCTTGTGCAGCCAAGCCCACCCTTGTCATGCATGATTGCAGTATCGAAGGCATGCACAATCCGGAGATCGGCGCGAGAAACACATGCTGTGGCACGCGAAAAACGCAAATCCGGCCGTGTCTCGCTGGCATTTTCGATGGTCAGCAGGAGCCCCAATGCTTCCCGCCGTGCCCGCGGCTTTCGGGGTGTGTCAGCAGCACATGTCCCCCGTTCCCACCACCGAGGCTTGGCCGCGGCAGCCAGTGTGTATAAGTGACAGGCAGAAGAGCGACGCTCGTCTTTACGGCGGGCGGACTGTCAGGTGCTGCGGGTGGACTGCTGCTCATGATGGAAACGAACCTGTCGCCCGCATTCTTGTCTGGGGCAATCAAACCCCCACGGCCTTCCTTGCCTTCCTGCTCCTCAAATCACCCCCGGGCTCACTCAGGCTCTTGACCCGGCAGCAGCAAGGGACTTCGGGCCCAGGCCTTCGAGAGCTGCGCGATTCGCTGTAGAGACCTGATGCAAACATCGGCGTATCCAAGACGGAAAGGGATCCTGCGGCAACGACCCCGTCACATAATCTTGACGCCTCTGGGGCTCTCCTCACGTACACCCGTATGGTACACGCCAGCAGGGCGGGGCGAGTCACGTATTCTCATTTTTGGCTTTGAAGGTATATGCCACCAGGGGGAGGGGGGGCTGGACCGCGGTACCACGGGCGCAGATTCGCCTCTGTTGGAAGCGTTGAATATCTGATGGGATTTCGTCATTGCTCGCTTCGTTTAAAGTTTCCCGCCAGGTGTGGACCGCCGTTGACCCTTCTCGCCCTTTATTTTGGGCGCTTCAGCTCCCTCAGCGGTAACGCCAACGAGGGCATTGGCTCGGTTACGTCTCCAGATTGGTGCCCTTGACACGACCGAGCGTCTTCCTCTCGGCCTCGATGCCTCTCGCAAATAGTGTACTTCCAGTCGGGGACTTTGAATGGTGATCCACAGTCCGCGAGTCGGGGACGTGAATTGACAGAGGTCTGGCCACCGTGCGACCCTCGCTACATCTGTGTGCTACGCAGCGCAAGGGTGAGCTCGGAGAAAGGCGTTGGTTTCACCGGACGGCAGTTATTATTGCTCCCGCCTGTTAATGATCTGAGTAGAACCGCGCGACCAGATCTAGACCTCTGTTTGGATCCAATTACTGAGCCAAGATCAGACGAACAAGCCGGCCGTCTCAGTCCGCGCTCGCTCGCAAAGCACACAGTACGTAGCTTATTTATTATGGTGTGCGGTGACTTCATCATGACAAGGCGCCACCCAGACACAACCCCCCGTCCGCAAAGAAAATTAGCTTGAGGCTTGCCAGTACCATCCCAGGAAGACAACCAAAGACAAGAGCACAAGCTCAGCCATCCCGGACAATCCTGAGGAGATGGAATTACCACCTACCAAGGGGTGAGGCGTGGGGGAGGGGGCGCGCAGAGGAGGGAGGACCCTCCCTCGCCTCTTCCCTCGTCTCGGGTCTCTCCTGTGCATTTCCGAGAGGTGGATCTCTGATCGTCAGAGAGGAGCTGTGCCGCGCGCACGCCCATGGTCCAGGGACGTTCAAGATTGGGCACTCCTACTTTGTACTCCTCCTCCCCTGGGCGGGGGTTTTATTTTCCTAGCAGGCTTCCGGGGCCTCGACTGCCCTGTGGGAGCCACCAACCCCCTCCGGGGCCTTCCGCACTCACCGGCTGGTCGTTAGTGTGAGAGGGACGATGTAGCTTTCCTTTTTTCCTACGGGGTGAGGATACCCTCCAGCCCGTGCGGCTCACCTCACACCCACTACACCCTTCCCCGTGCTGTGTGGGATAAAGCCACAGAGGATCACGAAGAAGGCGAGACCTGTATCGGGGAAACTGCGGGGGAAAAAAGGAAAAACCCACGGGTCAAAAAGCAAACGTGATTTTCTCTTGGCGCGCTTAGTCTACAGATAGATCCCCAGCGAGATCTCATCCACACTCCCAGAACCCCCCCCCTCCCAACACCTTTCACCCGATCTTGGGGACGGGGGAGACTGGAGGATGGGAGGACGGGAGGACGGGAGGACGGGTGGACGGGTGGACGGGGGGACAAGGAGGGATCTAGGGGCCAGAGGAACGAGCAGCAGCAGCAGCAGCAGCATTAAAAAAAAAGCAAAAGCACAGTCGCTCCGAAAGCAACCCCACCCGCATGTTCCGACAGTTGCTTCTCCTGATTTTAACTCCCGCATGGGGGAGGGGGGAGGGCCGGAGGGAGAGGGAGAGATGGGGCGTGGATGAATTGTAGACGCGCACCACAAGACGCCGTATTTCTTTTCTTCTTTTAATCTTTCTTCTCCTTGTCTTTTCACTCCTTCTTCTTCAGCACGCAGAGAAAAAAAAAGAAAAGAAGAGAGAAGAAAAAAAGGGCCTGGGCAAGCCACCGGCTTACGCACGCAGACACACACACCCAGGACACCTTGTCGGTGCTGGTGTGGTTGCACAGCGTCCCTAGTAGGTCACTGGAGACATCTCATCCTTTTTTTCCTCTTCTTTCTTTTGCCCTCCCCCCCCTTGTCCCCTCCTCCTCCCGGGGGATCGAGACCCGTTTCTCGCCTATCATGGCCTGGTACCCACACACCTACACGAACTGTGGTAGAGGTGGCGCCCGCCCTGCTCCATCCGGAGGGATTTGAAGGGGTGGGGCGGGCGTATGGGCTGTCGTTTGTGGTGGGTGATGTTGTTGGTGGTGGTGGTAAGAACTATGTACGACCAACAGCAGGCGCAATGACACACACACACGCACACGCACACGCACAGAGCCCGATCCGACTTACTGCTGGTAACCCATCCCCCCCCTCCGAACGCCACCAGAGACAAGGTAGGTAGATAGTCTACAAAAATTCACTGGGGAACACCACCCAAAAGTAATCACCACCACCAACTGCTGCCGCACTACACCACACGCGCTCGGGCATACACACACACACACACACACATACCAGAGCAAATGCCTGCCGGGATTGTGAGGGTTCTCATCCGAAGGATCTAAGATTGGTGTCTTGTTTGGAACGTTTTATATGGTGCGAGAGAGGGCAGGTCCCGTCCCGGTGTAACCACATTAGAGATCCCCCCTCCTTCAGAAAAACACACAAAATGCGCTGACCCGCTGCCTGCCGGTTCTCATGCATGCTTCGCTTACTCACAATCTTTTTGCCATGCCGAATGCCAGTAGTGAAAGAGGAAGAAAGAGAAAACGAGCAAAGGACCACCAACACCACTCACACTGACCTAGGCCCCCGAGGCGATGACACTCTACTACATCACGAGGTCACGACCGTACGTACATACATACACCCACCCAACCACACCTGTAAATTCAAACACATACGAAAACACACACACACACACACACACACACAAACAAAACCATACATGTAGTCACGAACCCACCCCCTTGCCCACTCACTCCTCGTCTTTGTCCAGCCCGGCCTGCTTGACCAGCGAGTAAAACAGCCCCCTCCGGTTGATGAGCTCAGTGGGGGTGCCGAACTCGGCGACCTCCCCCCTGTCGAGGACGACGACCCTGTCGCTATCGAGGATGGTGTTTATGCGGTGGGCGACGGTGATGATGGTGCGGTTGGCAAAGAGCGGGCTGCGCAGCGTCTGCTGCAGCATCGCGTCCGTCTCGACGTCCACCGCCGCCGTCGCCTCGTCCAGGATCAGGATGTTGGACGGCGTGAGCATCGCCCGCGCGAGCGAAACGAGCTGCCGCTGGCCCTGTGAGAGGTTCGAGCCTGTACGTTTTGGTTTGCGGGTTCGCACTTCGTCAGCCTCTTGTCATCTTGGTCATGATCATCTTTCATAAGACTATCGTTGTTTGAATTTCAAAGCAAGCAAGTGTCTCGCGTGTGAGTTTCTCTGCTTGGGTTACTCGAGCATCCGCAAGGCGGTGATGTAAAACGCGAGCCTTTTTTTTTAATAAAAAAAAAAAAGAATTTGGGGGAGGGGATAAGGCGGAGAAAATGCAGCTAAAGGTGCGGTTGGATCTCCCGATCGCACAGATTTTCGACTAAATAAATAGAAAGAAAATATTTTTCTGGGGGGGAGGGGGCACATCGCCCGCTGTAATACGAAGCCAGATCGAGAGTGTCCAACTAGGCAAGACCGCCTTCTCATCCACAATCTGGTGGAACGTACGGCGGAGGAGGAGCGCCTTGGTCCAGCCAGGACGGGTGCGAGGTATACAACAGATAGCGTGTGTGGTTGTGGCTGGAGTGAGATGGGGGAAAGGCGAAGGGGTCGGGCGGTCTGGGGGCCAGGCGAGGAGGATGGATGAGCCTAGAACTTGTGTGTGGATGACCACGAGACCAGAGTTTCCTGCATGTAATGGAGATCATGCAGGGACTTCTCTTTTCGGCTCACGAGGACAGCTGAGTTGACGGCGATTTGCCAGCCAGTCAAACACCCCGGGGGAGGCTCACCACTCGACGAGACCACCCCCCGGCTGGCGGCTGGGCTCTGCGCCGATTTGCCCTCCACCCCCACCTCGTATGTGCTAAAATGAGCCGACATATCCAGACCAGTGTTACAAATGGTGATGCCGTGCGAGGCTATGGTGCGCGAAAGGGCCGAAGGAAAGCGAGAGGAAGGGGATAGGATCTAGCCGTACGGCTCGTGTGGACTCACCTGCTTCATGTATCCGTGCTTCGAGGCCGCCTTCCATCTGGCTGACGTGGGCCTTGAGCCGGGCGTGCTGGCAGTGAAACGATAGTCAGTAAAAAGACAAAAAGTTGGGATCGCACGGCCTAGCAGACCGAGGGCGCCACCGCATAAACGTTTTTGGCCATGTGGCAAGGCGATTGGAGAGAAATCTGCTCCTGTGTGACGGGCTTACCTCGAGAACGCTCCACAGCTCGGTATCCTGCAGCATCTGAATCAGTACTCATGATCTCCTTGCCCGGAAGAGGCTTGAAAAGCGCCAATTATGCCACCGGGCTTGGGGGTGGCAGTTTCCCAATTCGTTCATGGGCGTGAGACGAGTTCGCCCTTCTGGGCATGGAGGGGACGCCAGAGGACACGAGAGTGGAGGGGATGTGACTTACATCATGTACGTGACCAGGGTCTAGATTGTCCCTGACCGTCCCTTCGAAGAGCGCCGCATCCTGAGGTATTATCGCCAAGCGGCGGCGGAGGTCCAGTAGACCGATGCTGGACGTGTCCAGGTCATCGATCGATATGTTGCCGTTGGCCGCCTCGATGATGCGGAACAAGGCAAGCGTCAGGCTAGATTTTCCAGCCCCAGTGCGACCCACAACCCCTATCTTCTCATGCGACTTGATGTCAAGCTTGATGTTCTTTAGCACGAGATCCAAGCCCTCGCGGTACCTCGTGCTGTAGTTGTTGAAGGAGATGGTGCCGGAGGCGGGCCACGCGGCGGGTGGTCGCCTGTTGGGGTTGATCTCAGGCGCCTCGCTTGGGAGCCTGGCATACTCGAGCACTCGTTCCACGGAGACGATGTTTGTCTCGACCTCGACGGTCTGGCGGACGATCCAGTTGAGCGAGGTCGTGATCTGCAGCGCATATGACATGGCCAGACCGACGGCGCCTGAAGTCAGCCCGCTGTGGTTCGCGACCGAGAGGACGGAGAATCCTGCGGCTGCCAGGATGACCACGGCACCGATGAACTCGAGGCGGATGGCCAACCATCTGTTGGCGCTGATGGATGGGAAGAACGCCTTGAGATTGGAGTCCACTCGCCACTCATTCTCACGCTCGAACCGCTGTTGCTGACGGTATGCCCGGATGGTGGAGATGCCACCAAGTGACTCCTGGAAGTGGGCGTAGATCGGGCTGCGGCTGACACTGTCCAGCCGCTTGAGCTCCCGCGACGTCCGGAGATAGTACCTCTGTATCCAGAAGTACATGGCTGTCATAGGGATAATCAAGCTGATAAAAGCGGGTGTAGTGAAAGACACGATGACCAGCGTGAAACCCGACTTGGCCACGTTCACGAAGAGCATGTTGAAGGTCCTTGCCAGCACCTCATCCACACGGTAAATGTCAGACGAGAACCTGTTCAGGATTCGGCCAGCGGGTGTCGTGTCGAAGAAGGACATGGGGCTCCTGAAGATCGCCTTTGCCATGCGCTCATGCAGCTTCCGTGAGGCCTCAATGGAGCAGAAGATCCAGAGGATCAACGTCTGCACGACGGTCAGAAGGGACGAGCCGATACCGAAGGCCAAGTAGACACCGATGTATTTTCCAACATCCTCGTTCGCACCAAGACGAGAATTCATTTCCGCCCAGTCCTTGAGCCAGAAGTTGCCCCCGATCTGCGCGGTCTGGGCTGCCAGCAACGCGATCAGGTACACACAGACAGCGGAGGGGTTGTTCATCTTTGCGTATTCACCGTAGACGGACCATTTGACCTTGCCTTGCTCACTGTGCTCCTTCGCCTGCCGGGTCTTGCTGGGCGCTGCCTCCTCATCGGTCAGCTTGCCCCTGGGACCACGGAAGCTGGCAGTGCTCGCCCTTCTCAGGGTGGCCATGCTGTCAGAACGGCCCTTGGATTTTCCCGGGCCAGGCCCTGGGCGGATGGGCTGCAGAGCGCCAAGCCCTTCTTGTGCTTCTTCCATCTCGTCCTTCTCGCGGTTGTCCACGATCGAGGAAATCTCGCTGTCGAACGACCCATTGCCAGGACTGTCTGCGGTGGCTGGTCCTGGCGTCGAGGGGTCCGAGTCTTGACCAGCAGACTTGTAGATATCCGCAACGAGCCCACGCATGGCTACCAGCTGCTGCAGGGTGCCTTGCTCGGCAATGCTGCCATCTCGTAGCATGACGATGTAGTCGGCCTCGGCCAACACGGGGATGGCGTTCGTGGCCAAGACACGCGTCTTTGATGCCAGCAGGCCCCTGGGACCGAGAACATTATCGATGATGTGACGCCCGACATGGGCGTCCACCGCAGAGAGAACATCATCGAGGAGGTACACATCAGACCGCGCATACACGGCGCGGGCCAGAGCGACACGCGCCTTCTGCCCGCCGGAGAGGGAAATGCCTCGCTCCCCAACAACAGTCTCGTCCCCGTCAGGGAGGACGCTGAAGTCATCAAACAGCGCGCACGCCTTGATAGTCTTCTCGTAGAAGTTCGAGTCGTACCGGTAGCCAAAGATGATGTTCTCCTTGACAGTGGCATTCATGATCCAAGGTGTCTGGGCCACATATGCGACGGTGCCGTGGACAGTGACGCTGCCCTTGACCTTGTACAGGTCTCCTATCAGGCTCTGCAGGAACGACGATTTGCCGCTCCCCACTCTGCCCACAACGCAGGACAGCTCCCCTTTGCTGGAGGAAAACGTGATGTCCCGCAGGGCGTTCTTGTTCTCGTTGTGGCGGTCCCAGGAGAAGGTGCCATCCTTGACCGAGATGGTCTCCTCGCCGGTCTCTTCGACAGCTGGCTTCCATGAGATTGCATCAGGCTGCAGCTCCTCGGCGGTCAGATAGGAGGTCAATCGGCCGACAGCTACAGTAGCCTCCACGATGGACGATATCACCATGGGAAAGACTGCCAGGGGGAAAGACAGCAGGTTGAAGAGGGCCAGGGCCGGGAAGACGATTTCTGTCGTCAGAGGCTCCTTGTGAGTGAGCACAAACACTGTGAACGTGATGCACGACACGAGGAAAGGGGTAGTACTCCAAGTGAAGTTGGCAACTGCCTGCGCGGCTCCTATCTTGCGAAGCGTCTTCAACTCCTGTTCGTTGCGCACGTAGTTGAGCTTGTTCATGAAGGCAGCTCCCCAGCTGTACAGCTTGATGGACTTCATCATGGCCACTATCTCGGCAATCAACCGGCTCCTGGTATCCTTGTTTTTCATCTGCTCCTTCTGCAGCTTCTTCATGAAGCGGGCCACCATGCCGTTCAGGGGCACCATCGCGAGCATGACTCCAACACCAGCCATCATCGACCAGCCCACCAGCTGATACAGCGAGATCATGCAGATTGTAATCTGGAACGGGGCTGACCACACCTGATGGGCGAACTGCGCCAGGTCCTGTAAACGTTGCGCGTCCACCGCCATATAGTTCACGATATCGCCTGTTGACTTGGAGGCGCGGCCTTCGTTGGACAGCTTCAGGGCCTTGCGGTAGATTGACGAGGTGAGGCCGGCCTTGATCCGCATGCCCGTGACGAAAGTGCCCTGGAAGTATTGGTGAATCATGCTCGTCTGGAACAAGGCGACGGCAAACATCGCCAGGGCGATCGATAGACCCTGGATAACAGGCTGCGGCTCGCTGCCCGGCCTATAAGAGTCGACCCACGTGAGGAGGAGCCTCAGCAGCTGCGGCTGGACAAACGCGGACATGTCATTCATGATCTTGAACACACCGGCGAGCGCGTATCGACCACCATACGCATGAAACAGCGCGACCCACAATGACGGGCGCTCGTGGTGCTGCAGCTGGTTCTTCCACGCCGTCTCGAAGGCCGACCCCGTCACCTTGCTGGTGTCGCTCTTCTGCAGACCCCACAGGTCGTCCTCAGTGAGGTAGTTGTTGTAGCCAAACTTCATGAGTGGCGTCATCCAGGAGAAGGTGAGCCGCGAGAATATTGTTGCGTATTCAGCCGGACACTCTTCCTCGTCTATGAGGGCTTCGTATTGACTGCTCGGCTTGGGCCACTGCCACTCCACGAGGAATGCGATTATCGCGATCCCGAGGCCCACGCAGTAGGTGAGGAAGTACGCCAGATTCGAGGCGTAAATCTGCTGGGAGATGAGGGATCGCAGCTTGACGGCCAGGGCTATGAGTAGGAACAGCCAGTAGAAGAGGACGATGCCGTTCGGGTTGCGCAGCCTGGCGTGTTCGAGCCATTGTATCGAGAAGATGACGGCGAGGGAAAGTATAGTGAGGGCGGTCGTCCACACCCTGAAGTCGCCAAACCATATATTGGGATAGCTGATGACCTGGATGACGAGCTGAGCAGCGAAGTCGGCGATGACGAGGGCAAGAAGGCTCTGTGGTGCGCAAAGATGTTAGTGAGGTCTCTCTCTCTCTGCAGAGCAGGCACAAGAGGCAATCTCGTGTAAGCCAGTGCGGTATGCGCTCGAATCCGTACCTGCTTGGTCCAAAAGTGCCACCCCTTGACCACCTCGGCCGTCTTCTTCATGCGCAACAGCCACGCGACAGCCAGCAGCCCGAGGACGACGCCAAACAGTGCGACGGAGGCGACCCAGACGTCGAGAAAGCAGGGCGTGAAGTCGTAGCGGAAGGGGCTCAGGGGGCCCCAGCCCTCCTCGTTACCGCATAGTGGCTGCTTGAAGTCCTCGCCAGCGGTGAGGTAGCCCCGCCCCAGCTCGACGCGCTGCGGCCGGTAGCCGGTAAAGGACCCGGAGGCGGCGAGGAGGGAGGCGGCGGCAGCCTGCGACTGGGACGAGGGGTGGTCGTCGTTGCCGCCGAGAACGAACTGCATCTCCGGGTGAAGAGAGGGGAGAGGGTGTTTCGGCTGGGCCTCGGTGGTGGTTTGCGCGGCTTGTCAATGGCGGTCTGAGGGCATACTACGGAGTACTGTGCGGTCTGTCTGTGCGCCGTCGGAGAGTGAAATAGTCGCTGTGGTGTGTGTCTACGGCCGAGGTGTTTGGCTTGCCGGAGCAGGTTTTGTATGGAAGGCAAAACGGCTGCCCCAGGTACATGGACAAAGAAAACAGAAGAGGGGGGGGGGAGAAGGCACAGAAAAGATTTGAGTGGTTCCAACGGTTTGGGTTCGCCTCTCCGGATGGGCTGTTTGGAACTCGGGGTTGAGAAGTGATTAGATCCGAGCCAATGACGTTTTCTTTAACATCAGATGGCATTAGTCTGCCAATGGCGATTTCTTTCGCGAGAATTGTTCTGGTTCTGAAGAACAATTACCTTCTCTTCTTTTAAGGCAAAGACGGAAAAGTTCTCAAAACGCTGGACGACCAGTCTGCCCAGCCCAGTCTGCCCCGTCTGTCGATTGACCAACCCGCGCCCCAGGCACGCAGGTAATGCAGCAATCTTTCTTCGCGGTTCTGCCGGTAGTGGCAAAGCAAGCTACTGTACGGAGTAAGCTCCTGCGGCTATCGGTGGGCTACCCGGATGTGCCTGATAAGCGGGCTAATCCATGCAGCTCCATGCAACGTCTCGGGAGCCAAGCCGTCCTGTGCGCCGCCACTAAGGTTTGTGTACACTATTTACACTATCTCACCTGTCCTATCCACAGGGCTGCTACTATTCTGGATTTGATCATCCTCGACGGATCCAAAGACCGTCATCCAGCCGTCATTAACTTAAAACTACAAACGTGGTCTTGTCCTTATCAGGGACCGGGACATATTTCACCAGCAAAATTATTTTGACGAGACAATATCACGGCCGACACAAGCACCAAGGTATCTTCGTCAGCTGGGTAGCTCATCGTACAAGACTGAGGTTTATTGACCATGCAATAAGCTCGCATTCAATGTTTACCGCCAGCACAGGCTAGCCCTCCAAGGAATGGCCATGGCAGTAGTACCCTCCCCCCGGGAGATCTCCATCGCGTCATTGAAGTGGCATGGAGAAAGGCGGATAAGTGTTGTTTCCGTCTTCCAAAAGCCCTTCAGCACCAGAGGAAACGCCCCTCTCCCAATCCCCATCCCACCTGGATCTTGGTTTATCGCAGATCTGCACTGGGAAAGTAGCGTGGACCAGCGAATCCTTTCGCAAAGACACCCTGGACGTCGATATTTGACCTGTTCAGTTGCTCAGTCAGCGCTCGTTCATAAGTCCAACCCAATAAGGTCGAGAGCAAGATTAATAATCTGCAGTCCCTTCTGGGACCCTGGCGCCTTACTCCCCATGCCCCACGCCCCACGGAATGGATAACAATATGACAGCTATGGTCTCGAAATACGTACGTTGGATGGTACATCTTGAGGAGGATATACCTCCCTGAGATCGGAGGGTCAAATTTAATGGTGCACCTGTTCTTTTCCTTCTCGATGTAGAACTTGGCGTGCGGTGCAAGCAGTTCACCGCCAACCGCCCTCACGGCCTCCTGTGTGGCAAGCTGGGATGCCTCGGCCGCTTCAGCCAGCGTCATTTCCTGCGCATCTCGGCCCACGGGAGGGGGCGCCGGTGGCGGCGTGCTGTCGTCGTCGTCATCGAAACCGGCATCGTCATTCCAAGGGGCGAACCCGTTCTCGCCGTCCTCACTGTCATCACTCTCGAACGGCAGGGGGCCAATCCTATTTGGCGGGGGTGCTTGCCTTTGAAGCACGCGAGGCACCGGTGACTCCTCTGTGTCACTGCAGTCCGTGGCTATGGTCACAGGGAAGGGTAGAGGTTCGACAGGAAATACTGCCGCCTTGTGCTCCAAGGCCTCCTCCAGACGGGCGTTGAGGTTGATACGCCTCTGGCGCGAACGGCTTATGGACGCCACCGTCCCGTCATAGTTGTGCCGCACGGTCGTTACCGGTAACCGTTCTGCGGACGTGTTCGTGTCGTCGCGTGGGACGTACTGGACCTGGTACTGAGCGGTCCTGTTTAGGACCTCATCGCAGGACATGGACACAAAGACCATGCCCTCCCGGACCCTGGCCGAGGTTAGCTTCCCCCTTGGCCATGCGATTTATTCAGGAGACCTACGGTGACGAGTAGTTGGCACTTGGGGCCCTGATGACCAGCTCGGTCAGGGTGAAGACGGTGGCGCCTTGATGCTTCAGCACAATATTGCAGCGGTTACGCTTTGTGCAATAGACAGAATTGTCCCTCTTCAGAATGCTCTCCGGAGGGTTGATGTTGCTGTCGGCATACATTCCGCCGTCGCAGCTCTCAATCTCCATCTTCAGTTGGCCAGGCTCGATCTGGCCGTACTTGCCATAGCGGAAACCCTTGAAGCTGGACCCGGTCCTCTCATAATCCAGCTTGCGCCGTTTTACGCGACGGCTGTCCTCAGCCTGTTCGGGGTAGGGGGTGTGTGAATGGGAAGTCGGGCTCAGTGGGGAAGACATCATGGCGGTATTGGTGTACTCTAGAAGCGCACGTAGTTGGGTATTCGCATCGTCCAGATCGTACTCTAGGTCTTCAAAGCTAGTGGTGTTCGATGTTCGGTTCTCAGAAGTTCGGTATCGGTCAAGCCATCTCTCGGCAAGTCGCTGGCGTGGCGGGCGCGCACTGGGGCCAGTCGGCGTGGAGGTTGCCGAGCCTCGCCGGGTGCCTAGGGAGCGCAGAGGCGGGAGGGATGTCGCAGAGGCCAGGCTCGCGAAGCTTGGTAGGGGCTCCGGGTGCCGGGGTGCAGGTTCGCGTGAGAATCTGCGTTGGAGATCCCGTTGGTTGGCAGACATGGCTCCGGGAGAAGCAGTCTCCCCGTCGCTACTTGTAAGGCCTGGGCGGGGTCTTGGTCTCGTCGTGGTCCCCTCGGCGGCGGCCTCCAAAGCTTCTCGCTCCCGACCTGTACGCGGGTCTAGTTCAGGGTCCCCTCCGATTGCTACCCTCTGTAGCAAACGGTTCCTCGTCAGGCGTTGCTCCGCGTTGCGTACCCGGTTGATGATTCGTTCTAGTTCGTCGTCACCTCGTACTTCGGCCTGAGAGAAGTCCAGCAAACGGCGTTGGTCTTGGTACTGGGGTGGGGATTTCAAGTTAGAGTGATGGATGGTGATGACGGGTGGTGGTTGTGGGCGAGGGCGGGACCGAGCAGCAGATGCAGGGTATCTACCTATCACTCACGGGCATTTCCAGACAAAGATGGCAGTGCGGGCGAGAGACGGGCGCCCAATAATGAAGCGCCGCACCTGTTCCAACGGCGGCTGGACAGGGTGACGTGGGGTCCGACAGCTGAGGCTGTTTGGCAGCAGTGCGTGAGCCGTGGGTCAGAGCAGTGCCTGACTGACTGTGCAGAGAGTGCGATGTGTATGGGCCGGGTTGGGTTGACAAGAGATGGGACGGTGGGTTGTGACGGGGTCGCACGGAGGAGTGGCCCGTTGGTCGATGGACGTTCGTTGGTCGATGTGCGTTTGGGCCGATGAGAGGGAAGGTGAGGTGCGACGTCAGTGCCGACAGGGACCACTGAATGCGGGTGTTCTTTAGTCTAGTCCAGCCAGGCAGTTTGTGGTCTACTCTGCACTGAAAGGAAGCACGGCAGCGACAGCCCCTCACCCCGTTATTCTTCTGATTATCACTAAGCGGATCGTCCATCATACGGAGGTACGCTATCTGCCTGGGCGACTGGTGGGCATCCCACTGAAGTGCTGTAATTCAGAGACAGCGTTCTCCAATGATGAAACGACCCTTGGTGAATCTACGTGGAGCACGAGGCAAGATTGTTATGTCCACGCAGTACAAGAGGGTATTCCGTCTTACAAGGTCTCCAGCAGGGTATAAAATCTATCTACACTATAGAGCGGGTAAAGGCGTTCCGAGACTGGCACGAGTGGATGAGGTGATAAAGTTAGATAAATGCCCCAAAAGCAGGTACTTGCAGTAGGAATGCAGCCTGCCAGCCTGAACCATTTATATACCTACAATACCTACCGATGTAGGTAGTAAATACCCCTGCACGCACGTCCTGCTCAGTAGGGCGAGATGTGCGTGCTCGGATCAGCCTGGTCAGCAAACCCAGTGGGCCAGAGGCCTGTACTACACTACGTCAGTAACAGGCACGGAGTACTGGTTTAAGTACCTAGGTAGGAATGCACCTCACCGGGGGTACCTTGGTACCTCGGAGCTTGCGTGGTGCAAGGGTGTGCCCCGGACTACATACGGAGTACAAGCTGAAAGAGCTGCCTACTGGTTGGGAGCTTGCAGCGCAACGACCCTGACTGAGCTTCAGACTACGGCTTAGACATCTGCCACCTTTCAATCTGCTTAACTCCCACCACCAGGCGCCCGCCCTGAAGCTCACCGGGGGCAAGACTCATTGCATTCAAAGGTGTGCCATCGCGCTCGAGTGTCAGGCTCGGCAGCGACGGGCTTACGCCGAGCACTGCAAATACGTACCCACTGGCAAACAGACACACCTCGGGAACACTCAGCATACGAAACTTCAGCTGCCCAAGTGTAGAGGGCCCGCGACCGAGAGCATTGCAGACGGGCAACAAGACCCATCCTTTCATCTATCTCACTGAGCACCGTTCCTCTCATTATCGGGCATAGAGCCTCTCTTGCTGGAACTTGTTGGACAACCAGTGTCCCTCTCAACCCTCACGCCTCATTGAAGCCCTGGCACCACCACTCTTCCCAACCCACCCACGATGGATCACCCAGCGCAAACGGCCCACGGCCAGGAGGATGGCACTTCCGCGCCTACAGCCGCCCAGCCAGCATCTTCCAACGCGAACCAGCCTCAGCCAGCACCTGATGCACATACCAATCCCATGCAGCATGGCGACTTCTCAAATCTCCCCATGCAGGCTGGCATGCCAACAGACCTGAACCTGCTCTCCATGCTGCCACAGGACGGCAGCATGCTGGGGCCAGAGGCCCTCATGAACATGCCAATGATGATGCCCATGCTCATGACCGACGGCTCCATGGATGCCAATGGCATGCTGAGCATGCCCCAGAACAACATCAGCAACGGTAGGCCCACTCCTGCCTTGTCAATTCTCCAAATACTCACTCTTTCGCAGACGAGATCGCGTTGTATGACAGGCAAATACGTCTCTGGGGCATGGCTGCCCAGCAAAAAATCCGCAACACGAACGTGCTGCTTATCACGATGAAGGGCCTGGGGAACGAGATCGCCAAGAACCTGGTACTGGCAGGCATAGGGTCGTTGACTATCATCGACCATGAAAATGTCACCGAGGCCGACCTAGGGTCCCAGTTCTTCCTGTCTGAGAAGGAAGGCCATCTAGGAAAGAATAGGGCCCAGGCAGCGTTGCCTCAGGTCCAGAAGCTGAACCCGCGCGTCACCGTCATTGCCGACACGGACGATGTGCGGTTCAAAGGCGCGAGTTACTTTGCCCTTTTCGACATGGTTATCGCGACCGACCTGGACCCTGATGCCCTCAACATCATCAACACGGCGACGCGCCTGAACATGCGGCCCTTCTACGCTGCTGGTACACATGGTCTGTACGGCTTCATCTTCGCCGACTTGATCGAGCACACATTCTCGATTGAGCGGGAGAAACCAAACGTACCCACCGAGGTGAAGGCCGAGACGAGGACACGCCAAGTCTTCCAGGTCGACACTAAGAAGGAGAACGGGAAGGTGATGGAAATTGTCTCCAAGAAGGAGGTCTACAGCACGTGGTTGCTCTCCAGCGACGGCGCCTTCTTACCCGAAGAATACACCAAGAGCAAGCGGCGCCTCAAAGCCGTCAGCCCGGCCTTGTCTTGCCTTCGGGCGTTGTGGGAGTTCCAGACGTCCCACAATGGTCGCAACCCTGGGCCGAACCAGGCCGACCTGGCGGCATTCACGAAATCGGCAACCCAGAAGCACAAGGACCTCCAACTGCCGGGGGAGACCCTCACGGCTGAGTTCCTGCGCAGTTTCTTGCAGAATATCGGGTGCGAGGTTGCTCCTGTTACTGCCATCCTTGGTGGACAGTTGGCGCAGGATGTCATCAATGTGCTCGGCCAGACGCAGCAGCCCATACAGAACACTGTCATCTTCGACGGCAACACCATGGAGGCCAGCCTGTATCCTCTCCACCCGGATGGCGCCCTCGGGGCGTCACTTCTTTCCATGGGGCTCGGCGGTATGGCTGGAATTCCCGGGATGGGCAACGGAGACATGAACGGGCTGATGGGCGATCCATCGATGTTGCCTATGGGACTGCAACCGATGGACATGGGTTTCAACGGCGCGCCCATGGGCACTGTTGGCGTGCAGCCACAATTCAACAGTGCGGCTGCTGGCACGAATGAGGCCCAGGCGAGCTTCACTGGTGCAGGTACCGGCCCAAGCGCAGGCCCGGTTACAGGCGCTGGCGGATCACACCGAAGTGGCTGATGGCTTTCACTGAAGGACGGAATGGTCAGATGTGAGCAAAAAGCTTTGCAGTAGATGTACGGATGGCTGATGCTGGTCGGGGTATGCTCAGCAAAATAACGATCTCCACTGCGAGTATCGGGGAGAGACCCGCATTTGTGGGTAGGCAAAGCATATTTAAGGGCGAAGGCAGGAAAAATGTACAGTAATAATGTGTCGAGATACCTTGGGGAAACGACGGGAATGGCGCTGGTTACCAACAGACAGTCGACGATGAAGAAAACGTACCGGAATGAACGAGGGCATTGGCAACTCGAAGCTGAATGGCTGGACCCGGCTGGGCCCTGCTTAAACCCCACTGGTCGCAAGATGTGATGCTGTATGACTACAGCGCGGGCCTTCCCGTTTTGGGACTGATGGTTGGAGGGGTGGCGATGCGGACTGGGGGGAGAGCAACGCCACAGTTGTTGTTTGACAGCTTTGACTCACCGGCCATCATATCATATCGAAGTCTTTGAGCCAGCCCATGTGCCCGCCTGCGTGTGGTAGTCATTTTGACCCCGGCTGTGTGAGGAAGGGGGAAGGCAAAAAAAAAAAAGATTGGGTGCTCGGAGTCGAGCTTGTTTGGCTGTCGTTTTGCATTTCGTCCATCCGAGCCACTGCTTCCTTCCCTGCCGACGATTGCAGATAAAGCTCGACCCTTCCCGGCCGCCCCAAAAATTCTCCATCAGTAACACAATCGCAAAGCAACTCTTGCGAAAAGACGATTCGACTCTATCCTTCGACTCTATCCATTCCTACGGTTTCACACAAACTCATATCTACTCAAAAAGGCGAAATAAGCAATCCCAATCATGGCGGTTCGAGCACAGTTTGAGAACTCCAACGAGTAAGCATCTACCCCGCGGCCCCGCGATCGTCTCAAACAGAGAGAGGTGCGCCGCGTGCTGACTGGGCGACAACCCACACTGCAGGGTCGGGGTCTTCTCTACCCTTACAAACTCGTACGCGCTCACGGCCATCGGCGCAAGCGAGAACTTCTACAGCATCTTCGAGGCCGAGTTGCAAGATGTCATCCCCATCGTCAGAACCACCATCGCCGGTACCCGTATCGTCGGCAGGTTAACAACAGGGTAAGCCTTGACGCACCTGGTCTGGTCTGGTCTGGTCTGGACCCGTTCGGATCGGCCTGGCCTGGCCTTCCTTCCTCGGCGAAGTGAGAAGGGCAGGGCGGCCAGGTAGAACTTGCTGCTGACCTTGAGTGTCGCACCAGTAACCGGAAAGGCCTCCTGGTGCCCACCAGCACAACAGACCAAGAACTCCAGCACATCCGAAATGCCCTCCCTGAAGAGGTGAAAATCCAGCGGATAGAGGAGCGCCTGTCGGCGCTAGGCAACGTGATTGTAGCAAACGACCACATCGCCCTGGTCCACCCGGACCTGGAGCGCGAGACGGAGGAGATCATCGCAGACGTGCTGGGCGTCGAGGTGTTCAGACAAACGGTGGCCGACAACGTTCTGGTGGGATCCTACATGGCGCTCTCAAACCAGGGTGGCCTGGTGCACCCAAAGACATCAATAAGCGACCAGGACGAGCTGTCCAGCCTGCTGCAGGTGCCCCTCGTGGCCGGCTCGGTCAATCGGGGCAGCTCGGTGGTTGGAGGCGGCATGGTGGTCAACGACTGGATGGCAGTGACGGGGCTGGACACCACGGCGACGGAGCTGAGTGTCATCGAGAGCGTCTTCAGGCTTGGCGAGGGCGCCGCACCGGGCAACATCAACACCAGCATGAAGGAGACCATGGTGGAGTCCTTCTACTGAGTAGAGGCCTGAGCGGGAATGCCTCCTGGACAAGAGCCTTGGAATATCTTTTTTGAGGCGGTACGGTCAAGCCTGTCTGTTTGTAAAGGATTGGCTTTTACCACAGCGATAAAGCTACATTGTCCAAGGTCTGATGTTCACCACCACCGCTGCTGCAACTACCTGTGACGTTGACCGTGCCAGCAATCCCATCAGTCTCGTGATCAGTCTCGTCAAGCTCAGGGCGATCAACCATGCAGGTCTCAAGACTGTTTTAGGTGACCTGCCAACGAGGGCGCCTTCAAAAAGACAAGGCTGGCGAGAGGTTGATGAGAGGAATGTAGTGAGTTCAGTTGCCACCTGTGGATGCAAGGCAGGCAAGCAGGGCAGGGCGAGGCAAGGCCTGCCGCATTCAGCGTCATACCTATAGAGGTAGGTTTCCGTAGGTGCAAGGTGGTGGCCGGGTTGGACCCCTAGAATTCCTCAGCAACCCAGCCACCACAGCAACAACACACTGACTGGGCCGGACTCGACGCTGACCCAGTGACGACGCCTTTGCATGACCTTGGCAGAATCTTGAATGCAAGCAAGTATAATTCTTGAGTTTTCCCAGTCAACCGTTGGGTCGGCGGCCGTGGAACGTAACAATGGGGAAATGCTCTCTCTCACATCTGCTAGCAAGCACATCTACCAGAGAGGACCAACTTCCCCCGCACGGCTCTCTGCACTCACACGGCTGTCTTCTCACTCATCACTGTTCCCGTTCGGCTCTTCGTTTAACTCTGCAGCCTTCCCAGGTTGCAGCGAACCCCACCATCCCATCGTCTTGATCGACACAAAACGCACATCGTGCAACTTGGCAGTGCAAAAGGACCTCGGGAGGGGGGAAAACGGAAACACTGCCTAGCAGCCGAGGCAGCTCGAGGGCCGAATACGTCAGCGAGCAGTAGTCGCCGAGCCAGCGAGCACAGGCTCAGACAAAAGGCAAGAGGAAATCGGGGCTGCCGCCATTTACATAATACACTGGTACCGGGGTCGCGGCCCATCCGCCAACTGCCGCTGAGGTAGATATCATCTGGTCACGACACTGGGGAGCGAGACAACACACCACACCACCAAAGCGGAGAGAAGAGACAAGCAGGGCAAGTGACGGGGGACCGAGACCAAGACCAGGACCAGGACCAGGAACCAAGACCACGACCAGAACAAACAGGGATTGGTCTGCTGAGAGCTGCAGACCCAGCACGTCAATCCTATACCAATCGGGGACCTGAGGGTTTATGCAACTGCTCCGCTTGTGCAGGGCAGAGCCCAGATCTCAGCTGCACAATCTGAGCATACACTGCCATCCCGCACCGAGTCTAGAGTCCCCTGCCGTGCCGCCCGCCCGGCCCGTCTGAGGGCAAGGCCAGGCATATATCGTCGACGGCGACCGTAGTGTACACACACTACTTGCACTGCTGCGTGGCTGCATGTTTTATCCCACACACGCCAGGCACAAGCTATACCCCAGAACCCACTCGTTGTTCTGTGTCAAAGACGGTGTGCCGCCGCCTATTTGCCCTTACACAATACAATCACCGCCTGGCCCCGCGCACGACAGGGAACACCAGATAAACCGGACGGGTTCTCCTTTTAACGGACCCACCACGTCCCCACGACTATAGCCACCATGCTAGAGTCTGCCCGAGATCCCTCTCTCCCAGACCAAACATACATCCCACACCTGCCAGAACGGGGCCATCTCTCACCGCGTTCGCCCTCACCAACAGGAGTCCCGCCGGCCCCCTGCTTCTGCCGGGCTACTTGATCTTGATCACCGTCCCGCCAGTTCCGCCTCTCTCGACACGCACCCGCGAGCACAAGCCCCCCTTGACCACGTTTTCCTGCCTCGCCCCTTACAGGCACAGGCACAGGCACAGGCACAGGAACAGGAACAGGAACACGACTACCACCACAGCGCCCACGCCCACGCCCGCGCCCACGCGACCGACAGACAAGTGGAACCCGCTCCTCTCTCACCTGCTCCAGCACACCGCACGGGGCAAGGTCGAGGCCCATCACTCACCAGCTTCCTTCCCGCCACCATCAGGGCGAGGCTGCAGCTACCACCGAAGCCATCCGAGCACCATCCGCCCGTACGAGACGAACAAGAAATGGGTTTCACCGGCGAGGGAAGGAAGACTTTCAGGCAGGCTGCCCCCCAGGGGAGTCCCAAGCCTCAGACAGCCCAGCAAGATTCCGACGATTGCCAATCACCGGAGACGACTCCCAAGAGGCTCGTCAGGAGCCAGACCGCCGCTCCCGACAACCCTACCAAGAGAACAGCAACCGCCACGAACTCAGCGCCGGCTCCCGCAAAGATGTCCCTGCTCTCCGTGTTCTCGAGGAATGCACCCGTCGTGGTGTCGCAAGCCGAGCACGATGAGCTGCTGAGTATGAAGGTGGAGGAGGCGCTGTTCCCAACTGGCTCCCCAACCAGCAAGGACACATTTTCGCCAGCGGCGTATAAGAACCTACAACAGCAAGCCACGGGTCTGTTGACCAAGATGCAGAACGCCTACCGCCAAAAGGCACAGGCGCTCTCCGAGCTCGAGAAGGAGAGGGAGGTCGACCGGGACGAGCTAGAGGAGGCCGAGACGCGGGCCAAGCACCTCAAGTTCCAGCTCGAGGACATGGCGCACAAGGCGAACGAGCAGGAGCGCCACATGAAGCAGCTGATGGAGGAGCTCGCGGCGGAGCGGCGCGCCAGGGCCGAGGACCAGTCCATGCTCAAGCGGCTCCCGACGGGGCTCCAGTCTGAGGCGGGCAGCACGATATCGGAGGACCTGGGCGTCGATGATGCCGAGGACATGCAGAAGCGCAAGTGGCGCAAGAGCAACGGCACCGATGTCAGCTTCGAGACGGACGACGACAGCATCAGCTTCGGCGAGGGCGAGAGCGTCTTCTCGCGCCCGCGCAGCCCCTCGGCCTCAACCTTCACCACGACCCGCGGCGGTGCCGACACTGGCAGCGTGATGGACATGCCGCTGCCCACGCCGACGTCGACGCGCGGGTTCGGGGGCGGCAGCGCCGGCGTGAGAACCTCGGTGGCGTCGTCGTCCAACAACAACCGCAAGAGCACCGCCTCGCAGATGAGCACGTTCCAGAAGCTGATGAAGGGCATCTCGGGCGACATGGACGGCTGCCGGAACTGCAAGGGCCAGGACGCGAGCGTCGCCTGGGACACGGTGGGGCTGCTGAGGGATGAGAACAAGAACCTCAAGTCGCGCGTCGGCGAGCTCGAGGACTGCCTCGAGGGCGCGCTGGATGCCGTCAATGGTATCGTGTTATGACAGGTCCCCGTCCCCCACTACGACAAGATCCCGTAGCAGCGCCTTTACCGCTGAGGGGGGGCAATGACTTCTGGGTAGTCTTCTTACTTGGGGTCATTTCCTCCGTCTTCATCCTATTGTTTATGCAGCGAGAACCGACCAGCGATGCTCCACGGAGTTGAAGAGACAGGGGAGATGATTAACCCCGGCATTGGCTAGAAATGACTTCACTTGTGCTTTTGGCTCACCACACACCCACCCACCCCCTTTTTGCATATAACGGCGGCACTCTGCGGGCTCTTCTCTTTGTCACAATTCTTGTTTTATTTTAACCTTCATGTGTTTCGATTCTTGAGGGGGACGGTCACCATAGCCTCTCTTGCTTACTTCTCCTAACTATTACTGTAACGGAAAAGAAATTGGGCACAAAAATATTCTTAACACTCATATATATATATATATATATTTGTTTTCCTTCTCCGTCTTGTTCTGTGTACCTCGAGAGGTTGCTGGAAGGACTTTGCGCCCCAAATGTTTCATACCCCCCCATCTTGTTAGTTTGATTAGATATCTCATCGGATTTCAGTTTTGTCTCATAGTACGTTGGTCTGGGTGTGTGGACAATTCAGAGCGGCTTGATGCTGCTGGAACCCCACTGTGACACTCTAACCGTTCGTGTGAATCTCTGTGTGGAGCTGCCGTTGCTTGGTGGCATCGTGACTGTCAAGTTTCTGAATTAGTATGCCACTTGTGCGGCCTGGCTCTCATCGTAGCGACCGGGGCTAAGTAAAGTTGACGTATTGTATTCTGTACGAGACCGCATCATCAGGCAAAACAATTGAGGCTTTATGCCATTTAGGTAGGATGACAGCCGGGTTCGGATCTAGTGCAATTCTTGAGTGGCTTGATAATCATCATCTTCCTCGCAGTTTGGATACGGGCCACTGGCACGAGCAGTGTACTCCACGGACGGCGGCGTCACGTCCTATGGTCGCTGACCACATTCTCTCTTGCTCCAGAGCACTCACTCCCCTCCGGACCAAGACGGCTTCCCTCTGCTGGCCTTTCGCTTTCAAGCTTCTGTTGCCAGGTTAAACCATGCCGTATTCGTTTCTGAGGAGCTTCGAGGCAGCTCATCAGTCTCTTGGTCCGTCCATATGGCTCCAGAGGCCCGTCATCCTTCGACGCAGTGCTCATGGATACGGTAGCTGTCTGATCACTGGATTACCACACGCATGGCACCGAACAGGGCTGCGGCTCCCGTGGCTTGATAAAGTGCCGCTTCGCGGACGTGAATTTCTCGTCTAATATGTACACCGGAGCACTCTCCCCTCGTTGTTCCCCTACCACCAAGGTTCCTCTTCTCGTTCCGCCCAGGCCTCAGTGGTGTCCCTCGCCATGATGCTCGTCGTGGTGCTCATCCTGCAGGAAGGCGTACTCGTAGCCGCAGTACCCGGCGAAGGCCACGGTAGCGATCCCCAGGCCGGGGAAGGCGTTCTTGAACCGGTTCCACCTGCTGAAGAGCCCCGTGTACCGCCAGCTCTCGCTGTGGTCAAGGTGCCCCACCGGTCAGCAAGTCGTGCTTCTCATTGACAATCGCCCCCCGCCCCCTTCCCCGGGGGAGGGGAGGAGCGCGGGGACGGCCTCGTGTGTGGAAAACTGACTATCGCTCCCATGGGTCGTAATAGGGCTTCTCGGTGGACTCCTTCAGCCTGCGGATGTCGAAGCCTGTGATGTTGCGCGTCCGGCCGTTGGCGGCCCGTAGGATCCTGGCGGGTGGTTGGTCAGTCAATTGGGCGTCTGGGGCTGGGAGAAGAAACCCGTGGGCGCACATTGTAGGCCGCAGCAGCATTTTGAACCAGTTCAGTCTGTCAGCAGCCTGTGCTGGTGGGTTTTGTGCGAAGGAGAGGGTGACGTTGGGTCTGTCGAGGTCGATTCGTCGGACCGAGCAGCATCCGCAAGGTTGGAGCAGAGGCACGCCAGGGCAGCCGGTTGTGCCAGCCGGGCGTGTAAAGTACTACCTACTAAGTACTAAGCAGCTCGGTCCCCGGTTCTGCGTCGGCGGCGGGCAGCGACCCGCCCTGGCTGCTTGGCTGGCTTGGCCTAGCGGCGGAGCTGTCTGTCAAGTGCTACTTTGAATTGCCATTTGACATGCCGAATTGCATCCCACACTGGACCTCTCAACTTGAATAAGAGGACCACAGCGGATTTCCTGACACAAAAAGGAACAACAGCACTCTTACCAAAACATTCTCATACCTGCATCCTCCATCAGCCGTGGCTGTCGACCCCTGCCTGACGAGCATCCGACTCCGGTTCACAGATGCGACAGCACGTTGTCCACTTCAGACTGAACACGACGACTCCCCCGACACGACCAAGACAGGAATCTGACCCTACCGAGGTGGGCGCGAGTTGACGATGCCTCCCCAGTTATCGAGGTACCAAAACGGGCCCAACAATGTCGCTCCATACCAGCACCAATTCGCCGGCCTGAACCCGGGCCACTCCAACAACTACGCTCCACAACTGGGCGGCAACCCTTCCCACCTGAACCCGAATGCCCAGATCCCCTCCTTCGCGACGAACGGAAATGTGCTGGGCCTGGGGGCAGGCATGAACTCGGCCGCCGCCAGCTTCGGCGTCGGGCACGAATCGGGCCTGGGCGGCCAGGCGGCCAGGATGGGATTCCACAACGCAACGCTCCAGCACCCACAGCACGCCCAGCAACAGAGCCACTCCATGATGGGGGACCAGCCCGCCCGCAATCCATTGGCTAAGGGCCGGATACGGGAGGTGTGGAAACATAACCTGGAGGAGGAGATGGCTGTGCTGCGCGACCTGGTGCAAGACTACCCTTATATCGCAATGGTGAGTCTGTCGCGTGCTGCCGCGCGGGCTTGTGGTCAAGGGGCCGTACTGAGCTGACCTTCTCCCACAGGATACCGAGTTTCCGGGCGTGGTTGCGCGGCCGATGGGTGCGTTCCGAGGCAAGAGCGACTACCACTACCAATGCCTGCGGGTGAACGTGGACCTTCTCAAGGTCATCCAGATTGGCATCACGCTATTTAACGAGGACGGAGAGACACCCGCGACAAGACCAAACTCGATAAACTCGACAGAAGTGGGAGGCGCAGGGCGGAAAAACGCAAGCCAGAACCTGGTCCCACATGCATGGCAGTTCAACTTTCACTTCTCACTCACCGACGACATGTACAACGAGCAATCCATCGACTCCCTAAAGCACGCCGGGATCGACTTTGCGCTCCTGGAGCGGGACGGCATAGACCCCAAGAAGTTTGCTGCGCTGTTGATACCCTCAGGCCTGACCCATTTCGAAGAAGTCAAGTGGATATCCTTCCACGGGGGCTACGACTTTGGCTACCTCACGAAGCTCCTGATGTGCGAGCAGATGCCAAATGACGAGCTCGAGTTCACAAAACGCCTCAAGAAGTACTTCCCAAGCGTCTACGACGTCAAGCACCTCATGAAGCACGCCATCAAGCAACACAACTCGGGCCTCCTGACGCCGAGCGACCCAAGCACGACGGAACTACTGCAGAAGTTCGAACAAAAATCCGGCCTCGAGAGCATAGCGGAAGCCCTGAAGATTAAGCGCCTCGGGGCGGCTCACCAGGCCGGGTCGGACGGCCTCCTGACCGGCAGGGTCTTCTTCTCGATGCGCGAGAAGGTGTTCAATGGTGACATCCCCACGGAGCAGGTCGGCAAGATCTGGGGTCTAGGAGTGCCTGACATCGGCGCGCCGCTGGCCCAGCAGCAGAGCGCGACGGAGAGCACGCCACCCCAGCAGCAGCAGGGCCAGAATAACAACAACACCGAGGGGACGCCTAGCACGCCGAACCAGGGCAGCGCGGGCCTGGTCAACACGCCGGCCGCGCAATCGCACAACACCAACGGTGTCAGCAGCATGGGGGGTCCGATGACGCCAGGGGGCGGCGGCGGCGTCTTTGGGAGCTTCCACATGGGCTCCAGGTAGGGCGGTAGCCCCGGCGGGGGCTCAGTCTTGCAAGATCCCCCAATCCCGACGCAGCCCTCTCATCCCATCTGGGGGCCTGGCACGATGATACCACCAAACCCGATGCAGCCCTCTTATCCCATGTTGGGGCGTGGTACGATGATACCCCCAAACCCGGTGCAGCTCTCTTATCCCACGTGGGGGCCTGGCGCGATGATATCTCCATTTCGTGGGCACCCTTACAGGTCGCGGTGGGGGAGGCGGATGGGATGGCACTGGTGAAGGCGAATCTGTGGGGACCTGTGTCTTTTCCCCTCTTCGTTGGGAGCAAAGCGTTGTGTGTGTAGTAATGAGGCTGGAGCCGGTCATTATATCCCACCTTATCCCTCTCCTCATCTCTCCTCTCGAGATCACTCTCTCTCTTTTACCCACACAAGCGACGGGAGGGGGGACATTGGCGGCCTCTTACGAAGCGTCCCCTTTTTTCTTTCTTTCTACGCCTGCATACGTGCGTTCGTCTGTTTGCTTGCTACATTTGAACGGAGTTAGGGGGGCCGGAGGGGGAATGGCAACGGCGGCGCGTGGTGTCTGTGTGTCTCAAAAGAGATGCGCAAAAGAAGGACATAAGCTCCTCTCCCCTCCGGAACTTTTGCCCAGAGGTAAAGAGGGTCTTTGGTTTTTCGGAGGGGGTTTCTTCTAAAGGGGCCATTTTCTTTTTCGAACCCAATGTCTGTACCCATATTCTTGGCCCTCGTGTATCTTTTTTATCTCTCTCTCACTCTATGAGCTCCTCGTCGTTTTGTTGTTTCTTTTCGGCTTTCTTCTGTCTTCTTTCTTCCTTACCTCTGCTAGCGGGGTATGGGTGTGGATACCTGGTAAAGCACAGCGGAATATACAATGCATTCTCACGGACAAAACAAATGCTGCTGATAGATGCGTGTGTGCATTGTGTGGATCGTGTCTTTTGATTACTGGGAAAAGACTTTTCCATCGGCTGATTTCGCTGCCTTCTATGGTTCTCCTTAACCAGTTACCTGTAATCCTGTAGTGTTGAAGACCGCTGTCCTACGACACATCGTCCTCACGAACGAGCGTGCCGTGTCCGAAATTTCCTATTGATTCCAGAAACGCCGATTTCCTAACCCCCCCCCCCCCCTCAAAAAAAAAAGACAAGAAATGAAACCATGACCGCTATGCTGTAGGGGGAAGAAAAAAAATACGAATGAGAGACAATCGTTTTGCAGGCTAGATCCGCGCACCCAGTTTTATTCCTGGCCGAACCCTACCCAACAGGCCGGGGCCCGCGTTACGTGATAAACACTTTCTTGAGCTTATCGACGGTGTAGACATCACCCGTGCGCAAGTCCTTCACCCTGCCCGGCGGCAGCCCCGCCTTGCGCGCGTACTCGTCGAGCTTGGCCTGGCCGTAGACGCGGCCGTTGGGCAGCAGCATGAGGTCGGGCTCGACGTGGCTCTGGGTGTGGTGGGCGTAGGGGACGTTGCGGGCGAGCTTGTTGAGCTCGGTGGAGCAGATGGGGCAGACGGAGCTGGTGAGGCTGGTGTGGTGCGAGGGCGTGGACGAGGAGCTGGCCTGGCTGCTGTGGCAGGCGGGCGTCTTGAGCGCCGAGAGGCCCGACTGCAGGGCGATGTGCAGCAGCGGGGAGGATGGGAGCCCAAGCAGGGCGTTGTGCGTCTCGGTGAAGATGTCGGCCAGCTTGTCCCAGCGGTCCTGGTGGTACATCTTCCTGTACTCCTCGTCGGCGGCGTCGGGCGGGAAGACGAGCAGGATGCCGGCCTGGCCGTACTCGTTGGGGAAGGATTCCTTGAACGGGAAGAGGAACTTGTGGGCGAAGCCGATAGCCTCGATGAGTTTGCCCTCCTCCTGGGTGCGCACGAGCTCGATGTACTGCTGGAAGCGCAGCTGGAACTCGAGGTTGCTCTGTCTCGGGGGGCGGGGTCAGCAGTTGCAAGTGATATTGATGTGGGCGGTTCATCTCGTGTATGGGGGGACTGGTCGACATACGTCCATTTTCCTCAGCTCCTTCTTGTTCTCGGTGCACCAGTCGAGCGCGTCCTTGACATTCTTGTTCAGGAGGCTCTGCTTCACGCGGTTCATCTGCTCGAACGTGTCGATGTCCACCAGGTCGACGATGCCCTTGTCCTTGGCAAGGGCCCTCGCGCTCTGGCCGTAGCCCTGCCTCATGAGGTAGTCGACGAGCAGCCGGTCAAGCCTCCTGCGGGACCAGTGCTCGTACTTGACGTCCTCAAAGGCGTGCATCTGGCCCAGGTCCGACAGGTGCCTGACCCTGGCGCCAACCTGCCGGTACAGGCGGGCCTCCTCCTGCTCGCAGCCCTCTAGCTTCCGCTTGACGCCGCGCACGCGGGCGATCATGGTGTCGAGGCTGCGGAGGACATCCTCGGGGGTTGCGGTGCCCTTGAGGGCGGCGTTGGCGGTGTCTTTGAGCTCCTTCTTGATGAATGTGCCCTGCTTCTCGACGGCGAAGTGGGCGGAGCGGAAGTTCTTGTGGAGGAGCTCGTGTGGGAGGCGGAGGAGGGGTTGGTCCTAGGGAGAGGGGGGTTCCCTTATGAGCTGCGTGTGTGTGCCTGGGGCAGGTGATGGCCGTTCTGAGCAGCAACTGCAACTCGGTGCCGATGCTCTGCCCAGAAGATGTGTGAACTTACTAGCAAGAGGTGATTGGCATGCTCGATCTTGGTGACGGAGTGGTCACCCATTTTTACTTGAGTCCAGACGCAACCTATTTACGGGGAATAAATGCTTCCAGGCCAGGCCAGCTGCTGTGGTTAGTCTTCGAGGGGAAGAAGGTCTAGGGGTGGGTGGCATCATGACGCTTCCGAGGTTGTCGTCGAGCTGATAAGGTAGGCGATAAGAAACCCTAGTTATTGCCACCCCAGGTGTGGTGTCCCGTCCTCTTCTGACTCCGCAGAAGTATTGCGGGGTCTCGCAGGCTGAGAGGTGGAAAAGCACATCCCCACCAGTGTAGTTAGTAAAGGAATTCCCTACCTACCAACCTGTGTCTCGTATTCACCGGCCTGTACACATACGCTGCAAATCAATATCGGTTATCCAGTCCCGGGAGCTTCGGCCGAGAAGATGGAGCTATTGCTCTGATGATGGTAGATATGACAGATCGTGGGCTACATGAATTGTCCTACCTCCCTGCCGTGTCCTCTGGGTCCATGTACTCTGTACTCCCGTCCTCCTTGTCCTCCAGCTAGGACTGACAGGTCAGATAAGGAGGGAGATTGCTCGGGTGGGTGCAGCTGAGATGAGCCATCCTGCCAGAAACGCCTAGTACCTCTGGATAGCTGCTCACCATGGCACGAGGCTAGGTCCAGGAGGGATAGCCCTTACCACCTGGGCAGCCTGCACACCATCTTGAGTCGAAGCCTGGCCGGGTGTGTATCACTTGACCCAGCTTGGCGGACATACTCGTTGTGAGCTAGTCATCTACGGGGCTTGCACGGGGCGAGCCCGTGGAGGGAGCGTACATGATCAGCGAGGGAGGGCAGCATGAGTTGAAGCGGAGTCGAGTCGAGAGGGTGTCAGCCCAGCTGAGACAGCAGCCTCGTCACGACTTTACAGACCTACATACAATCAAGGACGGAGTATAGGTATGGTCTACCATGCTATAGTACCATGTGTGAGTCAAGCACCATCGTCGTCGGCGCTAATAGACCAAACACTGAAAGACCCTGGCCTGAGGGGGTTGACTGGCCTGGCTGGCAACTTGCAAGGTGTATGTGCAAGGCAGGGTTACCAGAGCATGGGCGTGTGAGTGAGTATTCATCGACTATGTACACAGCTATGTATCATTGATGAATGGCTGTGCGCCTTTCAATATCCAAACATCAGCCGACCGAAACAGTCAACAGCCATCGACCATCGGGCAGCAGCAAGCAGCCAGCATGATGCACTTCGCACTTCGCATGTTCGTGTGCTTGTGTGTGCGCGTGTCTTGTCCTGTCTCGTACTGCCGTATGAAATAAAGCACCGTGCAGCCAAGCATCTCACCGGTCTCATTGACATCTTTGCCTCGTCGTAAATCAAAGATGATGCATTTGGCCCTTTATCCTGTGCATCCTGTGCGCCCTGTGCGCCCCTTGACATTGGACGCTGGGCACTGGCACCACGAGAAATAAAAAGATACTTGTGACCTTCACGCAAGAGACGGGCGGCGGAAACGGGCCTGCTGAGGCCGGGAGGGTTGGCAGCAGGAGGGTGGGGTTGCAGCACAGGCTGCACAGGCAGGACGGGAGGATGGGTCGGGAGGTGGGATGGCAGTGAAATGGTGTTGGAGTGGGGTGCGTCAACGCTACGCTAGAGCTGAGGTCGGGGTGGATGATTCAGGCGACCACGACTTGCCTGTGAGTGGCCCAGACGTCCTATGACTTGTGGGGACCTGGCGCCTCAAGTGCTCCAGATGTTCAGAGCTGGTGCTGGTGCTGGTGCTGGTGCTGGTGCTGGATCTGGTTGCTTGCTGCAGGTAACCCCCCCTCCACCCACTCTTCAAAAAGGCCTCCAGGCTCCCTCCCAGACCAGACAAACCTCCAGCTCACGTGAATTCTCGAGAGCTGGTCACGAGCATCCACCCCCCTCCAGCGCGACGAAGCCTCCCGACAATACAGGTATGCATTCATCGCCATCTGTGTTTTTATCCTCGGACTTTGTCGAATCTGACTCTTGAGACCCAGATCCAGACCCCTATGCCCTCAGATCCCCATCGCCGTCCTACAACGCTTATTCCGACCCCGTTTTGTCGCCTGCTGCCGCCAAAGTCTGCCGCTGCCGCCCTCGCCTCGTCTGTCCCCTATCAAACGCGCAATCAGCACCTGACTTGCCACATGACAAGAGGTCCATCTTGTAAGTAAAGGCGGTCCCTCGGCCTCGAATTCCCACCCCCATGCCCATCAAATCAGACCTCCAGCATCGCGCCCAAAGGTGGATCCCAAGCCAGGCCCCATCAGGCATTTCATGTCCTATCGTCACTTTCTTTATTCATCTCAGACCTCCCCGCCGCCCAGCGGTGCCTGGCCTCCCTGTCCTCGGGCTGCAGCGCATCCCGTCTGAGGCGCGCCCAGGTCGCCGTGCCCGAGAAGCTCAAATGAGCTTCATGCGGCGTTCGATGAGGGCGTCAACGTGGGAGCAGACAAGGCTCGAGTGGCCTTGCTGTAACCTGCTCCAACCTGCCCGCCTCGATGAGAAGCATTCTCATCATCCCCTACCTGACCGTACAACTCGCTCGCCTCAACATGTGTGAACTCAAGGCAGCACCGCAGTGCCTCTATTCCTTTCATGTCCTAACTGAACCGCCCAGGCACACGGCCTTGAGGAGCCCCTCCAAGATAGAATGTCTTCAGAACTCGCTGCGCTGGTCATGGCGCACGTTGCCAACCCGGAGCCCGACCTCTCAGCCCTGACCAGCTCGCCGCCTCAAAGACGAAAGCGCCCCGGTGACGCCTCATCGGACGTGCGCCGCTCCAAGCGAAACAACATGGCCAGCCCTGATCCAACCGAC
Organism: Stenocarpella maydis; assembly: GCA_002270565.1. Lineage (NCBI taxonomy): Eukaryota > Fungi > Ascomycota > Sordariomycetes > Diaporthales > Diaporthaceae > Stenocarpella > Stenocarpella maydis. The sequence continues at coordinate 126,387 of NQMI01000029.1, read as the reverse complement.
GCATACGTCAACAACACGATGGATACTGCCCAGGCCGCTGCCGCCGGCGTTAATGTCTCGGACTTCAATGCCCTCCAGCAGGCCGCGGCTGGTAGCGACCACACCGACGCGGCCGACCCGGCCAACGCGTCCAGCACCGCCGCTGCCGCCCTGGTCTATCCTACTATCCACGCGCCGCAACCGTCAGAAGAGAACTTTGCTGCACAGGTAACGGGAGAACATGACGACCAGCACAGTATGGAGCTGGTCCCATACACGCATGATGTGTCTCAACCAGACGGCCTGCCCTTGGACCATCAGGCATTAGCCAACGTCCCAACCACCCACCAGCCGCCAGATCCCGGTATGCGCCAGATGGACGACATACCAGGAGCCCGCTACTCCACAACGCCGAATCCAAAACCGGCTGTTGGCTCCGAGGAGTGGCACAAGATGCGCAAGGACAACCACAAAGAAGGTAAAGGCTCGACTCATCCCGCTGCCAGCCCGTTTGGCCAGCTTGCTAACAAGACCCAGTGGAGCGCCGTCGCCGGGAGACCATCAATGAGGGCATCAATGAGCTCGCAAAGATAGTACCCGGGTGCGAGAAGAACAAGGGCTCGATACTACAGAACGCCGTGCGTTATATCACCAAACTTAAGGAGGACGAGCAGCAGGCCGTTGAGAAGTGGACACTCGAGAAGCTCCTCACAGAGCAGGCCATAGCTGAGCTCAGCTCTTCGAACGACAAGCTCAAGAACGAGTGTGACCGCCTCTTCCAGGAGCTCGAGATGTGGAAGCGGGTTGCGCAGACGGCGGGCCTGTCTCCAGAGGGCCAGCAGAACGGGGACGGCGCCGATCAGGGTAACGACCCGAAGCCATAGGATGCCCTTACGGGTGGCCGCGATGAACGCATTCCTCTGCTTCTTGTGTCATTATTAGGTATACCCATGTGGTGATTGATGTGTCTGTCACCACTTTCTATTCAGCCAACGGGGGTGCGTTCATCTGGATTTTATGTCGAGGATCCGGGCATGGTAGGGCGAGCTGCCTTGACCTCGGGTACAGGGCGAAGGGATCTTGTGTGTGTTGTGAGCAACTCGGGGGCATGTGTGCTTCTGCACCCCTTGCAGGCTATGATAATAGCAGGGGTGCTATTTGCCCCGGCATGGAAACTGTTTGTCTCTGGCGATTGGGCGATTGGGCGATTGGAAGCCATCTCATGCGAAGCATAGCGGTTCTTGTGCTGTAGACTTGTAGGCATTGGCGTTCAGGCAAAGGACGGCAACATGCCGTCCACAGGACTTTGTACGGATGAATTGAATCCGTTTATCATTTCAGGAGAGGTATTCTTATACCCTATTACGGTTTCAGGCTCGTCCGGGTTCCTCTGGACAAGAACTGGACTCGAAGACAGGGGCAATTGGTTATGACATAAACCTTGTGAGACTGTGAGACGGTGGAGGACACCACCACAGACGGCCCCCAAGCAGGTACTCGAGACTTTGAGCCCCCGGGCCCACAAGATGTGATGCCATCTTACTGCTTCAGGCATGTGTAACCTCCATCGCAGTGCATGGAGATCACCTGCACGGTCAGTTGGACGACGACGATTTGCTCGCGCGCATGGACCTTCCCTTTTGGGCCACATAAGTGTGACAAGATCTTGGTGCGGGATGTAGTGTAGTGCTGTGTGCTGTGCTGGGCTGGGCTGGGCTGGGCTGGGCTGGGCTGGGCTTGTGTAGGAGATCTGGCCACCGACCCGGGCCCGGAGATCGGAGACGGGCCGGCCTAGTATGCCAAAATCTGGGAGGACATGGGCAGAAGAAAATCCGTAGTAGTGTATGTAATAACATCATGACAGGGAGACGAAAGCCGGACCGGTCCAGAGGGCGCGAGGTTTGAGATGCCGGATCTCTACCGGCTGGACATGCCTCAAGCGGAAAGGCGTCTACAGGGTGTCGTCGAAGCTTGGCCTCCTCCGCCTTTTGGCAGTGGTCGTTGCGAGAGATGTCTGTCGACAATGATGAGGTTTGGGAGTCTGTAGGACTTTCGGAGAATTAAGCAAAGACACAATGAGACAGCAATAGCCTTTTGAAGAGCTCCAGGCCTTGTGAACAACCTCAGCCAGCCTCGGTCTTGCTTGTGGTCGCGAAATACACTGCACGTGTAGATGGATGCTCCATCTCTTTGAGGGCCATGAAGCTGGTGCCGGCCCCCGAGGGTTCAATTGGAGCTGCAGGTTGCGACCCCACTGATAAGCCGGCGGTACATAGCCCACCCCGCGACGGTATAGGCCTGTGCGAGAGGCGGGACCCCAGCTCGAGAGAGCTCCCCTCGTCACTCCCTGTCGCGCCTTGAGGGCGACCTATGGAGAGAGACGGCCAGGGAGAGACAGCTTGAGCGACGTAAATACTCGCCCTCGTGCCCACCTCCCACCCTCTTGTCTGCTGCTTTGTACTTGCTACTTCAGTGGTGTGCTGTATGTACGCAGCCAATTGATCAAGCCTTTTCTCTCTTACCCAGTAGTTTCCGTGTCAGGATACCCTGCTGGTCGTCTATCCCAAGTCCACATCTCTCCCAGTTCCTTGGGCCAAAATACCGCCGTCACCCTCCATCCACACTCCGTTTGAGTTCCGATCTTCAAGGCGCGTTTAGAAAAAAAAAGAGTATAAAACAGCCCGCCATGTCCGCCCTCCGGACCTTGTCACGGCGCTCTGCGTCAAGCTCTGCCCGCCTCATCTCATCTCGCTTCGCACCGGTGCCCTCCCACGCCCTCTGTCCCTCCTCCAGGACCTTCTCAGCCTCCGCCAGCAACATGGGCCGCTTCGATGGTGTCGAGCCCAGCGCCCCCTCGGTCAAGACGGCCATCCCCGGCCCCAAGGCCAAGAGGCAGATTGCCGACCTGGACAAGGTCTTCGACACGAGGAGCTTGAACATGCTCACCGACTACAAGGCCAGCATTGGCAACTACATTGCCGACCCGGATGGGAACATCCTGCTTGACGTGTAAGTCACACTCCCCGGTGTCACACACTTATACTGCACCTCAACTGTTGCAAGAGACTTGGTGGCAGGGGGGGTGGGGCTGTGGGCTGTGGGCTATGGGCTAACGCGGTGTCACCTCGGTCTGCAGGTATGCTCAGATCGCATCTATCCCCGTCGGGTACAACAACCCTCACCTGATCGAGACCATGAAGAGCCCGGATGTGGTCAGTGCCCTGGTCAACCGGCCCGCCCTGGGCAACTTCCCGCCCAACGACTGGGCCGAGATCCTGCGGTCCGGCATCCTCAAGGTGGCCCCCAAGGGCCTGGACCAGGTCTTCACGGCCATGGCGGGCTCGGACGCCAACGAGACGGCCTACAAGGCCGCCTTCATGTGGAAGCGGCAGCAGCAGCGCGGCGGCGCACACGTCGAGTTCACCGAGGAAGAGCTCAACTCGTCCATGAACAACACGTCCCCGGGGGCCTCGGAGCTGTCCATCATGTCCTTCAAGACGGCCTTCCACGGCCGCCTGTTCGGCTCGCTGTCCACCACGCGCTCCAAGCCCATCCACAAGCTCGACATCCCGGCCTTTGACTGGCCCCAGGCCACCTTCCCCCTGCTCAAGTACCCGCTCGAGGAGCACGCCGAGGAGAACCGCCGGGCCGAGCAGGCCTCGCTGGCCGAGGTTGAGCACCTCATCAAGACGTGGCACCTCCCGCCCTGCGCCGTCGTTGTCGAGCCCATCCAGTCCGAGGGCGGCGACAACCATGCCTCGCCCGAGTTCTTCCGCGGCCTGCGCGACATCACCAAGAAGCACGGCGTGCTGCTGATTGTGGACGAGGTCCAGACGGGCGTGGGCGCCACGGGCAAGTTCTGGGCGCACGAGCACTGGAACCTCAGCACCCCTCCGGACATGGTGACCTTCTCTAAGAAGGCCCAGACGGCCGGCTACTACTTCGGCAACCCGGAGCTGCGGCCCAACAAGCCATACCGCCAGTTCAACACATGGATGGGCGACCCGGTGCGGGCGATCCTGTTCCGCGCCATCATCGAGGAGATCGAGCGGCACGGGCTCGTCGAGAAGACGGCGCGCGTGGGCGACTACCTGTACGGCAAGATCGCGGCGCTGGCGGCGAAGTACCCGGGCCAGTTCGAGAACCTGCGCGGCAAGGGCCAGGGCACCTTCATCGCCTTCGATAACCCGAAGCGCGACGAGTTTCTCAAGGTGGCCAAAACGCTGGGCATCAACATCGGCGGGTCCGGGGCCAGCGCCGTGCGGCTCAGGCCGATGCTGACGTTTGAGGAGAAGCACGCCGACATCCTTGTCGGGGCCCTGGAGAAGATAGTTACGTCACTGCAGTAGATGCATACGAGGGGACGTCGGGGTATAATTCTGTCTGTTTATAATTATGCGCCCCTTTCCCCTCCCCCAAGAGAGGCTGAGGGGCAACAGCGGTGATCGGGACGGGTGACGCAGGAACGGGTGGATTTTTTAAGGTTTATGAGTTGTTCAGAAGCAAGGGCATATGACCGGGATAGCTTCATTTTTGTTTTGGTGTTTTGCCATGTTCCCTAATCTGGAGTTCAGTGCGTGTGTGCGAAACAATCAACGGGGAGGGGGGGGGGGAAGGTTGGAAGGGGGCCAGGGCATCATCATCATGGCCTGCATTTTTGTCAATTTTTTGTTTCTCGCTCTCTACTTGTATGGGAATACCTCATCCTCGTCAAGAGCGATACCCTGCGTCGTGCAATCACCTCACAGTGCTCCAAAATACCCGATGGACTGAAATATGACGACCTGGTGCGCGGGCGCCGTGTTTCACGCTTCTGCGGATGTGTGTAGTGTGTACTATGTATAACGGGTGTGGAGTAGGTTGTGTGGCGTATGCATTGTGAGTATGATGGGCCCTTTCCTCAGGCCTTGGAAGCAATTGTCCTACGGGCAAGGACAGCCAGCCAAAATAAAGGCCCAGGGACCCTGAGGTGGTTCGGGGCATGATGATTGATTATTACAGCTCGATCGCCAAGGGCCAATCAGTCCTCCTCCTCCGCAACAAACCGCGTATGAGTATATATCAGAAGAAAGAGAGTGTGTGTATATGACGACAGAGGCATTGAGTTGAGTTGTCAACGGCCGGTCCTGTAGGCATGATCCCACCATGGTGGTGCGGCATAAGATATACGTGCGTAGAGACTTGGGTTGGCAGCCTCGCGCGGCGCGCGTTGGCGTCATCCCGCACCTCGATAGGGGTTTTGGCTGCACAGCGCATTGGCTGGGTTTTTGATGCAGGGCCCGCCGCCTGCAGGGCTGACTTTGTTGCGCCGGGCTGAACTGACTTCCAATGTCTCCCATTTTTCATTGCCCGGGAGGTTGTCTGAAGCGCCGGTGTGATGTTGCTCAATACACCTACTACCTGACTTAGATAGATATACCTAGGTTATGTATAGTTCAGTCAGTCTACATAGTTTGGTACAATGGGCCCGACTGGGTTTTGATAACCGCCCCGTTGTTGACTTGTGCTGGCTCCCCGGGCGACACCGCCTCGGCCATGGCAAGTAACATTGCCAGCTAGGCTGGTGTTTTATGCGTTGGAGATTTTTTTTTCTTTCTTTCTTTTTCTTTTTGCTCCAAGGCTGGGAGGAGATTGACTCGCGAAAACAAACCAAACCAAACCAAACCAAAAAAAAAAAAAAAAAAAAAAAAAAAAGAAGGCCCGGGCCAGGCTGTAGTACACTATACGTCATGTCGGGTCCTTCCCTGGCGTTAGGCAGCGCTTTTTTATTGTTGTTTGTTTTTGCGTGTATTTGTTGGATTCGGGGGACCGGAGACGACAGCGAGATCGACGATGGGAGTAGGGCGATGGTTAGACCGCGAGTGAGTCTGTTACCCTGTGACGGGAGAGATTAGGAGTGACCGCATGCTGGCCCCTCCCGAGTCAACAACAAGCGGACGGAGAATTAGAAAAACAAAGACACAACCTCGCAGGCCTGCCGCTGTCTGGCCTGTGCCACGACAACAGCAGCGGCGGGTGTGCGGCGAACGTCCCTGCTCGCCTGACCGGCCAGACGAGCGACCGACCAGCCCGACCAAGCAGCAAGAGGAGATGGCAGATCAACTACCGCACCGTAACATTTCATTGTCTCTTTTTCTCATTATTACCACCTCTCTCTTCTGCGTCTGTGCGATTATGTGAGCACGAACTGTGCCCAGGCGGGCTGGGCTGGCCAGCCAAAAGGCCTCCCAAGTCTCCACTACCGGATTGGACGGGACCAGGATCATCTGAAATTGGGTTATCAAAGACGACATGTGCGCTTATTTTGAGTGGCATGCTCGACCGGGGGAGAAGCAAGCACCATGGTTAATACCAATCTCCAGGGCCTGCCAAGGGCCGGCCCAAGAAAGCTTTGACGAGACATCCCGGATTCCCACCAGCTTCGCTTGTAAGCAGGGACGTCCCGAATAACACATCGCGGGACGAGTGAAATGTCCCGCGCCTGTTCCCATGTCGTCAGGCCTGCCGGCGTTTGTCTTGTAATGCGCCCCGCCCCGCGCACACACACACACACACACAAAACATAGTGCACGCCAGCATGGCGGTTGACTTGTGAGGGGCATAATGGAAGAAGGGACAGGCCGGCGAGGGCGAGGCGAGGCGAGGCGAGGCTGGCGGCGCGATGATGTCGTTGGCGCCGGGCTGGCATAAGACAGCACCTGCTCGTCTGTAGGGTTGACCCCATCTCGCTCGCAACTGCGCCGGCGCGGAGCGATTCCATGCATCGGGGCTGCGCTGGCGCTCGCAGGACTGACAGGACGGAGGCTGTTTCCTCCCGGCCGGTGACGTCTGACGTTCATGTTGCTTTGGGCTCCCACCCCCGCGATCACGAGGGCCCGTTCTGTAACGAAGTGCCGATCGAGATGGGGAGCAGCCGTCATGACTGCGCCCACGGTTCCGGGCTGCAACTGGGTCGGGTCGTCCGGAGGGGACTCTTGTTAGCGCCCATGGGACCGGTCGGGTGGTAGTCACTAGGAAAAGCGGGCCTAAAGGGTCCTTGGGAGGAACACGGAGAGAAGAGAGTTGCTCGCCTCGCGTGGTCTGGCTCAGAGGCCGAGCCCGTCAGTCTCAGAAATGGATATGAAGGTCCCAATCTCGCTCGCGCTCACGTTCGTGCCACCCGTCCCGTTCTCGCCTCTGTGTCTTGTCCCTCTCGCAGCCCATCTTATCGCAAGTACATACTTGGAAGCCTGCCCGTGTGTCCGACCTCCCAGACGACAGCCATCCCCGACGTCTTTTCAACTTGTCGTCAAGTTCGAGTTCGCCCTCGGCCAACATCCACATCGCAAACCCGCGCGCCCCCTTTCGGATCCTGCAAAAAGGGCAAAAGGGATCGCCGATCCCGTTGGGCGCCCTGCCTGTCTGCCCCCAAGGCTTGTTCCCTGCAGCCGGCCAGCCCAAGGTGCATGAACTCCCCTGCCCGAGGAGAGCAACGCACGTACCAAAGAGCCGCGACCGACCTGTCATCACGTCTGTCTGTGGATTCTTATTAATTGGGCCGTCCTGCCCCGGCATTAGATGTAAAGAAGGAGTGAGTGAGAGTGCGAGAGACACTGAGGGAGAAAGAAAGGGAACCAGATTCCAATCCTCGACCTCTCGCGCGCGCGCACACACACACAACACACACACACATCAATCCATACCTAGGCGGAACGCGAACATCGACTGCTGTTACCGTACCGAGCACGGCAGGCAGTTGTCGTGTGCATATAGGGGGAGAGCGCAACAATATATCAAATGTGAGTAGCACCAACCAGCGGGTTACATACAATTCAACTCGACGGGCGCTAGCTCTTCGCGTCGCCACACTGCATTGATCCATCCCATCCATCCCTCCCACAGCCCATCCGCAATCCCACGCACCAACACACACTCGAACAAACACACATACACCACCTTATCGCGGCGCCCAGGGCAGGAATTGGCGGTGCGCGCCTCTTCAGCGCCTCCACCGGCTCCTTCGTGTCTCCACGCCCCTGCCTTGTGGGTTTGTTCCCGGTGCAGCCGACTAGACCGTCTTCAGTGCAGCCGCCTGCGAAAGAGCTCCAGCCTGCAACAGCGTGCAGACCGACCTGGGTCCCTGCGTCGTGCACCTTCCCAACGCCCTCATCAATCTCTTCCCCGTCAGACCATCGACTGCGTTGCTTCTTCTTCTTCTTCTTCTACTACTACCGCCTCTTCCCTCCTGCACAGTCCCGCCCTCGTGTCTCTTAAATCACACCAGTCTCCTCCCCTGCCTGGGCAATTACCACGCCAATCCGTTACCAAACCTGCCCGCTCAATCTTGGACACCAAAAAAAAAAACCAAAAAAAAAACCTCGTCGCATCCGTCTTTTCACCCACCAGCCTCTTATTGACGCTTCCCGTCCCAACAGCTCCTCACCCGGGCCGCAACCTTCCGCCCAATTGAACCACCACGACACCGGCAGAGGCACAATAACACTCCCATCGCGAGCGTCCGCTCTGCTGAGGACCGTTCGGAGATGCCTACCAAGCTGTCGAACCCCTTCTCAGCCCTCTCCAACATGACGCCGCACGAGAAGCTCGGGGACCGTAGGCTGTCCCAGTCACGCACGAACCGTCTGACTCAGCTCTTTTCCTCGTCGCCCAAGAACAAGGAGCAGCTCTCTGCCCAGCAGTCCCTGCTGGCTGTCCAGCAGCAGGGCGCCAGTTCCAGCTCGTCCCAGATCACCGCTCCCTCATTAGCACTGCCTACCATCTCCCTATCCACCGCCACCGCCGGTGACCTCGACAGCGATGAGCCCTCAACAACCCTCTTCAAGCCTCCGACGGACGCAGAGGACAGGAAAAAGAAGAGCGCAGAAGCACAATTTGGCCCTCTCCTGCATCCCAGCCACAGATATGTTAGCAGGCACCTCGGTGGCACATTGGATCCTCCCATCGAGGACGAGCCTCCCTACTACTACGTCCTCACCACATACATCAGCTACCTGCTTTTGATCTTCTTCGGCCACACCCGTGACTTTTTTGGCAAGCGCTTCGGCGACAAGAAGCGTTACAGCAGCATCCGCAGCGGCAACGGCTACGCCCCCCTGACCGATGACTTTGACAGCTTCTACATCCGCCGCCTGAAGAGGAGGATCGACGACTGCTTCTCCCGGCCCACGGTTGGCGTCCCCGGCCGCTACATCACACTGGTCGATCGTATGTCGACCGACTACAACCAGAGCTACACCTTCCCCGGCACCTACACCGAGACCCTCAACATGAGCTCCTACAACTACCTTGGTTTCGCACAGTCAGAGGGCCCTTGTGCCGATGCCGCCGAGGAGATCGTCCGCAAGTACGGCATGGCGACTTGCAGCTCCAGGGCCGATGCCGGCACGTCTGACCTGGTGCTCGAGGTCGAGAGGGAGATCGCGAAGTTCGTCGGGAAGCCGGCCGCCATGGTCTTCTCCATGGGCTATGTCACCAACGCTGGTACCTTCCCGGCCCTCGTCTCCAAGGGCGACCTTATCATCTCTGACGAGCTCAACCATGCCTCCATTCGCGTGGGGGCCCGTCTCTCCGGCGCCATCATCAAGTCCTTCAAGCACAATGACATGGTTGACCTCGAGAAGAAGCTCCGGGACGCCATCTCTCAGGGACAGCCTCGCACGCACCGCCCCTGGAAGAAGATCCTGGTCGCCATCGAGGGCCTGTATTCGATGGAGGGCAACATGGTTGACCTTCCTGGCGTCGTCGCCCTGAAGCGAAAGTACGGCTTCTACATCTACATGGACGAGGCTCACAGTATCGGTGCTCTCGGTCCCAACGGCCGTGGTGTCTGCGACTACTACAAGGTCGACCCCAGCGAGATTGATATCCTCATGGGTACACTCACCAAGTCCTTCGGTGCTAACGGTGGCTACGTCGCTGCGGAGAAACCCATTATCGACAAGCTGAGGAGCGTCAATGCTGCGACTCTGTACGGAGAGACGCCGGCCCCCGCCGTCCTGGCGCAGATTATGTCCTCCCTCAAGATCATCGAAGGCGTGCTGGCCCCTGGCCAAGGAGAAGAGCGACTGCAACGCATCACCTTCAACTCCCGCTACCTCAGGCTGGGGCTTAAGCGACTTGGTTTCATTGTCTACGGCCACGACGACTCGCCCATCATCCCCATCATGCTCTACAACCCGGCCAAGATGTCTGCATTCAGCCACGAGATGCTGAAGCGCAAGATCTCGGTGGTGGTCGTTGGCTACCCCGGCACCCCGCTCATCAGCTCCCGGGCCAGGTTCTGCGTCTCGTCCGCGCACAACAAGGACGATCTGGACCGCGTGCTTGCCGCCTGCGACGAGGTTGGTGACATACTGCAGATCAAGTTCTCGTCGGGTGTGGCTGGAGGTCTCGAGGAGCCACTGCCCACGGGGGTTTCGGCCAAGGAGGAGAAGGCGTGGCGGAAGGCCAACGGACGCGAGATAACCAAGCCCCCACGCTGGAAGTTGGAGGATGTGATTGCCTGTGGCGCGCGTGATACCCAGTTGCCTCTGCGATAGGTTCTCTTCAGGAATGTTATGTGCGGGCACTACTTAATGTCTATTACTGTTTAGACGATACCACCTTCTGTTGGGGTGTGAACAGCAAAAAGAAAAAGGAGAAAAAACACACCAAACGGGGGCGAGCAAAGGGGCTCCTCAAACATTGATGACGGCGTTTAACTGTTTTTTTTTTTTTTTTTTTTTTTTTTTTTTTCCCCCTTTTTTTTTTTTTTTTTTTTTTTTTTTTTGTTTTTTGCCCCCTTCTTATTTTGATGTATATGGATATGAGAACCCTTTTTCACTTCTACCATGGTTCAGATGTTGGGCCTCACGAAATGCGCATTTACGCGGGGATGGTTTGCTTGTGGTAACGAAGAATCCGAGGTCCTTCTTCCATGCTTCGCTCGCTGCTGCCACTGGCATTGATGACTCCCGGAGGAACAAAGGGGGAGGCGGTTCGCTGCGGAGGAGACACCATTTTTATATCTTGCATTCTCGAAGCAACCGGCCATTCGCTAGAGCATGGTTTGATGGGGCTCCTCTGGTGGAATGCAGAGAGAGACACGAATTATAGATATTCGTCAAGAATACGACATTCTAATAACCCTCGCGGGATCTCTTCCCGTGGCGTTCTTTGGTCGTCTGTTGTCTCTTTGTCTTGGTGTGGTGGTTCTTGCTGTGTGACATGACTTTGCTGCAGAGATTCGGGGAGAATCAACGGCTGTCATACACGTGTAGGTGCATGGGTGTTTCATGAGTGAGATACATCTTCCATTCTGACGTACGTATGTTCAGTTTACCTACGGAGGGGCACGAGGTCAAGCTACTAAGGATTAACCACGGTCATTCCTAACGAGAGCTGAAGAAAAAGACGTAACTGGTAGAATGGCGCAAGGAAGGGGGGTTGTCTAATTATCCATAAGGCCTGTGACGTGAGAGGCCAGTCATCCTATATATATTTATTCATGTCATACCAGGGAGGGGAGGTTCAGTCACACGTAGAACGGCAGTCACACCAGCTGTAGATGCATGATAACAATAGTACTATCAAGGGTGAGTGCCCTAGGCATTTCCGAGTGGCCCGTGCGCTTCCCCTTCAACACGCTTCACGACTTGATTTGCCCCTCAACGCGTCTCCCGCAACAACCCTCTTAAAACCCCTGGACGTCTTTCGGGTGACTGGCCAGCACCAAACAAATAACCGTCGAGACTCTTCTACTCATCCTGAATCAGGGGAATTGGTCAGTCTCGAGGTCTTTGGATCATGCCTGCCTGAAAAAGCTCAATCATCGCCGCCACTGCCGCCCTTGCAGTAACACCTCGCTTAGTGCGCTCTCCTTGAGGTACCGCAGTGACGAACCGCCCTCTCACGACATACATCATCGGACCGATTTCTTAGTCTTACCACCAAGCAGCCACATTTCGTCTCACCTCATGCACAGAAGGCCTGGCCTCACCCCAAGAAATACCGAGCTCGCCTTTTGGAGATGAGCTCGTCTAAGAGACGCCGCCAGCAGCAGCAGCAGCAGCAGAGACTCAACTTCGAGCCTGTCCCTGAGACGGGCTCGCCAGGCCTCGGTCAGAGCCTTTCGCGTGCAAAGGTCAGGCTCCAGTCGCCAAAGGACGGAGGAAGCCCGAGCAGGCGTTCGGTGCGGCCGCTCAAGATGACGCGTTCCAGGAGGCCTAGGCAGCAGACTTTGGATGCATCGCTTAGTATGTGTGTCCTATCTTTTCATCTCACCACTTGCGATCATCGGGCAGTACCCTCCATGCCCTAGATAGCTTTGTACAATACGGCTGTGCACGGCACCATAATCAGCTAGGTTGTACACAACTAACTTGGGCTTAGGGACAGGAAAGGCCAAAGAGCCAAAAGATGAGGAAGCTGAGGATGGCAATATGCCCTTATTACTTGGAGGCGACGTGAAGGTTCAAAGGAGAGAGCCACATTCCCCTCCTCCGTCATCGTTCATGTCCAAGTCCAACAGACTACATCATCATGTAGTCGCCAGTGACTCGGAGACTCCTGTGGAAGTAGACGAGGAACTGGATGACACCGATGGCGAAGGCCCCTTGAGACCCCAGATCTCCCGCAGACGGCTCAGCCGCCCGGCCAAGCGACCCAATGCGCCTGTCGTCAACTTGGATGACAGCGACGATGAAGAGCCCAATGCTCACTCGTCCCAGCCCCTCCCGAACCAGGCAGCCGCTAGTGACGACTCCGATGCTCCTCTGGCGACACCGCGGTCGAGCGCGCGTCAAAAAGGCCGGGTGGTTTTGGATGAGGACGGAGATAGCGACGAAGGCGCCGAAGACGAGGAAGATGTCCAGAGCCCTGCCAAAAGGCGAAGGCTCACCCGCAACACCCATCGCGTGACTGCTGTGGCCAGCAGTGATGGCTCAGAGTCAGAGTCGAGTCAATCGCCTCGCCAGGCCACTCCTCAAAGGAAGAAATCTGCATCCCCGCAGTCTTCGACCCGTAAGATGAGATCGAGCGCGCGCAAGGGTCACCGTTCCGAGAAGGAGAAGAAGAAGGAGCTCTTGCGCCGCAGAAGGGCAGGGGAGAAGGGTCTCACCATGTCAGACCTGGGCACTTCTGAAGAGGACGCCGGTGAGGACCAGGGTGGTCTGTATGATACCGACTCAGATCACCAGGTCCTCAACGTGTTCGATGACGAGTCGGACGGAGGACCCATGGAACCTGCAGCCCCTGCCAAGGGGCCCGAGAGGGCAAAGAAGAAGCAGAAGGGCAAGGCCTCTGCAAGACAAGATGCAAGCGACGACGAGGGCACCGCCGACAGCGATGGAAACCTGGAGGACTTCATCGACGAGGACGACACTATCGGAGTCCCTGATGAGGTACTATACCAGATACCCCTGGAGTTCAGGCGGGCCTCCCGCAAGCCCCTCAAGGCTCACTTCAAGGACGCTGTGGAGTGGCTTGTCCACCGCCGCATCAACCCCGGCTTCGAGAGGGATGATGAAGTCTACAGGACGGCGTGGACGCGACTGAATGACGAGGTTATTGGCCTTGCCAATTCGAAATGGGTCTCGTCGTCCTGGCGGCCTGACTTCTACCGGCTCCTGCGGGCTCGACCGTACATAGAGCAGGCCGAGCTCGGGTATGGCCACCTCGGAACCGACGTGGACAAGTGCCAGGCGGTAAGCAGCTTCCCCTTGAACAATTGTCCCTTCTTATGGATCATAAATTGGTACCTATCTCATTACCTGCCTTGCACCCTTTTGGCAGGCTCCGGGCTGGGAGACACAAGAAGTGCTTATGGCCTTTGACCCCGGCGACGATGTTCCAAATCTCCGCCTTTGCTTTGATAGCTAACTGCATATGCTGCCAGTGTGGAAGGTCGAACCATCCGGCGACGTGGGCTATCAATTTTACAGGAAAACCATACGACAGCTACACCCTGGACGAGTTGGACAACGACACGACGACGGACTCGGAGGACGAGTCCAGCGACAAGGAGCGCCCGGACCGCGACGCGCATGGCAACGAGCTGCCGCCCGAGGACAGGCGGTTCTACGTCGGCACGGTGTGCAACAGCAACGCCGAGATGGCCCACAACCTGCTGCACTGGAAGCCCGCACTGCGGGACTGGGTCGGCAACACGCTCGAGCGCGAGGGCTGGCTCGCGCCCGACAAGCTGGCCGAGCTGGACAGGATGAAGCCCAAAAAACGGCGCAAGGTTGTCGACGGCATCGTCGAGGACTGGGATCAGAGGGCGGTCATCAAGCGGTTGTATGGCGACTTCAAGGAAAACATAAGGCGGGCTGAGGAGCGGGACACGACCAAGTCGTCGAGGGGGCGCAGCTATATCCGGTAGGGGGCGACGTCGGGTCCTCTATTTACTCACCTGGGCGGGAGTGCCGCTCAGCCTGTGTGGTGCTGGCGATTAGTCTTTTTGATTTCACAACTGCAGCTCGTTCTTCTGGCCCGGTGATGCTCGTCTGTTTGGCGGAGAGGAGTGAGTGCTTGGGGACTCGGGCTTGGATTCCAGACCGTTCATTCTCGGTCCCACAGCGCCGTTGCATGATGACAAGGGCAATAAGTGTGTGCTTCTTCTGGATCCTCGCATGCCGCTTTCTTAAGGCCAAGTCGGCTGTCCAAGACACAAGACGCGCCTTTGCCAGATGAAGCACATCTTGGCACCTCTTTGGCATTTGCTCTCTGGTCTAGCTTTCCTTGACCCTTGACGGATACAGGGCTCGGACTGGATACAGGCTTCTTGGGGTACGGGACATCAACCAGGCGATGGTTGGACTTTTGAGCTTGAGTCCGCTGCTCGTCTGGCCTGGAGGAGTGACCACTTGCGCGAATTGGCTGATGCCCTTGTATGCAGGGAGGAAAAGGGCTGCGAGATACATGCAGCTACCCCAGGCTTTTGTCAGACAGATTGTACCTTCCAGGGCTATTTCTCGTCCGGGACGGAGGGCATACAGGCTCCACGGGGGATGGATCACCGGGCAGGTATCAGGGGTGGGCTTGCACTTTTTTCCTTGACGGGTTCGGCGGGGGTTCATCGTTCCTCTAGTGGTTTGCTAGAAGGGACGTTGGCTTGAGGCTCTCACGAGCCGGTGGTCGGCAGCCGGAACCCCACAAGACAGCTAGGCAGGCAGACACGATCCCGTTGATCCCTCATGGTGATACTCCGTTGGTTTCTACTCCCCAGACTACTACAACTCTTCATTGTTGATGGCACAGTCCACTCTTGGCTCCATGGACATGCTACTGAGCAGAGGAAGTGTTGGGATGCGATTGCACAAATCTGGCTCTGCCGGTGACATGATCTGCTATATCCCACTGGATGACTAACTATTCACAGTGTCATAACTGCCTTGTAGAATTGTTGAAAAGAAAGGAAAAGAAAGGAAAAGAAAGGAAAAGAAGACAAGAAGACAAGAAAAGGAAAGGAAAGGAAAGGAAAAGGTCTAAAAGCGGAAGACATCTTCCTAGTCGGAAAGCTGGGGGGGGGGGGCATATATTAAATGCATACTCACAAACCACAAAGGAAATAGATGAAAACCCAACATCCTCTTAGCCATCATCTATCTCTCTTCTCAACGGGAAGAGCGCGCGCGCGCGTCATATAAAACCAATACACACAGGAGGAGGAGGGAAAGGTGTTGGAAAAAGCTAGCTGAACGTGGCCAAGGCGCTGCCAGGTGAAGTCACAGATCGAGGGGTACTTAGTGCAAGGATGCAGTTAGGTTTGTTGTGTCCTTTCCCCCCTCTCCCCCCGGGGAAGAGGGGGGGTGCGCACGGCGCACTGGCTGCTATCCGGTCCCGGCCCCGTGTCCCGTGTGTCTCTCTCTTCGTTTTGTCCCTCTCACTCCGTCTGCCAGGGAGGAAGAGAGAAGTCCGATATTACACGCGTGCGCGTGTTTCATCCGTACGCTGGTGTGCAACGCCCATCCTGGTCCGGAGTGGAGGGGGTTAAGCGTCCTTGTGAGAGCGCAAGGAAATCATACGATGCCTGGAAGGCACGCGGGCCGGACGCAATGGCGCATCCCGAGAAAGGGGGGGGGGGCGGCTCATGAGCAGCATTCGATACCGTAACGGATGGGTGGAAAGGGCATCGTGGGAAGGTTTTTTCTTCTGGGTTTTTCGGGAAAACGGATGCGTTTAATTTTGTCCCAGAGAATCGAGAGAAATAAGCCTAGAAGAGACACCCCACCCAGCGTGGTGTGGTGAAGACCTCTTCCGCTATATCGAAGACAATTGAGTTTTTCAGCCATATCAAAAACCACAATCCGTACGTTCATTCATCCATACATGCACCCTCGCCCCCACACTCGCACGAACCCTCCTCCCGGAGATCATATCCAGAATCTGTCCACCCGCCCCGGCCGCCCATCCGTCCCTTTGTGCCACCTTGCCTTCCTTTACCAAGATCACCAACACCCTCGGTCTCGCGCACCCGCCCTCAACCCCGTCCTCGGTTTTCTGTTTGAGCTGAGTGGAGGGAGGGGGGGGAGCGGCGATCCCGAATGAATATACAATAGTCGATGAGACGCTGCTGGGTCCGGGTTGGGTTCCGCATCCCGTCCAGCCGGCCCTCAACGCACTGAGAGAGTCGTCCCCGTAAATACATCAGACACTGCGGGCAACCCGCCTACATCATATGATACCACCCGGCGGGTCGTAGCCACCTCTGGTGGATGCTGCTGATCCCAGGCCTGCGCTTCCGGGTGCCTCCCCAGCTGCGTCGGCCTGGGCATTGTTCGTCTTCCTAAGCATGAACATTGGCTTCTTGCCCTCCTTGTCCAGCTGTTTGAACAGGATCAGAGGTTTCTCCTCCAGGCCCAGGCACCGCTCCTGGTCACCGTATACGATATAAAGGGCGTACTGGTCCCATGGTGCGTTGATCTGGTATTTCTTGAGCGCGGCCGGCAGGACCTTGTAGCACGGGTCGTCCAGGCTCACCCTGAACGACTTGAATATCTCTACCGATGCATTGCTCGAGCTCGGTGTGTCCGGGGCCGGCGTCTGGCCTCGCCTGGGTGCGGCGTTGGCCTTGTCACGCGGGTCGTAGCCGTGCTCGTTCTCACGGAATGTGGATCGGCTGGAAGGGGTCGGCTGGTCGGCGCGGTAGGATCGAGAGCCGAGGGTTGTTCCGCTTACGCTTGGAGGTGAGGTAGGTGAGGGTATGTTTGGTGACGGGTATGATGGCGAGGTTGCGGTGGGGCCGTTGGACCCGTTCATAGCTGCCAGGTGTGACGAGGACATGACGGCCCTCTCGGCGGCGCTCGATGGGTCTAAAGTCTGTTCCACGATGCTTCGGTCGTGGCTCGTCTGTAGGTGGGACGGTGAGGTGGTCTTTGGTGTGGTGCCGAGGACGATCCGCTTGGTCGAGTATTGGCGCTTGAGGCTGGCAGACTGACTGCCCTGGGTGGACGGCGTGGGCGCCGGCGGTGACACCGTCGTGTCGTAGCTGTATGATGATTGCTGGCCATTGCTCACGTTTGGTAATGGCTGTTGGGCGTCCTTGGCCAGGCGCAGAGCGGGCAGCATGTCTTCCCTTAACCTCCGGAAGTCCTCGGCAAGTTTCCTAAAATCCTGCTCGAACAGGTTCATGCGCTCATCCCGCAGCCTCAGCTGTTCCACTAGATGTTTAATGTCTTTCAGCGTCGCAGTGGCATATTGAGCCTCGGCGTCGGCGGCTGGAGAGGAGTCAGCACGGTCTTGTAGGGAACCGAGATGGGACCGAGGTAGGCCTGAGGCGGCGATTGGGCACAACATACATAGCGGCACATAATGATCGTTTTCTATTGGCACGTCCTGGGCCTTCTTGACGTCGTAGACACTCTTGAGGACAGTTAGTCTGTGGCCAACACTCGTGATGCCCATGGACTTGAGGTCATCATGTAGCAGGGCGACCAGGGCCTCTCCGACAATTTCGTTTTCTGGTGGGGTTGGGCGCTTGTTAGAAATTGTATTGACAGGTAACAGGGCAGTGGGCGAGACAGCAATCAAAGACGCACCAATGAACCGATCCGAGTACTGCTGCAGGCCGATGGTAGCGATGAAGTCGGCGACCTCGTCGACGCTCCATTCTGATATGATGGTCTCGGGCAGTCGATCTGCGCTCGATCGATAGCCGTATGTGGTAGGTGTGTGTTCGTTGGATGGAGGGTCGGAGTCGGTGGGAGAGATGGAGGCGTCGGTGGCGTCTATCGGGGAGCTCTCGTGGAGGTCTCGCTCATACTCATCGTCGGCATCAGACTCGGCGTATGCCGTGCCTGTGTTGAAGCTCATGGTCGGGGGCTGATGCTGGCCTGGGCTGTGAGGGGGGCGAGGCAGGGAAGTCTGTGGTATCGGGGCCGCAAGGCTGTGTCGATCTCGAGATGGGCAGGCGGATGTCGACGATGAAGGACTCGTAGAGGGTGGAGGGGGGAAGAGTCGAGGCGAGGCGCGACGCGTGCTGTCGAGGGCAGATTAAGTGTGGGCGCACGTATGGACAAGGTGGAATATCGTGTGGTGTGGGCACGGGTAGGTAGGAATGTATGTATGTGTAGGCATGTATGGTATGTAGCGTATCTCGTCAGGAGGAGGGCGGTAGTGGGTTTGGGCTCGGGAGCTGTTCCATGAGTTTAGTCTGAGGAGGCTTGGCTCGTCACCACAGAGATGCAGCAGGCCAGCACCAGCAGCACCAGCACCAGCAGCAGCACCAGCAGCAATAGCAACAGAAGCAATTGCCCAGCGGGATCCACAGCCCACAAGCCACGGCCCACAGCGGCTACAAGGAGGGAGCTTCGTGGTCGCCCACACGGTGTTGGCGGATACGGGTCTCTCGTCTCTTTTTTCCTCGTCGCGGATTCCAGAAAGCGGACAGGATGGCGTGAGTGGCAACGATAACCCAGAGACAGGGATTGCTGGGTTGGGGGACTGGTTTGGATTCGGCGCGGGTGGATTCAGAAATCAAACTGGTGAAACTGGCGAGTTGTTGTGCCGGCCTGGCAGGTGGTTGTGGACCTTTGTTGTCCTGTCTCCGAAGGGGCTCTCGGTCTTTTTGGCTTGTTGGTGGCAGCGGCGGCGGCGGCGGCGGCGGCAGCAGCAGCAGCAGCAGCGGCAGCAGCAGCAGCGGCAGCAGCAGGATGAGCAGAGGAGGAGGAGGACGAGGACGAAAGAGCAGCTACGCTACACTAGAGCGTCGAGGTACGGGTGCTGGGACAGTGCGGGCGGGCGCTGCACGGTGCAGGACGGACCAGTTCGGTTCAGCAATGGTTAGTCCTCCGTAATAGTATTGCTGCAAACCAAGGAACAGCCAGGTCAGTCCCGTCGGGGAAGGGCTGGGACAATATGCTGGTGGGGACGGCGTGAATCGTGCGAGTGGATTGGCCCGGCCGTGGTCGTGGCCATGGCCAATAGTGTAATTGTTGTAATTGTTGCAACCAGAACAAGGTTGATTGTGACTGAATGAATGATTGATTGACTGATTGACTGAGTGGGTGATCTCTTGCACCACAGTTGGATTGCGTTGGGCCCAAGTAAATCTAGTGTAAGGATTTTGGATCGACGACGGCCTGTCGCTTCAATGTTGGCCAGAACAGTCCGTCGGCTGGCAGGCTGGCCGTTGCGTCCAGGCCCTGCTTGTTGCTTGCAAGTTGCCGTGGGCACGTACATACACTAGTATCCTACGAGGAGTAGTAGGGCCGTCCGTAGCTGAGGTACCGAGGACGATGGTGGGTGGGAGGGTACCTGGGCTGGCACTGCATCTCATACTGCGACACAAGTACCCCTCGGCACCAGGCCCAGGACGGGACGGCGGAGATCAATACCTGTACGGAGGTGTACTAGTCTACATAGCTAGGTTCTATCTAGTGTGTTTATTTCCCTTCTGGCAACTTATTAATATACCCAGCTGTCATGGAATCCCTCCATCCTCAACCTGCGACCTGGATTGATTTCAGAGGCCCTGCACATTTACCATGCCCTCCGCCAATACAACCCACAGCATAGACGCCAGCGGCCATGCGACGCCGCGCCCCTGACCATCCATGGAATGAACCAACCCATGGGATGACTTCGGTCTCTCCCCCTCGTCCCCTCCACCCACAGCCTCGACGATGGCGGCGCCTAGTCTCATGATTGGACGCCCAACCTTGCCCGCCCCTCCTATCAACGGCTGCCAGGACATCCAAACCTCTACGGTGTGCTTGTGTGCGCCTATCCTCCTCGTCCTCCTCCCCATCTGCTCGTCTCCTTGCCAGCACGTCATCTCATGCCCATGTTCGTCCTGCTCGTCCTCGGACTTGGGCGCACCAGCCCCAAGCCTCGTCCACCGCCATCCCGCCCTGCTCGTCCGGCGCCACAATTCCCTGCCGCCCCGACCGGCTTCTGTTGGCCCACGCCATTGTCGGTGCCACTACCACTAGTACAACTTCCCCCGTACGTGTGCGGCTGTGGGCGGCCAGCCGGGCGTATACGGAGCACCCTGGGCCCTGCAGCCTCGCAGGGGTCCAGCCCTACGCGCCTACACACGCACACTGAATCCAACAACTGCTAGCACCTAGATAGATGGCTGAGAGCCGACTTCACCACGTGTCTGATCCTCTTCACATGCTTTTCATATCCCGTCATTCTCAAGTTGGCCAAGCCCGCAGGGCGAGCACCACCTCAGCTTTGCTCCGGGAGCTATGAACTGGTGGACATTGGCCCGTCTGCGGGTCTACAGCGCCTAAGAATGCTCCATGTACCTAACCGGCGTGCTAGTGGCCAAGTTGGCTACACAAAACGTCGTCGAGCTTTCCTTGACCTGGACGGTGGCGACAGGCCACGGCTCCTATCTCATGCGGCCAAAACTAAGAAACCCTCATATCGACGTACATACAGGATGGATTTTGAGCCCACACAGCCCAACGGCCATGTGCCCTTCTGGGGGTGGACTTTCTAGTCCATACACACCAGCCAATCACCAGTCCCCAACAGCGTCACTGGTCAGTGAGCCGCTCACCTGTCTCAAGTAATACATCAATGCACCACCCCTGACTTCTGCCGTCGATCCCACATCTGAACTCCAGCAAAGTTTCTTCCGAACTGGTTATACACATGTAAGATCCATCTCGTGGAGTACAAGCTTTGGCATGACTCCGGTGCTGTCAAAAAGACCAAACAGACTCGTACGGAACAATATAGTCTACTAGTGTCCATCTGAGAGCGGAGCATCATCGCCCAACAGCAAAAATAACAATCGCAGAAGAAAGAAAGAAAGGAAAAGAAAACAATGCAAGCCTACGCCATCGTCCTCAGCCTCCTCGGCCTCGCAGCCTCCGCACGGGCGGCCGGCGGCGGCTCGGGCGGCGACCTCCAGGTCCAGAGCGGCTCGGCGTGCTACAGCTGTGACACCGCGGCCGAGTGCGCTGGGGCATGCCGCCGGAGCGCCGACGTGCAGCTAGAATAACTTGCAGACCGAGGCCTTGTCGTCTGCTAGCGTCGGTCGAGTGTTTACGGTCCATGGTACTAACCAGGGCTGCCTTTATAGGGCGAGGGGTATTAATATAAGGCTGTATGCGGCGTGGGCCAAGGGTAGCAAGCCGGTAGTACAACGGGCCGATACGCAGGTGGGATAGAGTTGACGTCGGTCATGTCAACAGGGCCCGCCTGCTCAACCCGGCAGAGCAGTTTTGACGCGGAAGCCAGGAGGGTATTTGTCAGTTCCAGATTGAGCATGTCCGGTCACTCGAATAAGAACAAAACAACAAAACCAACAAAACCAACAAAACCAGCAAAACAAATCCGCGATCCCGTCCGTGCATCTCACCCGCGGCCGAGAGGGAGAGCAAGCCCGGACAAGCGACAATTGTTCCCTCCAATGGGCCCCGACCAAGAAGAGTACTTCTTACCAAACACCGTCCGGAGAACCCTCCACCACCTTCCTTGCAGATCCGATACAGAGACAGCCATATGTCTGCTGCCCGGCACGACCTCATGGACAAGGCTCGGTCGGAGGCGATGAAACGCCGGGACCCTGGACCCTCAATAGGTCAGCCTTGCGGGTTTCACCACTGCTCTCGCCCCCCACACCCCCCCGGGGGGGACGGGCCAGCACACACACCACCAAACATCAAACCTGCACCCTTCTCGTGTCGTAAGTCAGTTAGTTACCTACCTAGGTAGGTAGCATGTGTGGGTTGAGTGTCTGTGCCTGTCACGAAGAGCCTCATAAATGGCCACCACGAGACACACACACGCACACATCGGACGGCGGGACACCCGGCCGGGCGACCCCCAATGTGACAGCGTCTCCCACTCCCCTTAACCCCACACGTTCTCCCCCCCCCCCCCCTT
>NQMI01000029.1:32520-104069 GCA_002270565.1 Stenocarpella maydis | reverse complement strand
CCCCCCCCCAAGAGACATGTCGGTACGGAGTACCTAGGATAGATAGATTTGTCCTACGCTCCCCACGCGCCCTCCCCCACCCCCCGCGGGCCCGATACGCCTGCAAGTAGTTACCCGCATACACCGTGCATCCACACACGGCCCGAGGGTACAGGGCAGGGCAGGGATGGCAGGATGGGGGCAACCATCTATCACCTATTTTCTCTCCTGGTACCGGCTGCTGCGGCCGGGGGCGGGCTAGCCACTCTTGCACCAGGTATATTAACCTACTATTCTGTACCGGGCGGCAGCGTCTTTTCCCCTTGCTTAAAGGACCGATTATCCTACCATTATCAATGTTTACTAATACTCAGTCTACACCTCCCCCTCCTGTGAGAGGAAAGGGGCAAAAGAAAAAGAAGTAAAAAGGACGAGAACAAGGCGAAACCACCACGACTGCGTACCTCACCTATATTGGTTCACCCCATGGACTGGCTGACTTCCGTCAGGGGGAGGGAGCCGATGCTGCTTATGGTGCAGGCGCCGGTTTCCTCCCGGCTGTATTTGCAGACTGACATGCTCCAGTCACGATACCCATGACTGAGATTGTTGGAATGAGGGAAGTCTCTAGGGAAAACAAAATCATGAGGCCCCCAGAAATTATTCTTCATTATTGACTTCTCTCCTGTGCGGGACTGACTGACCGGCCGGTGCTAAGTGAACATGCCTCTATCGGAAAACAACAGTGTCTGTCCAAGGAGTGGGGGGGGGGGAGTAAATAATGACCTATGCCTCAGTGGGGACCCCGTCCTGACGCCCCATGCCTCCTTCGCTCTTTGTGGGCACCTTCACTCCCCCCAGCAGAGAAGCCACTGGTAATTATACAGATGTTTTGTTGTGTTGCTCTGTGGTGCGAGGCAATAAAAAGGGACGCCTGCTACGGAGGAAGAGCCGAAGAAATCAGAACCAGATGAGAGATAATTGCGCCCTCCCAAGCCCTCACCTCCTGCCTTGTCTAATGCAGAAACCCCTGATTTTTTTTTTATACTTTCCTTGTTCTCTCTCTGCAGCATCTCCCCTTGCAACAGCGCACCGCCCACTCATCCATTTCCTCTCAATGCCTGCTGCTGCTGCCACCGCTGTAGTACTCCCTGGCTCGCTCGTCGTTCAGCTCCTGGCTCGATTGCCCCACCCCCTGCATCTCCTCGATGTCTCCGATCGTGTCATTGAAAATCTTGAGCAGCTGGTTGAGAACCTTCATACGGTTCCACTCATGCCTAGACAGCCAGATATGGTCCATCAGCTCGCGGTTAATTTGTTCCAGCTGCTCGATCGTGCACCCCGACGTTCGCTCCGTCAGGTCGTTCAGGAACTGTTGTACCTGTCCGTCGTGCACCACCGGCATATGCTGTGACGAAGACGACGACCCGCCGGAGTTGCGGATAGACGAGTTGTCAGACACAGATACAGGGTCGTTGAGGAGATTGGGGAGACCAATCCTAGAGGCCCGTCGATCGGTTGGGACCTGGGATGAGGTCGGGCTGCTCTGCGTATTCGGCGCGCCGTAACCGACGTTGCTGAGCTTACCGTGCGCAAGGGCGTCGGCTTGCGAGTGCATCCAAGGCGAATGACTCGAGCCCGTGTGCTGGCTCGGCCCAGAAGCGTGGTCCCCTGGTGGCTGCGTGTCAGGCAGCTGAGAAGTGTTTTCCGCGTCGCCATGGAAACCATTAGTTGCTTGAGTGCTCCAGTTGCTCGACGACTTGTTCGTCGTCGATGACGGGTCGTTGGTCGTGGAGGCCTCATTGAGCACGGCGGAAGGCGACACACCATGTGGCAGCGAGGTCAGTGCCGAGACCTGTGAGACCTGCGAGGCCTGCGAGACCTGCAAGACCTGCGATACTTGCGTCTCTCCTGCAGCATTTCTGACCGAGACAGTCGTGCTCGGGCGAGGTTGCACCGCAGGTGGCGGCCCCATTTGCGAAAATGCCTGTGTTGACTCGTCACTGCCGCCCTCCTCCGGCGCGCGGGAGGGTACCGTGTTGCCGTTGCTCATGTGAGAATCTCCGGCTTCGTCACGTTCCTCGGGGCTCATGACCCTAAATCGTGCCATCGTCGTGCTCTCCGGCGCCAAGAGTGCACCGATCCTTATGGGGCCGACCTGCTCACTATCCTCGACCATGCCGACGGCGTTTCGCATCGCAGCCTTCTTTTTCGCCTTCTCAGCGGCTTCAGCAGCACGCTGAAGCTGTCGTTGGTGGAGTGCTTCCCAAGGACCTGGGCCGCCGAGGGCGTTTTCGATTTCGCCCATGTCCACATCCACGTTGCTCTCCATTTCATTCGACTTGAGGATCTTGTCCTTGTCACCCACGTTCTTCGAGTCATGAACAAGCGTCTTGATATCTCTATAGAAATCCTTGGGGCGGGCATAGTATCCGTTGGAAAGCCGCTCTTCAATTGTTATGAGCTCAAGGTTGTAGTAGAACTTCCCGGTCTCGACTTCAAGCAGTCCCTCGGTCCCATGGCTGTCCTTGGAGATTACGTACGGCCTGTGTTGCGGCACGTCCGGGCTGACATAGTTGGGGTCGGCCTCTTCGAAGAGATACCTGATCTTGTCGTAGGGGATCATGGGCTTGTAAAACACTCGGTACTTGCCCTTCTTCAACTGATCCATCACCGGCTGCAGCCTCATCTTCAAGAGGTTCAGCAGTTGCCGGTCCCTCTTCAGCTCACTCTTAATTTCAGCTTTAGACTTGGGCTTCGGCGGCGGCGGCGGAGCCACAGGCAATTCTTCGAGTACCCTCTTCTTTCTCGTAGACGGATCGGGGAACTCAGAAGGCGACTTCTTGACATGCATCGCCATGTTGGAGAAGAACTCCATGCGGTTTTCCTATCTCGGTGTCAGTCGTGATGACGATGAAGGCAGGGCTACTAGGCAGGCAACTTACGCTATTGGGGCGGGCAATTTCTACTCTGTTCTTCCTCGAGAACGGGAATAAAGCTCTCAATATGTCCCGGTCGAGCTCACTGACCTCGCAATCTGCCGTGCCAAAAAGAAGCACGGGCTCGTAGGGCGGTATATCCATAAGCATTGTTGTCAGGACTTTGAGGGCGGTGGCACCCAGAGTCGAATACCATGTGTCTACATGAGGAATGTATACCACGCTCGGTTTGTGGCGTTTGACCTCCGAGAACATTGCAGTTATGACCTGCTCCGGGGGCTATAATGAGTCTGTCAGCTGGGGCTCTTCATAAGCAAAGAAGCAAGGAGACACATACCCTCCCGTCACCAAGAATCGTAGCCAAATCACAACGCTCTACATGTACTCTCTCAAAGTGGTGGAGGATGGCAGATGCGACGTAATTTTGACCCATGCCTGGCTGGCCCGTAATCAGCAATCTTGGCCTGAACAGGCGAGAGCGGTCGAAGTCTTGCTGCAAGTTCTCTCGGCCAAAGCCATGATCAGCATCTTCATAAGGTTCGAACATCGCCTCTTCCAAGGCAGTGATCTTTGGTTTCAACGGTAGTATCGTCTTGACGAGCTCCTCAATCGCCGCAAGCTGGTCGCGGAGAAGAGGTGCCACAGCCTTGGGCAAAGGTGCTGCATTTGACGACGCAGATCGTTCAGAAGAAGGCACCATCTTCTTGATCGATATCATGAAGTCTGTCGCGTGTATGCTGATCTTGCTTGGGTCCACTACAAGCTTCTGCTCCGATGAGTATATCTGAGGATATGTCCTCTGGATGGCGTTGAGAGCAGCCTCGGTGCAGAGTGCTCGGAGGTCAGCACCGCCGTACCCCTTCGTGTTCTCCGCCAGGCTCTGCTTGAAATCGGGTGAGAGACCCCAATCCTTCGTGTGAATATCAAGAATTGCTCTGCGACCATCCACATCCGGCAGAGGGAAGTAGAATTCTCGGTCGAACCGACCCGGTCTCCTGAGTGCAGGATCAATGTTATCCGGTCGGTTGGTGGCACCAATGACGATGACCTGACCACGTCCATCCATGCCGTCCATCAAGGCCAGCAGGGTTGACACGATTGAGGCGTGAATCTGTTCTTGCTTACTAGACCGAACAGGTGCCAGGCCGTCAATCTCATCGAAGAAGATGATACTTGGTTGCGTCTTCCTGGCCTCCTCGAATAGCAGCCGCAGCTGCTTTTCGGCCTCACCCACCCACTTGCTGAGAGCATCGGCTCCCTTGCGCATATAGAATGTGATCTTGCGACCGCCGCTACCGATCGAATTCGCAAGAGCTCTTGCGAGCAGAGTTTTGCCTGTACCAGGCGGTCCGTGAAACAGAACACCTCTCGGGGGGGTGACATGGAATTGCTGGAAGACCTCAGGATATAGCAACGGCAGCTGCACCATCTCCTTGAGCTGGTTGATGTGGCCAGCTAGGCCGCCAACTTGGTTGAAGTCGACAGTCATGTCGACTCCGAGAGGGTCAGCGTCCGCAAGTGCTTTCTGGTTCTTGACCTTTCCCACGTTCGGCGTCGCGCCGATGCCAAGGTTCTCCAGGTTGGAAGCCGCCGCCCCTTGTGGTAATCCAGGTCCGGTGGCTGCCGTTGGAGTCACACCCACAGCGCCGGGGACACCATATCTCGCACCCATCTCGTCGTCACTGCTATCCGAATCAACGCCCCCGGCGGCACCCGTGCCCCAGGGTCCTCCGAGCAGGGAGCCCAAGCCACCAGCTCCACCAAACGGACCATAGGTCGTGTTGAGGTAGCGGTCTGTGGCCCCGCCATTACCGCGCTTCCGGCGACCTGGTGTGGCGGCTGCTGGCGCCGATTCTTCCTCCTCCTGTTCAACGTCCATCTGTTGGAACGGCCTTATCGTATAATCAACTTTGTTGCGTTTTCTCTTGGAGGGAATCTCATAAGCAATCGGCGTGGACTGGCGGCGATTTCGAGCGGCACGGGTCTGGGAGCGGGAGGTTCTGCGCAGATCATCGGCCTCCTCGGCCAACTCGTCGGGGTCAAGCATCTCGTCGTCGGTCTCTCGGGCCCGGCCCCGCTTTTGGCTGCTGGCCGCCGCCTTGCTTCTCCCGCGCGAGGGCCTTGAGCTAGAATACTCCCCATCGTCGTCATCAGCGTCGCGGCCGTTGGCGCTTTTTTCAGATGCGGAGCCTTCCCCACCAGACTCTTCTGGTTCGAAGTCACTGCTTTGATCCTGGCTGTTCTTCTTCCCTTGGTCACTCCCCTTCCTCCTCAGACGAGTTGTGCGCCGCGGGAGGACGTCAGATTCCTCATCGCCATCCTCGGCAGCAACGGCCTTATTGCCCTGGCGGGAGGACCTGGTCATCCTACGAGCAGTTTGGACGTCATCTGAGTCATCCTCTGCTTCCTTTTCTTGAGGTGCATCCCCATCCGCCTCATCCATTACGATATCACCTTGGACGGGGGTCGGCACATCGCCACCGTCGCTTTGATTTACTGCAGCCTCCGGAGCAGAGTCCTCCACCACGTCGGCGTCGGCGTCGGCATCAGCCTCTTCCGGGGGCTCCTCGACTGCTTCGTCTTCTTGAGGTTGGAAACTAGTCTCGTGAGAGGCCTCCTCAATAGGCTCTGTGGTCGGCCTCTTAATACCCTTCGCCGCCCTGGCGTTGCGGGTGGCGCGGCTCATGGTCTCCGGACTCTTGCTCCTAGATGAGGCTCGAGCTGGCTGCTGGTGCCTCCCTGATGTCGATAGCTCGACGAGCTCGTCGCCTTCCTCAGTTTTTGCCCTAGTTCGACGGGTGGATGGCGCTGGCGGCAATGGCTCTTTGATGCCTCGTCGACTGGCCTGGTTGAGCTTCAGGGTGACGATCTTTCCCCTCGTCTTTGGCTTCGGAGTTTCTTCTTGGTCGGCATCTGTATTTTCGACGGAGTCATTGACAACATCGTCATCACTCTCCTCCCTATAGCTTGGGTGATGGACTGCGGCTTTCCTTGCTCGGCGACCGGCGGCATTGACGGGAACTTCAGCGTCTTCGTCTTCAGAGTCATCCCCGCCAAAGGAGTCTTCTGCCATACTATCGGAGAGCTCCTCATCGTCTTCGTCGATGTCCGAGCCACGATACCTGTTTGAGCGGGAGCGGCCGGTTGTTTTGCGAGAGGCGCGCTGAGCCCTCTTTTGTCGTCTTGGGCGGGCCTCGGAGGGATCGAAGTTCTCGTCCTCGGGGTCTGACTGGTTTGGATCGAATCCTTCGAGGGGGTCCCTCTTCCTCTTACCCGGCGCCATTGCTGGGCGACAAGCTAGGAAAGCCGAGGCACGGCAGAGGAATAAAAGTTGTGATGTTTGGACCGAAACTGTTGAACGGCGCTGGTGTTACAGGACTTGAGTGTGAATTGGTTCCGCTTGGAGACTACAGTGCATATAGATCAAGAAGCAGCGGTTACTGCATCATAGCCAGGTCAGCTTCTTGTATGCGCGGGTGGTTGGTGGAGGGAGGAGGAGGGGGGGAGCTGCCATGCGCAGTAAAACATGTATAGCTTAGTGTTGTGCTGTGATGTAGGGGGATAGAATATGAGCTGCGAGGTGGGTACGGCATAGTCGGAACACATTTAGAAATCTATATTCAGGGGCACACACGTTGCGATCCAGATGTAGTGTCTGCAGGAATTGGTTGATGGCAGGTGTGGTGGTTATCTTGGTCATGGAGATGCTCGTGGGGTGGCGTGCTGCCTGGCAGGTTGCCAGCGCGTCGTGGGTGCACTGCACTGCACACACGGCGTTGCGCTGCGATGCGCTGGGCTGGTCGGGGACCGGGACGGGACGGGGCAGCGCGGTCGAGGGCGGTGGTCGGGGTTTGGCTCGTGGGCAGGGTTGGACTATGGCGATGAGCAGAGCATTGTGTGCACCGTCCAGAAATGAAAGGATGCAGAAATGAGCATGCAAATGGATGAAGTGCAAAAAGTTTGCTGTGATCGAGGAATGATGGGCGAGCAGCACTGCCTGGGGGAAAGGTTGCAGCGGGCAGAGGGCAGAGGCCAGGCCAGGCCAGGCCAGGGCAGCGGGCAGCGGGCAGTGGCTGCAAGTGACCTCCTCTGACGCCCATCACGTTCACGCCAGCGACTGGGCTGTGCGGGAAAACCGCTGCGACGCGTTCCGGCGAAAAGCGGGTCAAGTCACGCCCCTGGACCAATCATGTCCCGAATACGGCCCCTGGCCCCAGTCCGTAGCTCATTCACGTCGGGTGAACCACCATCACCGACGTCTTGACGCCCCCGTCAAACAGAATCTACACACGAGCTGCGACGACCGGCCTGGACAGTCGCAATCATATGAGTTAACCAGAATCGCACTCTTGGCGATGCATCTCGCGAATAAAGGTCATTTTGGATGCCAATTGAGCATATGCGCGCGATATTCAAATACGTGTGCCTGTTCGCGACACCACGATGGCTTCGGGGGAAGAAGAAAAAAAAGAAAACAGACTACTCAAATGGGAAAGTTGTTTTGGCATGTGTCGTCACGTCATCTGCTGCTAGGTTTTCTGGGGTAGGGTGCCGCGCTGTCGGGACCACTCCACAATGGGGGATGGGGATGGGGATGGGGATGAGGCTCAAGAGCCGCCCAGACGTGGGCCACTCAATGCTTAAGAGGGTCCAGGATCCGGCAAGCTCGGCCTCGGGCCTGCCAGACCCTTCGACGCAAGATGCCAGATGCCATGCGTGCTGGGCCCCAGGGTGACTGGCAGGACTGACGGTCTGCCCCTGGACGAATCGAATCGACGGGCGAGGCTGCTCCCGCAGGCCCGGACACCTGGGCAGCAAGGGGAGGGAGAAGCGGACGGTCGAGCTTTGGCTGGTTGGCTCCTTCCAGGCCGACCGCCCGCTCATTCACTCCCTTGCCCGCGTTGGCCCCCGATGGGTCGAGATCCGCTGGGCACGCTGGCACGCCGGTCCGTTCACAGACCCGTCTCCGGCTGAGCATTCGGTGCCTGCCGATCCATTGTCTACACCAAGTTCCGACTGCTCAGCCATGCGTCTAAATGATGGGCCTATTGAATCTCGTATGACCGTCGCCTAGTAGAAAATATGGGAGCGCCTTGACCATTGTAGTGTTGAGGCCTGCAAGGTGCTGAGGGCGTTGGTCCCAATATTGTCAGGCCCGGCTCACTGCCATTTTGGGGGCATCTGGAGAAGCTGTTTGTGACATATGGCACGTCCTCAGACCTGACAGTTCAACGTCCATGGCGAACTTCGTGGCTGCTGCCCACTGTGTAAAGCTGTCAGACCTCTCCTTCGGTTTTTGCTTCACCATGATCTTGGAGGGAAAGAGTCACCGAAGCCCCACTGCTATGTCGTCTCCTGTGCACCTTTTATTTCGGTATAAACTTGGCCGTATCCGTATAGACTGCGGGATGGCGTGCAGGGGTTGTGGGGGTTAAACCCTTAAAACGGCTGTCCGCCACCCAGTACACAGCTTTCCTGATGGTGGTTTCGACAGGCATGAATAGACGCGGCGATGTCTATCTAGATTTCATGATGAACCTTGTAAATGCCCTTCAAGTCCTGGACTCATCGAAGGCAGTGCAGAAATCTTCGACTGGTAGCATGCAGAAGAACACTCGTCTCCGCCGGTTCCCAAAGGCACTGCTGCTCAGCCAATCTCGCTCCTACGGATAGACAGCATGGCCTTGCCTTCATGGGGACTACCGGTATACGTGAAATAGTACATAGTATGCCATATGTAGCTTTCCTAGATATTCTACAGCTGAATGGAGTTAGCCCTACATGCCCAGTCGTGAGGGTCGTCAGTACATATTGCAAAGGCATAAGGGAGAACCAAGATAACATCGGCTATAAACAGGCCCCCAAGACGAGCACAGGCTAAGCTAGACTCTTGAGCAAGTCAAGTTGTAAATTATGAGGCTAGTCACACAGCTCTGGGGACTAACCCATGCCCTCAAGCCCACAGGGACACGGTGAGTTTGCCCCCCCCCCCTTTTTTCAGGCGGCTAGACTTACATGAGTGCAATGCGGGGGTCCTTCATGTCAAGTCTTCCCTGATTGAGGCGTGGGCATGCCGAGTTCATAGTAGACAGCCAAGAAGCCTGCCATCATCTTGCAATCCATCGAAACCCAGTATTCGCCGATCTACATGGCTCCATCCAACCTACCGGCCGTGGGGATATTCCGTGAAATGCAATGGGCGAACTGCCCTCCTCCGAGACGAATATGCAATTTTCCCAGCCAAACCATATGCAATACTGCAAATGCCACAAACCAAAAAAACGATGACCTACCGCCACACGCGCAGGTGGATACAATAGGGGCCCAGTTGGCGCACACACAACCCTCTCCGCCGAAGTCAAGCATTCTACCGTCTCCTCTGCCTCATCTTGGGGAAGACAAGAGGCAGCTTGAGTCTCGCGACGACGTCCATCCTCCCTTCCGCCTTGGTCTTCTTCGCCACGGCGCCGATTTCCATAAAATACTGCGTCATCTGCTTCTGGTCGAGGCCCAGGTCCTCCTTGAGGTCCCACGTGTTGGTCTCAAAGTTGTCGAGGACGCACGCCAGCGCGGCGCAGTGCGTGGCCAGCAGGTTGATATGCTGCTTGCGCATGATGCCGTTGTCCGAGAAGCGCCGCCGGATGCTCTCCACCACGGGCGGCGGCGTGGGGGCCAGCTCCTCGGCGAGCTTATCCCTCTTAAGCAGCTCCTTAGTACCGCGGTCGCGGCCCTTACGCGCCGTCACGTACGCCAGCAGCAACAAATACAAGTACCGCAGCACCCGCAGCCGGAACACGGCGCTCTTGCCCGACCCGATGCGGTTGATGCGGTGCGCCACGAACCGCGACCGCAGGTTGATGTCCTCGTTCTTCTTGACCGCCTCCAGCCAGTCGTTCACCTGTATCAGCTCCAGTATGTCCTTGCCGATCAGGTCTTCCGGCCGATACACGTCCTGGATCTCCTCGGCATCGTAGTTGCCCCGCGGCACCGGCTTGGCCGCGTCCATCGCCTCCTGCAGCTCCTCCTTGGTGGCCACGCTCATCGTGACGTCCTTGATGCTCGCCATTAGGGCCTTATCCGAGGCGTCGAGCGCTGGCGGCGCGTCGCCGGCCCGGGGTTTGCTCGGGGATATAGCGTTCTCCGTAATGGCTGCGAGCGCCTTCTTGGCCTTCTTCGTACCGAAGGCCTGACCAAGGTCGGCCTTCAGGTTCATTGTGGTCTGCGAAAAGTCAGCTGAGGGGCGCAAGGTACTAGATCGGGCGGGCCGCCGTACCTGATTCAGCGTGCCCGACTGCATGTCCGCCTCGGGCGCCTGCTGGGCGCGGACAGAGCCCCTTATCGTCATCATCTTGGCCTCGACCAGCTGCAATTGGCCGCTGGCCGGGTCGAAGAGCCCTACGTAATGTTTCAGAAGCGGCTGACCCGCCCCAACTGTGGGCTTGTCCTCCCGCGCTGTGTAGTCGACGGTTCTGTGGTTGGTGGAGTGGAGGAGGAGGTCGCCTGCGCCATGCTTGGGCTTTTTCGTGGTTCGTCGGGAGTATGTGTTGTACCTTGTATGTTTCGAGATCGAAAGGCCAGGGGCCGTGGCTACTACTGGGGGAGATGCTTGAGCCTGGATGACAGAGCTGACATTGATGGGCGGTCTTTGTGCAGGAGCTTTTGAAGATTCTGCGGTGACCTTCTTCTTCTTCTGCTTGGACTGGGCGCCTGTATCGTCCCTGTGCTTTCTCTTCTTGCCGTCCGCCATCTTGATATAGGTGCCGTCTCGGGAGGGAGTCGACTTGTGAGGGTGGGAGTGGTATGCACAAAGTGTCACGGCTGGAATAGGTGGGTGTTTGAGCCACCAATTGTCCGAAATAACTATGGTGGCCGTTGGAACTTCGTTTTTTTGGTGGGAAGCCCGGCTATCCAAAGGAAAGCGCCGACGAGATCTGGACTTCGAGTAAGGAAATCTCTAGGTGGATAAGATAGAGAGAGAGAGGGTCGACACTTTTTTTCTGCCAATTCTGCTGACAAGCTTACCACCTTCCTAGCGTAAAGCTTGCAAACCGGGCCCACACCTCGCACACCTACATCATCGCAAATATTGATCGCATGAGCACAACGATCTCTTCCAATTGAGGCCGGTTGAGATCAAGTTGTGGACATTTGTGTCTCATTGGATTTAAGCGTTTGCAATCCGCTACGACTCATCGGGACAATCTGCACAAAAGCCTACCGACGCTACTGCATTTCATTTGTGCCAAGTTGTGCGGTCACTTAAGTCCTGCCAGTTAACTGGAAACACACGAGTAATGTTCGGTGGCATCACGAGGCAGGGGCGAAGACCAAAATTGAAGCGAACTTCTTTTTTTTATTGTCGGGTCACTCTCTGTTTCTCGTAGTACTCATGAAGTCCATGAGCGTATCAAGCTAGGGAGGTAGTTGTGGTTGGCTTCTGTCCCGCAAACACTGGACCGGTGTCGACCTCCAATTGACGTAGTCAGCTCTCCCAGAGTCCACCAAAGGCCAGCCCTCAGGCGTCCTTCAAAAGCCCCTCCAAAAACTCCCAGTCCTCCACAGTAACTTGGGTCCAGGAATCTCAGGAGATCCGATCCTCCCCAACACAGGCGAGTGGTGACTGGTCGGCGCGGCTTGAGGCGAGCGATGGCCCGGTTGCTGGTGGTGATTGGGGATTGTCATGATGGATCTGTGTGATGCTCAAGCTGGCGTGAGGCCGAGTGGTGCGAGTTGTTTACTTCCTGTGGCTGGGTGTTAGTCACCTGATACACGGCGATGGTGCAATTCTCAGCAGTGATGGGACTTACGATCTCGCCCTCATCTTTCTTCTCTTGCGCTTGAGGCGCCTGACGCGCTTCTTCCTCCACTTGGCTCTCATCGTGAACGATTTGGGCTGTTGGCGGGGTCAGCTTGCCGTGTGCATCTAGTAACGTCGGTAGCAGCAGGCCGCGATGAGAGCGCTGCCACGAGAGCATCCATCAATTGATGGGGGGGTCAACTGATGGAATGCCCAAGCAGACGACCACAATCACCGCCGTCAGCTTGGGAGACAACTTACTTGGTTCGTGGATGAGGTTGCGTTGGATGGTCAGGAGAGAAAGTGCGGGAGGGGAAAGCTGCGCGTCGCAGCTTTTTTAGTTGTGGACTGTCGAGCCTTGGAACGATCTCGGCACGTGACTGGTTATGTAATGGATCTGGCAGGGATCAGCACTTCGTGGAAGCCAGGCAGTCTGTGTGACAAGGCTCTTTTTATGCACTCGCATCTGTTGCTGTAGTATTCACTAACATTTATCCAGTGGGACTTGGTCCAGTGGTTTGTGATCTTTTTTTTGGTACCCGATTATATAAATAATGAGCACGCCACCTTCACAGTCCGCGATGCTGCCACTGGAGCTCACCCTTGTCCTCGCAGCGACGCGAGGCATGGGCATTGGCCTGCGAGGGACCCTCCCCTGGACCGGATTGAAGAAAGAGATGGCTTACTTTGCCAGAGTAACAAAGCGCCTGCCTCCTTCTGTAAGTCAGAATATCAACTGGTTCGGCTGCTGCTCTACCGCTTGTTATCCCCACCTCTCACTTACACCATCACAGGTTGAGTCACTCAGCATGAACGTAGTGATCATGGGTCGCAAGACGTGGGAAAGCATACCGCCTAAATTCAGGCCACTCAAGGGGCGGCTCAACCTCGTAATCAGCCGCTCATTTGGACCTTCACCAGAAGAGCCGGCCAGTGTGGAGACAGAACCAGTCAGGGCTTCGTCCCTGGAGCAAGCCATCGCATACCTTCAACAGAAGCCTCAGGGAACTCTAGGGAGGGTGTTCGTAATAGGGGGCGGCCAAATCTACGCTGCAGCACTGGAACTGAAAGAGACAAAGAGGGTGCTACTGACTAAGGTCATGTCCGATTTTGAATGCGATACCTTCTTCTCGCAGAAGTTGAACGATGAAGGGGAGAGTCCTCCGGAGTGGGTAAAAAAGTCGAAGGAGGAGCTGGACAACTGGACTGGAGAGCTGGTCCCCGAGGGTATCCAGGTGGAAAATAATACGTCTTATGAGTTTCAGATGTGGGAGAGGACAAGTTGATGTCTCATGATACCAAAACATTACAAAATCCACTTAACTCCAGCATGCAGCCATTTCCCTTTACACAGCCCAATTTTTGTTTATACATATAGATCGCCAGAACTAGGATAAAGCCTTATCTAGAGTGGCAACCTCATTTGAAACGGTTGCTAGGCTTAGGCTTCGCCGGTTGGGCTTTCCCCATGTCGGCCTGGGTGATTTGCCCCAGCGAGGCAGGCTCATCAACTAGCCTCAACTCCGCCGTCGGCTGCGTCTTGAACACGCTGCCCCCGTGGTACAGCAGCGCGGGGTCGAGTATCTTGTCCAGGGACCTCGAGACGGACCTCATCCAGGCGACGATGGCCGCAACATGCCTCATGTCGACCTCCTCGTCGGCCTTGAAGACGTTGCGCCACACCGCCGAGGCCATAACGGCGTCGCCCTTGACCAGGCCCTCGTCGTACGCCAGTATCACGCCCCGCCATGTCTGGAACAGGTTCTGCAGGTGGCGCTGACGCACCATGCGCGACGACATGCCGTGGTTGACCTCCATGACGTCCTCGGCGTTGTGGAAGAAGTGGTTCACCAGCTGGTTCTGCCACGCCTGCCACTGGTCCTTCTCGAGGCAGCGCAGACGCACGACTATGAGGTAGAGGTGCAGCATGGTCACCTGCGACCATGTGCTAAATGTTGGGGGGAGGCCGAACTCTGTAGGTCACGGCGTTAGCAATCGCAGGCGCTTAAGAGTCGTAGAGCAGAGATCTAAGCGTACCATCGTGCCAGACGCCCCCTCCGATTCCAAGCTCTTCCCCGTCCTCCGTCACGGGCACCTGCTCCTTCTTCCTCAGCTCCGGTGAGATCTTGTACGTGGCGGGCGTGGCGCACGCCTTGTACATGCTCTCGGTGGCCCCGAAGATCTGGTAGGGTTGGACCGCTTTCGACGGCAGTATCTTGCTCGCGATGCCCAAAAATGTCTGCGCGATTCCGGTTTGCTTTTCGGAGTGAGGTGGGCCTTGCGACCGGCTGGGTGCGGTCTGATGGAACTGTCGCGTCGACGTCCTTGCCATCTCAGCGATGGCGGCCTGCTGGGAGAGGGACGGGCGGTTGAGCTTGCGCAGGAGTCGTAGCTGTCGCCGCGCTACGTCGCGACATGGTCTACAAAGCCGGTCTGCCATTGTTGGGTCGGATAGAGTGTGGATAGGGAGAAGGTCCAGAAAGGGAGGAATTAATTGGCTGTTCTGGCTCTCAGGTCTGGGTTATAGATGTCATTGATGCTTAGCGCATCGACAAAAATATTGCTGCGTCTAATCCTTGCAAAACGGCATTGCCGAGTCGGCTCCGAACCACACGCAAAATGTCCGGACCTCTCGACTTTGGTCTTCACAATTCTAGTTGAGACTTGCCATTTCTATTTGGCTATGCAATTGTCTTACTGTAAACAGGTAAATTCCTCGACTCTGGGTTCCAACATAGCTGTGCACTTGGATCTGCGCATGAGAGCTACTCGGTTAAACCACATAGCACGATCCTTATCGCCGATGATTCACTCTCGTTGGTGAATCTCGATACTGAGTGTCATGCACGATTGTCAACTTTTAATATGATTTCTAAATATAGTGGAATCACCTGTGCCCCAGAGCCATTAAAACTAAGGGACATCGCGCTCAAAACGATTCCGAGTGACGATCGACTGAAAGCCAGCCGTCACCTACTGTAAGAGCCGAGAGATATGCACCGGGCCATGTGTTGGGCCTACAAGAGCTATGTCTGAAATATAACTTGCCTCGGACCTGGATCGCATGATTCTGGACGTGGCGCAGTGACGGTCGCCTCATGATTTGAGTCAGTCGTACCGGTGTCTCCATTTTTGGTCTTTGCTGGCCCGGCCTGCGGTCGGCCATTGATGTCACAATGTTTGAACCATCCTCATTTTCTGTACCGTGAGAAGACCAGGGACGCATTGGTACCACCAAAGCCAAAGGAGTTAGACATGGCGACGTCAACATGCCTGTGTTGCGACTGGAGAGGTACGAAGTTGAAGTGTTGGCCCACATTTGGGCTGTGAAGGTTCAGTGTTGGAGGAACGGCATTCTGTACTCGTGTCAGCGTCTGGTAATAAAATGATTGCGAGGCACTTTCTCACATCTGCGATTGCAAGCACGCAGAACAGGGCCTCGATTGCACCAGCTGCACCGAGAAGGTGGCCGACCGCGCCCTTGGTGCTGCTCACGGTGACCTGACTATCCTTCTCAACGCCTCCCTCGCCCAGCATCAGCGTACCGATGGCCCTAGCCTCCGCCGCGTCGCCGATGGGCGTGCTCGTCGCATGGGCGTTGATATAGTCGACCTGGCCTGGCTTGACACGTGCGTGCCTCAAGGCCCGTTTCATGGCCAGTAGGGCCCCCGAGCCGTCCTCCCGGGGCGCTGTCACGTGGTGGGCGTCGCCACTGCAGCCGTAGCCGGCCAGCTCGGCCAGAATGTTGGCGCCTCTGGCCTTTGCGTGTTCAAGCTCTTCCAAAAGGAGGACAGCGGCGCCCTCTGCGACGACGAACCCGTCGCGGTCCTTATCGAAGGGGCGGCAGCTGGAGCTGGGATCATGGTTGAAAGCGGTAGATAGGGACCTCGACCTTCCGAAACCAGCGAAGGTCAAGGGGTGCAGGCACGACTCCGCACCACCGGCGATCATAACATCTGCATCGCCAAAGGCAATAAAGCGGGAGGCGTCCCCGACTGAGTGGGCGCCGGTGGTGCAGGCCGTGGTGGCGGAGTGGTTTGGGCCCTGGAAGCCATACTTGATGGAAATGTGGCCGGCGGCGAGGTTGATGAGGATCTTGGGGACAAATAACGGGGAGACCTTCTTGTAACCCTACCTAGAGTCTTAGCTTTTCCCGGGCCCAGTTGGGGGCCAGGAGGCCGGGCTCACATCTTTTTCGAAGGCGAGGCTGGTCGAGTACAGGTCGTCCAGGTTGCCTATGCCGCTCCCGAGGCACACTCCGGTAGCCTCCAGGTCGGCCTGGCTGGTGGGATTCCAACCAGCATGCTCGAGTGCCATGGCCGTGGCAGCGACGGCGTACTGGGCGAATCTGGACATGCGCCTCTGCTCCCCGGCATCTAGCCAGTCCGAGGGGTCCCACCTCCCGTCTGTCCTGCCACTGCTGCCACTGGGCACGACTCCGGCGACGGAGCTCGGGAGGCCTTTCCACTGGGCCTGGGGCTCAACTGCAGAGACAGCGATAATGCCAGACTGTCCGGCCAGGAGACGCTGCCATGTCCTGTGCGCGCCAACCCCGAGGGGGCTGATAGCGCCCAGACCAGTCACGACAACTCGTCGCATGCTTCCATTGCCCAAGCAAAGTCCTGACCTGGGCTGTGAATCGAAACAGTGGCTTGGGAGCGAGTGGGCTGTTGTCCTGAGACGATGAAACTTGGTTGCATTTAGACGGGGTATCGTGGGGGAGATAGCAGATGTCTAAGTTTTGGTGAAACTGACAGATGAAGGTGTGCGGGTTTCCAATTCGATAGATTCCGTAAAGTGTACTAGTAGTACGGAGTAGATACTGGTCCTTGTCGGCAGAGTGAAGGTTCCGCAAGGGGCAGGCGGTGAGCAAGACCCACGTTCGTTGTTTGGCGTTTCTGAACCCAGCCTTGAATAGGCGCGCGGGCTGGCCACGGCCCACTCGGACCTGGACCCTGACTGACGACGACAAAGACGACCCGAGTCGCCTTGCTGGCCCCCTGATCCTCCTGTCAACTTGTACACTACATGCGATGCATCTTCCTTGGCCATCTCGTCGCATTCTGCTCCCCCGGCGCATTTGTTTCTCTTCCCCATCAGCCCTGGAAGCTCTTCATCGGGCCCGCCCAGGATAAGCAGCGACTCGCCTTGCTCCACATCGACCAGATCCTCTCACCAAGAGGCCTGAAGTTGCTGAACGTATCTCACCCACGGTAAAACTCGACAATCTTTCGCCATCAGTTGCGCTTGTTTCATCTCCTTTATATTTGCCAGCACGCAATCTATCTCCGAAAGCATAAATCTGCATAGTTGCAGCATCTCCCCTTCCCGCCCTCGGCGTGGCTGCGCCTGAGCGAGAGTCGGGCCTATCGCAAGCCTCCATGCGGACTCCAGGACAGGGACTATCGCGACTGCGGCTTCCCGAGCTGTTGTAAAGACGAATCACCCAATATTACCCTTCAGTATTCAGACCCGCGGTACAGCGCAAGCAAGTTGGGAGCCGCCAGTTTATGCAATCTGTGCTTGCCGCAAATCGGTTTCAGCCTGCCCAGATCCTGTTTCTGCCTCCTTATCGGACGGGCTTCCACAAGCCCTGCGCCTGTTCCACCCCGAATCTGAGCGACAGGGAAACACACAACCACCGGAATCTGGAATTCTAGCTTTTGCATGAATGGCCCAGCCGAATCTCAATCGGCAGTGTGGTATCCCATGAGCCCGCGCGACTCCCGCACCGCAAGCTCACCGTCAGCACCATACTCTGTCCTCCCACCACCCGCATCTTGAGGCCGACGCCAGGTTTCAGCATCCCGATTGCTCCATCTATCACCGCCCACCCCGGAGATCACGCGTGGCAACCTTCGTCTGACAAGCCTCCCCGGTTCTGCCACCTGCCGCCGCTCCCCAACCATTCCCGGCCCTCTGGCCAGCCAGGACATTGGGTGAAGTCCCGGAAAACAAGCTTCCTTGCGCGGACGGCGAGTTACATCGCTGTTGCTTATCTGGCGCCTACTTTTTTGGTTTTCTGACGCTTCATGTCCGTCTGCGTCTGGGATCGCCTGGGTTCGGGATCGGCAGAGCGCTGTCTTTGAGCCGCACGTGGTACCGAGCCCGTCACGGCCGCAGCTGCCTTGTCGGACAAACAGTAGTAGTAGACAGCCCCCTATATAGCATTCCACCCCTCTCTCGCATCGACCCCTGAGCTCGGTCGCCCTGCCTCGTTCTCCCTATTTTCGGTCCTTCCAACATGGGCCAGCCATATAGCGACAAGCCGTCAGGCACGGCATCGCAGTCCAATATGGCGGGAGGCGACAGCAACTCGAGCTCAAAGGGCGATGTCGTGGAGGTCAGTGGAAGGGAGGTGGAGCCATCCGGGTCGACATTCGACACCCCCCTGGGTCGTCGGATGAGTCCTGTCGATGACCTCAAGCACCGCCTCTCGCTATGGGGTGAGTCTAATCTCCAACCAGAGGACAGTGACGAAGAAGGGTCAGAATACGAACTTCTCTTAGATCCCAATCTTCCCGAGGAATACACACGGCCGGCTCCAGGACAACCACGTGCCTCGTCAGCGTCGACATATTCCGACGAGGAGAAGTTACCGAGTCTCAACAAAGAAGGAGAAGAGGACTCGCCGTACCCCGAAGTCAGGGCTGCCGTCCGGAACTATGATATCGAAGCACCGTGCAATACTGTGAGCGCAACAACTCTTTTACGACAATTCCTTTTCTTCTAACCATATGCAATAGATCCGTGCTTGGACCATAGGACTTGTGCTTGTCGTCGTTGGTGCCTCCATGAATACCTTGTTCTCACTCCGGAACCCTACCATCGGCCTCGGTACCTTGATCGCTCAGATCATCGCCTGGCCTATCGGGCACGGTTGGGCCAAGGTCATGCCCACCCGAAAATTCAACACCTTCGGGTTGAGGTGGTCGCTCAACCCCGGGCCTTTCAACATCAAGGAGCACTCCATCATCGTTGTGATGGCCAGTGTGTCATTTTCTGTTGCCTATGCTACTGATATTATACTGGCCCAGAAAGTGTTTTATAAGCAGGACTTCGGAATACCTTTCCAGCTGATGCTGACCATATCCACCCAGTCCCTTGGCTATGGCATCGCTGGAATTATGAGGAAGTTCCTTGGTAAGCATGGTCAATCTGCAACGGTTTATTCGCTCAGCTGACGAGGGCACAGTTTACCCTGCGGCAATGATCTGGCCTGGGAATCTGGTCTCTGTGACACTGATGAACGCCATGTACGAGGCCAACGAGAACCCAGACCCCACCGTACTTGGTGGTAAAATGCCCCGTTACAGGTGGTTTGGTCTCATTACCCTTGGGGCTTTTGTCTACTACTTCATCCCTGGCTACCTGGCCCAGTTCTTGAGCACCTTTGCCTTCGCCACATGGATTGCTCCGCAGAACCCAGTCGTCAACCAGCTTTTTGGTTATACGACCGGTCTGTCTCTGGTTCCCATCACCTTCGATTGGTCCCAGATAGCGGGTTTTGTCGGCTCGCCTTTGATCCCACCGTTCCATGCCATTGCCAACACCCTCATTGGAGTCTTCACTTTCTTCATCATTGGAGCTTCCGTCTTCCACTACACTGGTGTCTGGTATGCCGAGTTCCTGCCCATGAGCGACTCTAGCACTTACGATAACACCGGGTCGAGCTACAATGTATCGCGGATCTTGACGCCCGAGTTCACCCTGGACCAGGAGGCATACAAGGAGTACTCGCCCCTCTTCATCAGCACGACATTCGCCATGTCCTATGGCCTTTCGTTTGCTGCTATTGCTTCTCTCATCGTGTATACGTATCTGCATCACGGCAAGATGATCTGGGCTCAGTGGAAGAATGCAAAAACCGAGGATGACGACATCCACATGAAGCTGATGAGGAAGTACCCCGAGGCTCCAACCTGGTGGTACATGAGCTTGTTCGTCCTGGTGAGTTCACTTCGCCTTGGTGTGTCGCCACATCACATCACCATTCTAACAGACATCTCAGATGCTCGCCATCGGTTTCGTCGCCGTGCTTGCGTATCCCACCAATCTGACATGGTGGGCGTTCCTGCTATCTGTAGCGATCTCGTTCTGCTTCTCTTTGCCTATTGGAATCATTCAAGCCATCACCAACAACCAAATCGGCCTCAACGTCCTGACTGAATTCGTGTACGGCTACATCCAGCCCGGGCGACCCCTTGCCCTCATGATCTTCAAGACATTTGGATATATCACTATGAGTCAGGCCCTTAGCTTCGTGGGCGACCTCAAGTTTGGCCACTACATGAAGATCCCCCCGCGGACGATGTTCATGTCTCAGGTGGTCGCGACGACGTTCTCGTGCTTCATCCAGATCGCTGTCCTGAACTCTGCTCTGGCAGCTATTCCAGAGGTTTGCACGACGACTCAGCGCGAGCATTTTACCTGCCCGGGTGGCAAGGTCTTCTTCTCTGGTAAGACAAACACTTGTGTTCTTGCGGTCCAAGATGTTGAATGTTAAACTCTTTTCTTCCAGCGTCCGTCATCTGGGGTCTCATTGGACCGGCCCGCATGTTCTCGCCCGGTCAGATCTACTCTGGTCTCTTCATCTTCTTCGGCATCGGTGCCATCGTGCCTGTCATCATCTACTTTGCCGCTAAGAAGTGGCCCAAGTCACCCCTCAAGTACCTTATGGCGCCGCTTATCTTTGGCGGTGCAGGATCCATCCCCCCAGCCACGCCACTCAATTACCTGACTTGGGGCATCGTGGGCTTCGTGTTCCAGTACTACATCCGCAAGCGCTACTTCGCCTGGTGGAGCCGTCTCAACTTCCTGACGTCCTCGGGTCTCGACCTCGGCCTCGCCCTCAGCACGCTCAT
This sequence comes from Stenocarpella maydis, assembly GCA_002270565.1. NCBI lineage: Eukaryota > Fungi > Ascomycota > Sordariomycetes > Diaporthales > Diaporthaceae > Stenocarpella > Stenocarpella maydis. The sequence continues at coordinate 83,490 of NQMI01000029.1, read as the reverse complement.
AATCTTCTTCGCCTTTACCCTGAACAGCATCGACCCTCCCAGCTGGTGGGGCAACAACGTCATCACCACCACCATGGACTTCCAGGACACGGCCATTCAGACAGTGCTGCCACAAGGTCAGACCTTTGGGCCGTCCAAGTGGTCATGATACGTACATGTCTAGATAGAGTAAGAGTGTATATGTCTGTTTGGTCTGCATCGTCCCTCGCGGGAGCGGGAAGGCGTTTTGGGTAATGGTCTAGATCGGCCTGGGCCGGGTCTATAGGTTTTAATACACGGCGTGTAATTGAGACAGTTTAAGGTGTTTATTAGGTCTCAACGAATTACTGTTAAAAGTTTCCGCCTAACAGTGAACTGTGCTGAGCAGTATGCCTGCACAGTCTGCTGTACAGACATTCTTGCCCATCCTGGATAGTAAAACAGTCTGCCGCAATTACCTACCCACACTGGGCAGAAACGACTAAACTAGACTGTCTGTAGTGAGTACAAAAAAGCTGATAGACCCCCACCCACGCTATCATCAGAATCTCATCCAGACAACGGCGTGAATAAAGCTAACGATCACCCCGGTTTTGAAGCACTCACAGTATGAATAAACCCGGCTGCATGTAATGTACCTACCTACCACAAGTACTTCCCAATGATGAGTCGATATGACCGCTGCGGCAATAACGGTACTTATGCTTCTTTGTATGTAGGATTAGCATCAGTCTGATACTGGGGATAACAATACAGAGATGGAGGATAAGGATACTGGTTATGATTCAGCAGGTCTGCGTGGTCGCGAGCGGGGATGGCATAGCTGTACATGTTCTATCACCATTTGCATGTTCCCAGAATGCAAGCCCACTACGACTTCACAGATTTTTTTTTTTTTTTCTGTTTTTCTTTTTTTTTTCTTTCCAGATACGAGGACACATCCCCCAGTTCCAAAGCAAATATACCCTAATCAGAGCCGAATCTAGACATTCACAAGCCGCTCTCAGCAGCTTAGCTTTCAGTCTTCTACTTTTATATTTGAGGCAGTCAGGGCTTCAGTCCTTATGCCACCCCACACACGTCCTTGTCGGCTGCTAAATTCTCTTTACTGGCTGTAATTCTGTTGAGCACCCTTCTCGCTTTGAAGTCTCCAGAGATTTTGAATGTCTGCCTCGCTCGCTTTAGCCTTGGTGAGTAGGTAGATAACTAGAGGTTGGGCGGGCTGTGGTCTAGACCCTTCGGCAGCGGCGTATCCAAGTTGAATTTCAGTGTCTGGGGAAATAGGCATAATATGCTTCAAGGATATATAAAATTTCTTGCGCAGCGTGTTGGATGGGCGGCGTACTACTTTGTGACTGTGATTCTTTTCTGAGCCGAGGGACCCCTGGTGGGAAGATGCCGGGCGCGATAAGTTCACCAGTCGCTCGCTCGCCCTGCAGTGCCCGAGCCTTATGTGGATGAGCGGTTGCCTAGAATACATACGTGGCGTAGAGCGGAAGGGTCTTCAACGGAGATGAGCGCCAGGGCCAGAGGGGTGGTCCCTGTGGTTTATACAGCAAGTATCAGAAAGCATGAGTGAGGCGTGGGTGCATAAGGCTGGATCGCTGGCTGACCCGGTTGGGGCGTGTGTTGGAAGCGAATCACGTAGACTACATAGTTAAGCCGACGGAATAGAGAAGCCACCTCGATGTTCCTAGATGTCCATTGTGATGCCAATCATCCGCCAGGACGCTCGGGGTCTCAGCCAACGAGACCAACACTTTGCCACCTCACCAGGCAACACATCCCAGGCGGCCTGTCCCGTCACTCCGCGAACCGTAGCATCGGGTAGAGAGGCACGTTCAGCCCCGACGCAGCCTGCTGCGCGCCAGGCAGCGGCGGCGTCGCGAAGGCGGACCCGGGACCACCACCTCCTCCTCCTCCTCCTCCGGCTCGGGCCCCGGGCCCAGGGACGTCGAATGCCCCAAGGGCAGGGTCGCCGAACAGCGCCGGGTCGGCGAGCTGCTGTTGCTGGGCCGGGGTGCCGGCGGCCGAGGACGAGGGCGGCTGAGGCTGGGGTGGCTGGGGCGTGGCGGCCCAGTTCTCCCACAGCGTGTCGACTATATATTGTTGGTCAGCCCACGCGATACGAGGCGTAAAAAGTGTTGCCGATGTGGGGTAGCCTGGGGGTAACAGGCGGTGGGTCGTGACTTACAGTGGAACCACTCGGCGTCCATGAGCGGATCGCCGCCGGTAGACGACGCAGTGGGTGTCAGTGCGGTGGCGATCATGCCCGGGGATGGCGAGGGCCCGCACGTCGCCGAGTGATTCGTGGCAGCCGAGTCGCGCCTAATCAGGCCCGGTGGCTGTGGCGGGTGCGGTTTGTGGTGCTGGTGAGGGTGATGAGACGGCATGGACAGGGTGTGGTCAAATGCGCCGGCGCTGACGGAGGACGCCGGCGCCGGGGCGCTGGTCGGGGCTTGTTTGGGCTGCTGGGCGGCGGCGGTCGTGGTGTTGGGCGTCAGGTGCGAGAGGAAGAAGTTGGCCATGGGGTCCGGGGTGCTGACGAGGACGCCGGCAGAGGGCGTGTTGGGAATGGAGGACGGGTCGCGCAGGGACGACGAGGCCGGCGCGCGGGAGACGATGACGTTGTGGAAGGTTGTCAGGATGTAGACGAGCCTGCTGGCCTGGGGGTCCGTCCTTGCGCAGTAGGTCATGATGGAGAGGGCCTGCTGGTACGTCTCTGCGTACGAGGGGTTCCTGTGGAGGGAGGCGAACTCGTTGCTCTGCACCACCAGCGTTGCGGCGAAGAGGAAGTGGCTGCTCTGCGGTCAGGGCCTGTAGCTCGATTCGGTGTGCGGTGGTGCGGCATCTATCGGCCGTTGGGAAGATGGAGAGGCACACTCACATGATGAATGGGTCACGCTGGGGTAGGTATTTGCCCTCGTGGCTCATCTGTACCAGGGAGACGGTGTGGTATGCGGCGTTGACGCAGGCCTCGGAGAACTTCTCCATCTTGGAGCCGGGCCGGATCGCCGCCCGTGGGACCCCGAGCCTCTCCTGCTGCATCCTGTTCATCAGGAAGAGGAAGAAGGGCCTGGTCAGGAGGATGACCGCGTGGCAGTAGAGCAGGTTGACGTGGATGACCGCCATGCCGTGTGCCGGGTCGATGTTGGTGTTCATGGCCTGTCGCCAGTGCAGGCCGGCGTGGTACTTCTGCGGGCCGCCCTTGCACTGCTCCGAGATCTCCTGGGCAAGCTTGGTCGATATCTTGCGCTGGGCGTAGATCTTCTTCAGGATGATGCCAATCACCTGGCAGCTCCGCACGGCGGCATTCAGGCCGCACGACGACGGCAGGTCGGTATTTGTGTCTGCGAGGTACTTGTCCTGGCCGACATATCTCTCGGGGGTGACGAATGCCTCTGCTGAGCAGTCCTCTTCCGCTATCGATGTCGGCCGCCCTAGCGCGGCTGCGAGGAAGCGGTCCAGGACGTAGAGGCTCCTCCACACGTTTCTCCTCACGATGCGGTCCGGAACCGGGAATATCACCATCGTCTCCTGCCTGTGGAGCCCAAGGGCGAAGCCAGACCTCACCGCCATTCCTGGCAGACCATCAGCATCGAGACAAGTCTCCTGCGAGGCCGGACAAGTCTCACCATGATAAGCATATGCAGCATTGCGCTTTGTCCTCGCCAGCTTGAAGAGCGACATGAGCAGGAGGGCCTGCACGCTCCAAAAGTCGGCATCCTCGAAGCCGGACGTCGGGTCGCATAAGCACTTGGCGTTCATGAAGAACATCTCGGCACGGTCGCCGGTGCTGGTCTGCAGGTTTTTGATGACGCTGTCATCCTGGCTGCCGGGGGCCGGCGTGGCGAGCACGAGGCCGATGGCGAACACGAGGTAGAGAAGGCATAGGAATGTAGGCTCAGCTGCCAGCGGGTTTTCGTAGCAGGCCTCGAGCCGCTGGCTGAAGGCTTTCCTATCGAACACCTCGATCAAACCGTTGGTCTGCACAAGATTAGATTCCACCCGGCCCAGTGCTTCAGGCTGAGAGTGCTAGATCGCCATGTATGCACAGGACATGGCTCCTGTAAATACTCACATTGGTAAGATATGATCTTATCAGAACATCTGCCGTCCGCCGGTCTGGTAGCAACAGCGACGTGCGATAGTCCGGCGGAAGGCTCGTCGTCAGTTCCATCAGCCGGTGGCGGCTGGGGTCCATGGTGAACTGTGAGGGCCCATCCACACTCTCGACTATCATGCGTATAAACTGCAGGTACGAGAGCGTGGCAGAGTCGCCCAGATATACTAACCCCCACCATTAGCGAGACGAAGTCATGTGGGGAGCCAGTGTCTTGTTACGTACACAGCCTCCCTGTGGGATCCTGAAGCATGCGCGTCTCCGTGTACACCTCGGCGACCTCGTCGGGCACGCTCGCGGTGCTCTGTCTGGACTGGACCTCGCGCTCAGGCTCAGGCTCGTCCTCGCCCTCTCCTCCGGGCTGCCCAGGTAGGGCGGGCGCAGGTACCGGCGTCGGAACGCCCAGGATCCTCGAAGGCTCGGTGCTGTCGGCGGCCTGCTGCTGTTGCTGTTGCTGTTGCTGCGGCGGCGGCGGCGGCGCCGGGGCGGCGCCAGTCCGCACGTCGCCGGCGCCGACGCCGAACCTCGCCCTCTTAGGGGCATGACCCCCCTCGTCCGACCCCATGGTGTCGGGGGTCGACTTCCTACGCTTGTTCGGGGACGAGCTCGACACCATGATCTGGCGATGGCCGCCGCCGGGCTGTGGCGTTGAGCCTGAGTGACCGTGCCCATTGCCCGAGAGGTAATCGCAGACCAAGTTGCGCTTCGTGCAGGTGTTGCATGGCTTGAGACCATTGCACTTTTGATTTTACGTCAACTGTTAGCACCGGCACGAACATGTATCCCGTTTCATTTATATACAACGTGCCATAGGCCGGGAACGATGTATGGATCCCATGAGGAGCGCGTGATGTATCCAATGAACAGCGCATGAGCATGTCTGCTTCTCACGGAGGAGGAACCCGCGGGAGAAGACCACAACTGGCGCGTCTTACAGCGCGGCAGCTGACCCCGGCGGCAGGACAAAGCTAGATGATGAGCAAGAGGCATTCTTCTGGTGTCAGGGCTGGGCGTATCCATGCCAAGGCAAGACCAGGCGAACACAGCGTCAATGGATGTGGGATGCTCATGCACTGATGGTAGGGGAGAAGGGGAGAAGGGGGGAGAGGCCCGGCTGGCAAGGCAGGTGGATAGGTGGCTGGCTGGCTCTGGATGCTGACACGAGATGCAATAGCAAAGACGAGGATCAGAGGAAAGGCTGGGGCTCACCTTTTGCTTCCGGCGCTTGCAAGACTCGCATGCCTGGGCGGTACGTATCCTCTTGTCATCAGGGACCTTGGGCCTTGTCATGGCGACAGGCGGGGGGCGGGCTCCGGCAGGGAACTACCTGATGAGGGCATAAACAACCCGCAACGGGGGGGGGGGTGACGAGGACAGCCGGCTGGGGGGAGACAGGGTTCGGCACCGCCATGGGCGGCCCGACTCCGGCTTGGCGAGAGTTCTCCCCGCGGGGGGGGGGGTTTGGATGGGGGAGGTCAGAGCCCCGGCAGACGCCCGTGGACGGGAGTATCAAGGTGGATCCGGGTAAATGCCCGGGGCGCTCTCGGCCTCGAGAGTTCGGAAGAGGGTGGCTTCGTCTCCGGGACCCGGCGGGAGACAGAGAGCCTGCTGCGGTGGGAAGTGCCGGAACGGTCGGATAAGGACCCCTGTGTAGGTAGAGGAGCCTCTCTTCCGCCTCGAGACCGGGCAGGAGGGAAACGGTGGCCCGCGAGAGCTGGAAAGCCGTACTCCGTATATGCTGTTCGGCTACGTCCCCTGACGGATGCAGGACAGGCAGTCTGTTGCGGTGTGCTGCTTGCTGGTCTTGCGCTGTCCGCCTTGGGTTGGCTTGTTGTCTCAGTCCACAGGAGTGGGGTCGGCCTAGTGCGTGGCGGAAGGGCTGCTGCTGTGCTCATGGGAGCTTACCAGCGACGGACGGAGCCGCTCTCAGGGAAGCTGAGTGTTGCGGTCAGCGAGCGGATGAGGCTGGGCTGGGGCGCGTTGCACGAGAAAGGGAGAAAGCAGCTGCCGCTGGGCGAGGCGAGGCCCATCGGAAGAGGGGCAGATCCGCCGTGTAAGTATGATCATGTGTTGGTATGTACTTATGTATGAAGGCGAGCTGACAAGTATAATCTGGGTCTTCCGGAACAAGGCTAGGGCTGGGAACGGGGCTGGAATGGACTGGATGTTCCTCTCTGCCTGAGCACAGCTAGTTGGTCGATCTGATTTGACGTCGCCTCTGATTGACTGGTTTATTGATCCATGTATTGCTTGTGCGTCAGGCTCGAGCTGACAAGCCGGAGAGATAACAAGAACGCCCCTCTCGTCGTCCTCGTCCTCCTCGTCCTCCTCGTCCTCCTCGTCCTCCTCGTCCTCCTCGTCCTCGTCCTCCTCCTCCCAGCCAGCCAGCCCGCCCGCCCACTGGCTTTATTAAGTAGCCTTTGTTGCTGCGCACGTACACATTCGCCCAGTCGCGCTTGTCTCTGCATCTCAGCGCAGCGAAGCCAGCAGAGCCCGGCCGGCCCCTCGGGGACTAACACCAAAAGGTCGTCGCGTCGAGGCTGCGTCCATGTCCCCTATCTGCTATTTGCTGTGCAGGGAGCCCCCAAGGCGTGACACAAAACATAAGCAAGCGGCGGGGAGTCGCCCGGAAGCTTCCAAGCAGCTGCACCCCGCTGTTTGGTTTGGTGGCTGACTCGTCGCCTGCCCATGCCCACAGAGAAATGCGACCTTCTGAACCAACGCGACGTGCCAGGTTGCCAGGGGCTTCTCTTCTTTTGGTTTCGGCGTTGCCTGCCCCCGACAGTCTGCACTTCAGTGACATGATTGGTGCGAATCTCGATGAACTAACTGTGTACCATGTACTATGTATACGGAAAGGCCGCCATGTTTTTGCAGCTTTCCTTGCGTGTGACAGGCTGCCCGCCCGGTCTTGCTGATATGCGAGGGAGAGTTCAGGACTGACGTTCTGCGTAGCGCGCCATGACTGCAGCAGCATGCGCATCTACAAGGTCATATGATGGTGTGGGATCGTGCTGGTGCCGTGCGGTGATGCTGCTACAGTAGTCTAGGTGTCGTATCCGACGGGTCATCTCAGCTGGACGGGTGGGGGGGGGGCTCCACCGGCAACTGCACCCAGCAGCGGATATCTTGGCCTGCTTTGCATACCTGGTATAGATACATGATTACAAACACGCCCCCGGCCGTCTCTAAACGTCGGTGTAGGTGAATTATCCAACGCGATGAGAACATTACATTAATACTTGCGCGTATACCTGGCCCCGCAGGCCTCAGCCAGGTGCTAATTAGGCATCGTACCCAGATGCCGTTGCCATGGCTGGCCGCAGTAATCATTAGACGGTAATCGAGTACGGCGCCACACGCGGGTCGAGCGCCTGCCACACAAAGGGCATCCCCTGGCTCAGGCCCTCGGCGTCGAAGGCCCGCGCGGCCACGCTGTCGCTGAACGCCTCCATTGCGCCCTTGAACACCGCCGCCGCCGCCTCCGTCACCGGGTTCATCTTGGCCAGCATCTCCGGGTCGTCGAACATGTGAAGGAGGCTGCGGTTGGTGTTCTCCAGCAGCGGGCGCGCAAACAGGCCCGCGAAGCTGAGCTGCGTGATGACCTGGTCGAAGGGCGGCAGGAACGCCGCCACGTCCGGGCTGCCGCCTTTGGTGGTCGGCACGCGCGAGTAGAGCGCGGGCGGGTGGAAGGGGAGCGTCGAGGACACGGACAGCAGCTCGTTGGTGTTGACTGCGTGGTGTGCCGCCGATCCGAGGTGTGCCATGTGCGTGAGGATGTCGACGATGGCCTCCCTGGTCGAGATGGCCGCGGGGAAGTCGTGGGCCCCGGCCGGCCCGTTGGCCTCCTTCGCCCAGGCCTGGAGCTCAACATCGGCCTCGACGTCCGAGTCCGAGCCGTAGTATGAGCCCACGAAGGATGTCATGAACGTCCTGATCGCATCGTGTATTACGGAGGCGTCCTCGTAGAATGGGAAGTGGCTCAGCGCAGGCCCGTACTTGGAGTTGATGAGACCCCTCTTCTCCAGGTTCGTTATGAAGTAGTTGGACTGGAAGGCGCCGCTGCCACTGTTGTAGAGACCAGTGGTATAGTCCTGTGCCGCCGCGCCTGTGAAGCTAAACACCTGGTCAACTGCACCACCTGGCTCGAACAGGATGGACGCTGCGAGGGGCTGGATAGCGAAAGCCTGGAAAGAGACTACAATCACCACAGGTTAGTACAGAGCCGAGCCAGGGATCCAACAGGCCTCACTCACGGCGGTTGAGCAAACCATAGACAGGATGCTCCACACTCAACGACCTGATGGCGGCAAGCCAGGTGATCTGCAGGACCTGGTGGGTGGAGGCAAGGTGGTGCCACTGGGCGAACCAGAAGTCGTTCGCGTTATACATGACCTTTGCTAGGAGCCAGTCGGCATCGTCATCCTCGGGCGTGTAGATTGTGCCCTGCCCGACGCCGGTACGGATGGCTAGGGGAAGGAATTCCCCTGAGGCCTTGTCGATGAAGAACAGGGCGTCAGAAGCCGCCGCGAACCTCTCGGTCCGGGGAAGGTTTGCCTGGTCCGAGTGGTCCGTATAGAAGAGACGGCCCTCCAGGAACAGAGCCCACAAGGGCGAACCGGCAATCCTGAGCGTCACCGGGTCGTCGACCCAGAATGGGATCCAGTCGGTCCCCGGAATGAGCCTCCTGAGGGCGTACGGGCTGGCTGACAGCCTCTCCATCGAAAACAGCAAGTCCTGCGTGTAGTTGGTGAGGACACCCGGTACCGGTCCCCTCGGCAGCGCATTGCGCCACTGACCGTCGTACAACAGCTCGTAGTCCTCCACGGTCTGCAGGTTATTGAACTGATACGGGGGGGTTAGTAAGAACGGGCCCCAACCATAGGTCTGGGCAAGGGGGAAAGTGCATACCTTTCCAGCATCTTGTGCAGCAGTCGCCAATGCAGCATCCTTCCCGACAAGGGCTTCTTGGGGTGTAAGATCTGCCTGAAGGGATGCCAGGTCCGCCGCGCCCCTCGCGGCCCCGAGTTCTCCAGAGGGATAATATGGCCCACCAGCTACCGGTGGGCCATACGCGACCCCAGCTCGCGTGGCTTCGAGTCCCGCTGCCCGTGCTGCCGGGTCGCTCGAGCCCTGCGGCAGCGAGTAACGCGCAAAGGTCGACTCGTTCCTCCTGACCTTGTCGATTGATATCACAGCGCCGCCAGCACTCTGCACGGAAAGCAGCGCGACCGCAGCACCCGCCAGCGACTGTGAAAAGTGCATGTTTGAACAAATGCAGCCAGCGTCTCAGGACCGTGCGGACGAGTGAGAGGGAGAGCAGGTCAGCACTGCTGAATCCTTCCTGGGGAACGGCCAGCCTTGCGGCGCGCCGCCGACTTTATGTATGTGCGCCCACATCTTAGTCCTGCTCCTATCTACGGGCTGACTGAGGCGCAAGTCGCGTGCAACCAACAGCAAGACGAATGCCACCTCACCTGCCAACATGACTGGCCCGATGTGGGTGTGGGAATGTTGCAGGCTGAGTACTGACCTGTTGGTGCAGCCGCGCCGCACAACGGCCTGCTCCTTCGCTGGGTCGGCGGAGTCAGCAGGATCGTAATGCCTCGCAACAGGATCCATCTCCAATTTAACCTTTCGCTGCAGGCCAAATCTGGACATGTCCACATCCCGCTCGCAAACTTGCTGTGCTGCCACGGTAGTCAGCATGAAAAGTAAACCGGCCATAGCCACAACATCTCCGACAAAAAACACCAAAGCACCAAGACTTCCAAATCCACATCGCTCACTAATAAAATAATATACGCTTGATAAAAGATGACTTGAATGTGAAGGATTTGATCCTGAGTCTATCGGGATTCTAGATAGAATTATCGGGGCTAAGTGGATGGAAGAACCCGGGGGTAGTACTTCTGGTATGGAGCTGTGGCCGGTTTAGTTTCCACGCCGACTGAACCGTTGATGAAACACAACCAATTACCCATCTTCGTCATGTTCCCGCTGCGTTCAGTGAACTCCGGAACTGGATGGTGGACACAAGACATTTGAAGGCAAACACATCAGAACCACCAATAGAGAGCTCGCATTAGCGACCTGCTGAAAGGAGTACTGCAGTCGGAGGATTTATAAATTGCCTCTTTAGACGCCATGCCAGTTTTTGCAGGGTTTTAATGCTCCGCCGCCCCGGGGCCTGGCAAAACTGCACCGGGCAGCTTGCACGTGGCACACTTGATCGGTTTTCCGGGCAAAACTCTATACGCGGTTGTCGATGGGCCGAGGATCGAACTGCTTCTGAGCAAACTGCTTATAGCGCTGGGCGTTCTGAGCGCGCCACAATTTGCCCTTCCACAGGAAAGCAAAGGCGAATAGCAGAACGGAGAGGCCGATGGCCCCGATCGTGTTGAACACATTAGCCATTCCAACGCGTGCGATCCAAGGGGTCATGGCGAAGACAAAGATGGTGCTCATTGTGTTCCTGCAGAAGGTGAGCGCGACAAGAGCATCACCAATGATCTGGGCGAGACACTGTCAGCATTGCACCCGGTGCCACGTGTGAGCGATCTGCCCCTCACCTCATTGTATGCATCCGTCATGTATGTCAACGCGATGCTAGAGATCGGCGCGGACCCGAAGTTGCCCATGCCGAAGGCAAAGGCTACAGCGACCCAGGACTGGCCCTCTTGCAGAGCGTAGCCTGGCCATGTCGTCAGTGAAATGAACCAAATACGTAAGGAAGAATTGAACGTAATATGCGTCGTATCTAAGAAGAGATAGCGTAATGCGCTCGTGAGTTGATTGGCTCCTGTGGGTTGGGCTTGTGGCTCAAAAGCAGGCCAGGTGGTCCCGTCGAGAGGGCCCAACTGCCTGGACATCAGGCTGCTCGAATCAAATATGGGTTGAGGGCCACGGGTGCGAAACCAGGGCATGACCGGGGAATCTTACCAAACCAGAAGGCACCCGCCACTTGGAACGGTATGAACGGAACGAAGACCCAAAGACGCATCTCGGGCTCATAGACTGCAGCATTAACAGTCAGCTTTTAAAGAACTAAGGAACGAGTTTCATCCAAACCCAGCGTTGGATCGGGGCACAGCGTGGCCGTGGCGTTTGAGACAGATTCATTCCCAAGCGGGTTGGAAATGACTCTGGGAGCTGCTTACTGCCGTTGTTCCTCTTCGCCAGCCGCAGGATGGCCCAGTCGCTCAGGGGTCCGCATATCAAGGAACCGAGCGTGTTGCCGATAAAGGGAGCCAGATTCATGAGCCCGATCTGGGTTGGGTTGAAGTCGTAAGGTGGAATAATCATATACGTGCTCAGTGCAGCACTCATTACGGTTGACCACGCCAGAAGCACAGCGTAGACCAGGGACATGTAGGCCACTCCGGGGATCGTGAACAGTATTTGGAAAGGCTGGTATGCATGACGCGCAAACAACATGAAAGGCCCCGGGGTTGTGGTAGTGAGGCTGAGTCTCTGCCAGTATGTCTTTCGAGGCAGGGACGGATCGATGTGTATAGAGGTGAGTGGCTCTTTGCCTGACGATCGATCCGTCCTCGCCGCCTTCTCGGGATCTGGTGCCGGCTGCTTCTTGTCCGCCTGGTCTTCTGTACCACTTCTTGTGCTGAGGACGTCTGGCGACGGAGGGACGCCGTGGGTGGTTGCTGCAGTCCAGTCAAACTTTGATTCCTCAAAGCCAAAAACGAACGCGACCAGAACGACGCCAAAGAAGATGGCCATCCACCACCACACCCACCTCCAGCCCTGGGAGGCGGTGACGAACCCAGCAGCGACGGGTGCCAAGCTGGAACCAAAGTTGGACGCCCAGATGTAGATCGAGTTCATGAGCCCCCTCTGATGGACGAAGAAGACGTCGGCGACCGTCATCTGCACCATGGTCTCGGCCAGCGATCCTACCCAGCACTGGAGCGCGTTCACGCCCCACCAGTCGCCGCCTGTCATGGTGCGAGCAGCCCAGATCATGATTGCCATCTGGGCGGCACTGCTGAGAACATATATTGGCCGCAAGCCATACTTGAGGGCGAAGGGGATGAGCATGAAGCTTCCCAGGGCGAGTGTGGCGCAGCCAATGGCATACGTGTTGTTCCTGCGTCGACTGTCAGCATCCCGATATCCTCCTGGCAGCATCGGGAGGGCCATCCGTCAGGTGATGGCTCAGGTGATGGCCAGGCCAGCATCCCCATGTGCAAGTTGAATTCACTCGGAATAACTCACATGAGGACAGCGTCAAAGCCAAGCTCGTCCATCATTGGGCCCCAGGTAGGCGTGGTCGCATTGATCTGGCCGAAAGCCATCATGGCATAGAAGGTGGCCAGGCCAAAGTTGAGGTACTTTCTCCATTTCGGCCAGGTCAGGGGGTCGTTTGGGTCGCTGCTAGGGCGTGGTTGCAGGATAATCTCTGTCTGGGAGGCGTTGCCTCCTCCCCCGAGGAGTTTCTCCAGGCGGACTGTGCCCGGTGGCCATGCCGCTTCATCGTTCCAGTCTTGGGCTCCCATGGTCGAACTGTGGCACAGAATGCCAGCCGCACCATCTCACAGTGAGAAACAGGAGCAATTGGTCTTACATGTCTCCCCAGACGTACAGGCCCAAGAGGGCCTACACTATATAGTTGGGGTCCCATTTGATTAGGACCGTCTGCGGGGTGGTTGTACATGATAGCCCCGCTTGTCATACGTTATCAGGAGCTGCAGTGTCCGGGGGCCCATATCTGTGTCGCCATGATAAGCCATGATGACAGTGCCGGACAGACTTGTTGCATCTGTTGGTGGAGGGCAATCAATGTCTTGGATCGGAGTGTCGAATGCAACCTTGATTGCAACCTCGAGGTTCAGGGAAGAGAGGGTTAGGGCTCGCTTATAAATGCCTAAAAAGTCGGTGGAGTTTGTATGCACAGGAGAGAGCCTCAACATTGATGAAGCCACGAAGGTTTCCGACACTACCACGTAGCGGCGGAGACTTTTGCCCAACGTGGGATTGTTGACAAGGGAACAAAAGCATACAGTCAATCGGCGGGTCGGAATTGAAGCGAGTGTCGAACCTTGGATGCTGCGGACTCTGGGCAAGGAAGAAAAAAAATAAGGAGAGGTCGTCGGAAGGCGCACCCAAAGTTCTCGATGCACACATCCGATCAGTTGATTGATTGCCTCTCACCTGCTGCTCCCACTCCTCCGTGACCGTGTTAGCCAGACTGCGGACCAAAAGTGCCGAGCAGACAGACTACCACGACGTCAACCAGCCCCCGTCTGAGCACTACCGAGGCATGTATATGCAGTGGCACTCTTAACCGCGCCAGTCTCCGTCTCGCCTTAGGCACGGGAAAGGCGATGTACGGATTATACGGAATCGGGAAACGGACGGGCACTAACAACCAAACGTCTCACCATCGCCAACCCTTCTCAGATACCCTCCTCCCCAGCTGCGCCCTGCAGGTCCTGGGACAATTTCACGTCTAGATCACCCCATCAATAATTGATAATTGGCTCTCATCCTCTCTCCGCTCCCCTCCGCTGCACTCCGCTCCTTTGCGACGGCTAATCCGGTGATGACGTTGCTGCTCAAGCTTTCTGTCCGCGCCACCGGCCCTTATCCGCCCTCGTCACATACGGTAATCATGTAGACCCAGAAGTCCACCCTCCGCCGACATCCCACACAACTACCGACACAACCCTTTCCCATGCTTTTTTTTTTTGGGGGGGGGGGGCGAAAAAATAAGAAGAGACACTTAAGGTTGTTGATCGACCACATCTAGTCTGTATTTGTCTCCTTTGCTTTTGCTCTTATTTCTGTCCCCCGTGGATCTCCAGCATTCTCTCGTACTTGCGGACTGGCTGACTGGGTACCCAGCATCCACTTACACATTTATATCTCCTACATATCATATCCTCTACCCTGGTGGCAGTGCGCGCCGGACCGCATTAGTCCACATACATGTATATACACATGTTGCACACGGGCGCCCACACCCTCTGACACGTCCACATCCGACCGCAACTCACAACAATGGGCCAAGATGGCTTCCTGCTGCTAGTCGGCACCTTCAGATCGCCAGACATCTACACGCTCCTGTTTAAGCCCGCACCCCGGGCGGGCGGCGATGCTTCCTTGACGGTGGCCAAGACCTCCCCTGCCGTGGGCGGCCACTCGTGGCTCGCCCTGTCCAGAGACAAGGCCCGGCTGTACGCGACGTGCTGGACGGACCCGCCCTCGGTGGCGTCGTCCGCATCCGCAGCGACGCCTCTGTCGAGCTCCTCAACCAGAGGCCCGTCCGCTCCCTGAGCGGCTACGTCGCCGTCACGGAGAAGCACTGTCTCGGCGGGCGGGCCCACGGGCGAGGTGTTTGCCCTGCAGGCCGACGGGGCCATCGGGGCCCTGGCGCAGGAGGTCTCGTTCCGCCGGCCCGGGAGCTCCGACGGCAAGCGCAACGGCGGGGCTGTGTTGGGGGTCGCGGCTCACACTCGGCGACCTGTCGCCGACGGCCGCAGCTGTACGTCGCCGACATTGGCCCACTGCATCTGACCACTCTGTCGACTCCGGCGCCAGGCGCCCGCCGCTGGCCCTCGGCTCCACCGCCTCGCCGCGGCCGCACGCGGGCCCCGCCCACGTGGCCGCACCCGAGCGGCCGCGTGCTGTACTGCGTGCAGGAGCACAGCAGCATGGTGGACGCGTTCCGCGTGGCCGCCGACGGCGTCACCCTCGAGCACATGCACGGCTTCACCGTCCTCCCCGCGGGCAGGCGGTGCGAGGACTTCTGGGCCGACGAGGTGCGCCTCAGCAACGCCTTCGACGCCGACGCCGGCGCGCCCCCGCGGTACCTGTACGCCTCGACCCGGGGCCTGCAGCCCGCCACCAGGGGGTACGTCGCCGCCTACGAGCTGACCCCCGCCGGGGAGATCGCCGGCCCGGCCGTCGACATCTTCGAGACGAGGACGAGCGGCGGGCTCGCAAACGCCATCGAGCCCGCCCCGGGCCCCATCTCGGACACGGGCGAGGACTTCATCGCCCTGACGGACAGCGAGCAGGGGTTCGTGGTCATGCTCGGGTTCGACGGCAACAAGTTCAGGGAGGTCGCGTCGACGAGGCTGCTGGGGGCGGGCGGCGAGGTGGCACAGGCCGCGACGGCCGTCTGGTTATGAGCACCTATTCACATGCATGTGGCGTACTTGGGGGCGGATACCTGCGGAGGACCTTTAATTAGCCGTGCTTGGGCGGGCTCACTATACAAATGAAGACATGGCAAGATTAAACCCCTAACATAATGGCAAGCTCATGGCTCCCTGTCTCTGTTTCAAGGCTTCTTCTGTTCAAGAAGCGGATTCTCCGCCACCTCTCCAGCAGCATACGCGATGTTGTCTGGCATACTGCTGTGATCAGCTGATTGGTCCGCTGAAGACATGGTTTGTTGGCAAGGTACACCAGACGTCTTCAGGGACGTTGATTGGAACAGAAATGATTCGGCTGGCATCGGAAAACGACAGTTGTGGCACAATAATATCACAATCAACCTCGAGTAAACCTATAGAGTGACGCGTGCATAGAACGCTTGCCACAGTCTATTGGAGGATGCAAATTGGTATTCGTACAGTGTGCGCCGTGATAAAGTCGCGTCGGCTGCCTGCGTGACGTATTAAATTCCCATCACAGAACCAGCCGCCCAGGCTCATTCTCCAGGACCGCCTTGACCCTCTCGAGGAACACCTTTGCCCTCCGCTCCTCCGACCTGGGCACCCTCAGGGAGAATATGTTCACCCCCGTGGAGAGGCCTGCCGGCCTGCTGACCGGGGCGGCCGTCTTCTTGCTGGCGGCAGCCCCGACGAGGATGTCGTATATGTCGGGCTTGGCTGCGGTGAAGCTCTTCTGCGAGAGCGATGCCGGCGGTGGCAGCGCCGAGATCTGGGGGAGGTAGTGCCCCTTGGAGCCCGCAGGGCTGACGGTGTCCAGGCCCAGCACCTGGTGGAACAGCTCGTCCGCGGACGGCTTGTAGTCGGCAGGCAGGGGCAGCTCGTCGTTGGCGACCTCGGTGGCGCGCGCAATGAATGATGAAAGTGGCAGGAACGCGCCGAGGGTATCCTGCACCTTTTTCTGCACCTCAATGACCTGCGCCAGAGAGATTGGCAGGGTCACCTGCAGGTCCTCCACTACGGGTGCAGCCGGCCTGGCTGGCTGCTCGTCTGTGATCTTCTTGTCCGCCTTCGCCGCGGCCACTTTGATATTGCTGAGGTCCAGGTGCGCCAGCTTGTTGTACCGCTCCTCCACACTGGAGGCCGAGTTGGCCTTCGCCCTGCCGAGGTAGACGAGGACATCGCCCTTCAACAGGCGTCCCTTTGGCCCTGTTGCAGGAATCTCGTGGACCTTGGACTCATCGATGCCGTTCTCGTGAAGCAGCTGGATGATCGAGGGGAACAGGGGGTAGGTCTGCTTCTGGGCCTTCCCGCCCCCTCTGGCGCCGTGTGTGGTAGGCTCTGATGAGGTGCGCTCCTCCCGTGGTACCGGCTCTGGCTGAGGGCTCTTCTGTGGTTCTTTGGTGGCGGACGCTTGCCTCGGGCTGTCGTCGGCGGGGATCTCAAGCGAGCTGATGTCGTCGCCCTCCTCGGCGATCACGGCAATGCGCGATCCGACCTGGACGCCCTTGGCGCCGTCACCTGTCATGATCTTCATCATGACACCGTCCTCCTGTGCCTCCACGTCCATGGTCGCCTTGTCCGTCTCGATCTCCAGCAGGACGTCACCGGCGGAGAACCTGTCGCCGTCCTTGACTTTCCAGCTCGCGATGTTGCCCTCGGTCATGGTGGGGGAGAGGGCGGGCATGGTGAAGTTCTGGGCGGCAAGGGAGGAAGCCGACGTCCGGAAGCCTGTGCGCGCAAAGACTTGTGTCAGTATGAGGCTCAGTTTGTGCGGTGGTATGATGTGCGCGGAGGGGATGTGGTCGGTGATTACGGACCCCGAGCAGCAACCGCCTCGTGAGGCAATTTGGACCGCGCCAGCCTGGCGGACAGGCGGCAAGCAGAGGCGAGGGAAGCCATGGCCGGCAACTCGTGACAGAGGCCCCTCGGTATGGGAGCGCAGGTGAGTGAGCTGGCGACGTGGGCGAGGGCGAGGCAGGGTGCTGGCGGGTGCGATGGCGGAGGGGAAGTCTGTCGCGGGCAGCGAGAAATAATTTGGCCCTCTGTTGGGAAGCGATCGGGGTCCGGGTCTCCCCAATTGATGAGCTTTTTGCCCGACAGGGATCCAGCAGGAGCAGCTCAAGGACCGATGCCCCCTAGCGCTGACCTGCCCGTTCTCGCAGGTACCGGTGCATGAATGAATAACACACGCTGGAGATCACGACTTGTACTCTTTGTTTTGCTTCTGAACGGCAGTCGGAGGCTCCTGTAGCCTTGACCTGTTGGGCTTTTTGAGGGGCTGTCGAGCCAATACGCATTTCTGGAGAATCATGTCGACATTTCTCTGGACTACATAGCAGATACCTCCCTCGCCTTGCAGTCCCGCACTTGAGACTCCGGTACGTACCGCATCTGACCGTGAGCCAAGAGCTGGGCACAACAGCCAACCAATGCCATCTCGTGGGATTAAATGTGCAGCACTGGAGGAGACTTGTGGCAGTGAGCAGGTGCCAGTTCCGTCTTTTCCTGTTTCCAAATCATCTGCAGGACGTATTCCAATATGACGACATCCCAGTCTGTGGTCTCGGGGATCTTGCAAGCCTACTACCCACAGGTACTTGATGTAGATGCCACTCCGTCCCAAGCACATGTGTTGTAGGTCTAGGAAGCAGTCAATCCGTGAGAGAGACGAAGGTCCATGCGCCAGGGAGCAGTCCCGGCCTGCTGGGTAGGCCATTGGCCCACATCCCTGTCGCCGGCCCATGATTTTTGGGAGCTCTGGGCGCACTCCGACTTCACATGATTCCGCTTCCGACCTGTTCCTTTTGCCTTCCTCTTGGACCTGCCAGGGGAGTTTCTTGCCAGCCCAGTCCACAGAGCTACGAGACCTCAGCACCCGAGCCCATCCCCGGCCGGCCCTGCCACCATGGCCTTCTGCTCGAGGGGCTATGGCTTCGGTCGTGACCTGATCCTCCTGCTTCCCCGGTCCGCCAGCCTTCAAACCCGCCTTCAGCCCTGCGCAGCACCAATACTACATGCGCCCCGGACAGTACGAGCCACACGCACCTTCGAGACCTCAGCCTACCTCCGCGCCAAACAAAAACCCTCCGCCGCCCCCGCCAGGAAGCAGAAGCCAGCCCCCAAGAAGCCACCGCCGCCGCCGACCCTCCCGTACCGCCCACAGTCCAGCCCAACACCGCCCGCAGCAGCGACGACCGCCGCCGCCGCCGCCGCCGCCGCCCTCTCCGTCGCCGAGCGCCTGGCGCGGCGCGGCGAGCGCACCGTTCTCTACGAGGCGCCCTCGCACTTCTGGCTGCGCGCATCGGCGCTCTCGGCGTCGGTCTTCTGCATGGGCTACGTCGGCGTCCACTACTGGGCCATCATGGTGCACCCGCCCGAGGGGCTCGCCTGGTGGGTGCCGCACGCCTTCGTGCCCATCCTGCTGATCATGGGCTACTTCGGCAGCTACTTCGCGCTGAGCGCCGCCAACATCGTCCGCTCCGTCACGGCGGTGCCGCGCGGCCTGCTGCCGCCCTCGTGCCTGGCGGGCGGCGCCGCCAAGAGGTCCAGGCAGGAGGAGCGGTCGCTGGCCGCGCTCAACGCGAGCCCCATCGCGCTCGAGGTCGCCGTCATCCCGCTGGTCCCGCTGCTGCCGCCCAGGAAGATCGTCGCCGCCCCCGACGAGGTCGTGCTGCCCTTCAAGCTGCAGTCCACGCCCGCGGGCAGGGGCGGCGCGTCGCGGGCAGAGGTCCCGGGCCCCCGCGGGGGCGCCATGGACAGGATCGCGGCGCCGTTCGGGGCCCTCGGCAGGGCGGTCAAGGGCCCCTTTGGCGGGATTACGAGGGCTCTGACGAGGGTGGGATTCGCCAAGATCGAGGTAAAGGGCGCCAAGTACAAGGTCGACATGCTGGATGGTAAGGCGTTGGAAAACGGCAAGATACTGGATCACCTCGTGGCCTACCGGCCAGATAAACCATCATTCGGGTCTAAATTATGGTAGATTTTCGACGAGAACAAAGTGGCATGGCAAAGCATCACAGCATTGTGAAACAAGGGTTTTCTCCGAGCCGTCCGAGACACCCTCAGACTTGTGACTGCAGGAGGCGAGTGCTGCGCCCAACGACAGAACACGGTAAGCTTGCCGCGTCGGCTTCGCAGGTGCTCAAGGTGTATACCTTCTTCTCGGCCGGGGCCGAGTCTCATCTGTGCAGTAGTGTTAATGTGTCTTTCAAGTGTTCCGGCGGTGTCCAGATGGGTAACTGCCCAACATGTCCCATATGCACATCTTTTCAACCTGCTCCATCAACCTCGTAGTATCCTAATAGGCTTATTTTGAAACTGATATATTTTTCGCTGTGCGTCAGGCACGGTCAGTCTAGGTTCAGATCGTAGCGCCCCTTCTTCTCCCCTTGAAGGGTGTGCTGGGACTCGTCTAACCACAGTCCGTCAGTCTCGCTGACCTAGTACATTACCTGGAAGCATTCACTGATGTAGGTGTCGTATTGAGGATCATCGTGTCTGTAGTAGCTGGGCTGTTGGCGCTTGTTTATCTGCCATTTCTTCGATTAGGAGTGCTTTTGCCTCTCAGCATTGAGTCCATCCACAACATACACGCTCTCCACGATGCTTCGTATATCCATGCAGAATCCTCGCCCCTCGAGGTCGGCTGCTAGGCCTTGCTGCCCCTCCGGGTCCATTGCTATCAGTTCCTGGAGCTAGGCGAGAACCTTCTCACCCTTTCAATCATTTGATCCTTCTCGTTTCGACAGCTAGCTTCCCCTACAGATGCCTGATCTCGGCGAGCATCTATCCACACCCCCCCCCCTTCAACACCCCACACGGCCGTCCGGAACTATCAGCATCTGCGCTATGAACGGCCCATCTTTGTTGTCGAGTAGCCTCAAGGCCCCGTCTCCGAAGCGTACTTCCCGAGATCTACGGTGCATTCAATGCTCACCTGACTGTCCATCGCGCCTGAGACTGCTGATGAGAGCTTGCCTTGGAAGGCGCCTATCTTCTCATCATCTAATTTTCGGATCTTGTTTGGTCCCGCTATGAGATCCGGGTGCTCAGGAGGAGGTTCCTTGCGTTTCTTTATTCAGCGGAGCGGGACGTGTATCGAGCATGCGAAGCGTGCGAGATATACGGCCCGCGTAGCGTTCTTACCCAGCGTAATTACCCGAAAGTTATCTGAGTCTGGATTGGTCCGTTGAGAATCCTTAAGTCTTGATTGGTCAATGATAATGTACCTCTGAAAGTATTTAGCTGAGAGGAAATTGTTAAGAANACATATCATTAAAAATCATCCGTTATTAAAGAGGAAGGCGCAAGCCGGAAGGGGGCGTGGGCCGGAAGGGGGCATGGTAAGGCGCTGCAGGCTCAGCGCCGCAGGCAGGGGGTCCTAGGGGGGAACCCCCTAGAAATAACAAAAGGATACCTTCAGAACAGACTAAATCTATTACTAAGTTGCTTTAAAATAGTTAATTTATATCATTTAGCAGTTTCTATAGTATTAATAATAAAGAGGCATGGTTGATATAGAGCGTACTTGGGTTACTTAGTTAGCCAGGGGCTGCAGCTACTAGTGCCTGCCGCAGATGGTTTGCTTCCTGCATACTACTATTCCCACCAATGTTAACCATTAATATCAACTTTTTTCCTCTAACCTATATCTAATTCTTTCCTTATTAACTAATTCCCATTATTAGAAGTAATTCCCATTGCTAAAATATCCTCCTGCAGTCTTTACAGCTATACTTAATATGTCAGCTACTGCTAGCCCTCCTCCTCCCGACCCGCCAGGCGGTAGTGAGGACCCTTTCAAACCCCACAAACGCAATGCTCATAATAACAGCGAGATCTACAACTATAAGATCAAGGGTATCACTAAGCAGTATTATAGCTGCCAGAACATTAAATCCCTCACGCAATTTACCCCAAAGCGCGGCAAGCAGCCAGTAAAGAACTACTTTACCTATTGGTCTGCCCACCAGGCTATAAAGGCAAGACCCCCCATCCTCATCTATAGAAATTTCTGCTAAACACTCTATAGTCCCAAGGATCTACTATTTAGCAAGCCCTTTCCGCCCTCTCTCTGCCTTATCATCAGGCAGCTGCAGAATCAATATCCCCTCCTAAGGGTGCTAACCCTGCTAAACGCTAAGAGTCCCAGCACCCAGCTTATCTTCAGCCCCATCGCCTAGCACCCAGTCTCGCCATATAACCCAGTTAGCGTAAGAAGCCTGCTACTTCTAGGTATCATCCACTTGCCTAAGCCACATAGGAAGTTATTAAAGTTGCCCCGCTATCAAGCCAACCTGCCGGCAGCAAGGTTAAAATAGAGTCCCCAACCAGGCAGCTAAGGTATAATTACAGCACTTTACCAACCTATAGCCAATATCCCTAACATAAGTTAATCCTCCCAAGCCAAAGTATATTAGGTTCTAGCATTAATCATAATAGGCCTACTTCTCAGATCTTTAAAGGCTAGACTAGCATTTATCATAGGCTCTCTAAGCTATTCCACCATTATAAATGCGTTAAAGGATATACTAATGCCAAGTAGCATGCTTATAATCATTATCTTGCTAAGCAGCATGAGCATTAGTACTAGCATTACTACAGTAAGATCCTAGACCCTATATAACCAACCCAAGCCTTCCTTAGCTAGCAGCAAGCTGCTATAGGTATTCCAGGTAGTAATAACAATAGCAACTAGTTTGAGTATTCAACCTATAGCATTCGCTACTACCCTCAACTATAAAGCAGCACTCACCCGGAGATCTACATCTACTATAATAACATTAATAATAAAGAGCAGCCAACCCCCTAGGACAACCAGTCTAGGTCGATCTATATCGGTTGCCTTCATAAGTTTCCTCTTGCTAAATTCCACCCTATAGCTAATAAGGATCCTATTGACTACTACCATGAGTGCATTCATCAGCTCACCCAGGGTACTCAAGACGAGGGCGAGCGAGATAATGGTGATAATGGTTTCCTGCCTCAGTCCCAGATATTATCAACCCAGTCTTCCCGAGGTGGTAGCCGCCGCCGCTATAGTCCCAGCAACGGAGTGGGCCAGCATATCTCGCACGCGAAGCATACGAGATACACATCCCGCTCCGCTAATCCCTGGGCCGCTGGGTGTGCGAGTTGACAATTGGCGAGTTGACGATTGCTTCAGGCTGGCAATAGAATGTAGATACTAGGGCTGACAATTGAGCCAGCGGCCCCAAGGTCTATTTTATCTTTTGGGGGCATTGTGGAGGTTTTGTGATGTCTATTTTCGGTGTGATATTGTATTTCCTTGAAAATAGAATGAATTGCAAGGCACCATCCCCGGAGGATCAACACGCTGTAGTATGAGCCAAGGGAAAGATCTATCTAGGAGCTTGGCTTACCTTAGGACTAAAAGAGACGGAGGCCAGTCATATTACTAATTGCCAAAGCTGTGACTGCCATCGAATCTGGATCGCCCTTCTCAATTCCTGGTGTTTGTTGAACAGCCTGTGAATCTTAATCGAGCGTCCGTTTCCGACCAGTTGAGTTTTTTTCCGCGCGAGAAAATAGTGCATTACCGTTGCTTCGTCTCAGTCAACATACGGTCACCGTTTGATAACTAATCATAATCATTTCCAATGGTTGTACTGGGCTGAAACAAGGCTATAACTGTCATTTGTTGTTATTTAGTTATCTTACCATATTGACTACCTAGGTACTCTGGCAACAAGGTTACTTGGCTAGCACCATAAAGTACGGCATCACCGGGTTGGGGGGGGGGGACAGCGCCCATGAGCAGGGTCCAATCCTTTTGTTTGGGAATTTAGTGAAAGAGTAATACTTAGATAGATTTGACATGTGTAACCCACTGAGATCCACTTGAGCAGAAATTCCATGTCCTTAGAGCTTGCAAGTGCCTTCAAGAACGTTGTCCATGCGGCCTTATGTTCGCAACTTCATTTCTCAGTATAGCGTAACCAGTTTCATTATGTCTCTGTCAACGTTCAGTTAAACATTAAAATTCTACTTGGTTTCTAGACAGAACCTATGTAGACGTGTTTCGACAGCAAAGGCTGGGATTGGCCAGCTCGAGTATGGTGTCTCAAATATTATTGGTTATTCATGTGTCATCATTTATCTGCATGATTACTGCTATCTTAACCTCTGCAGACTCATAGTTGATAGTCTCATCACGATACCTAGGTATTGAGTGAATATACTGTGCCCACCTAAGTTTAAGTCCTTGAGACTAGCAGCTTACAGTTTCCTTTCTTGCTTCTAGACACTTTTTCCTGTTTGGTGATGAATACGTATCATTCACCATACCGTCCTTGGTCATGCCCAGAGCTCATAGTCAACATATCATGCATATTGACGAGCCGTAGTGTTTTATTCTTACGACAAGAGGACATTGTCTCTACTAGTACCCAGGTATGTGTCTCCAACAAAAAATTTGAGAAAGCTCTTCCGCGGCTCTCTTCCAGACGGCGCGTTTCCTGCGTAGATGTAACATTTCACTCTGGTGAATATGTTTGTAAACAACCCATGGGCTAGCTGCTTGTCTCGGACGACGTAGAGGATGTCAAGCAAAGTAAACACCCCACATTATATTCAAGATGCAAATAACAAAGATATCGATACTATCTAGAATTACAAAATTATGCGTTTCTTGGACGCGTTTCGTAAATTTACCACTGTGCTGTGTTCATCGCTGTGTGGGCTGAACCTACTGACTACCCTAGGGTACGTTAAGCTCACCTGTAGTGTACAAAGGCCTCCTGCAGGATATATTGCGCCTGTATCAAAACTAGCGCTAGTCTCCAAATATTTTATCTGGATGAGTTTCGAGGTAGTGATTATAAAAGCCTTGTGTGGTATTGTAACCATGGACGTAAGGCATTTTCATGCGAGCAAAACATTTGATAAACCTTTGAGGGTACTGACGAGGGGAAACTCCTAAGGACAGATGAAATGCCTGCGTATTGTAATTTCCACACTGAAACACACCAGAATTTCCTGAAAAGAAAGAGACCATGACCGCTGCATCAAGTGAAGTGGTTCTAAACTCGTCTACATGACATGTTGACACCGCCCAACACAGCACGCACGTGCGAATGCATTCCTCCTAAAAGTTGTATTACTTAGTTAAACGGGGCATTAGGTGTGGACAGTGGGCTCTGGTAAAAAGCACGAAAGCGAGGAATTCCCATCCCAGAACATACTAGATCAAACTCCGCCTCCCCATCGCCCCCCCCCCCGGTCCCATCTGCGATCTCATGGTCACTATGACCTATTTACCAAGCCTGTTGTTGCCTCCGTGCTTTCCGCATCATTCATGGCCTTTCACACGTGAAGGTATCAGAGAGCAATCAAGTTCCAGCATACTACGCCACCCACCAGTTCGTCCGGGATACGAAGGTAGGGCAACAAGTTCCGCGCAAGGGGCGTACCCTCCGAATAACGAGAACACTTCCCTGCATACTGGTGAACACCCTACTCCTCTGATTGACACATGTCAGCTAAAGCTTATCAGGGATAACTGAGGTTTCAGAGGGGCTGGCCGTGAAAGAACCTTAGTTCTCGTGGTCCATGGTGATTCCATTTCCTTCGATAAAACAGCCAGTGATAACATTATACCCAATTAAACCATCACTACCTAGGTCCATCGGACTTACTAGGTCATGAGAGCGCGATCTTAATCTTATATTTATTACTCCTGTATAGGAACAGTCTAGAACATCCGAACTTGACATGCAATCGGAACCCATGTAATAGAGTTTCGAATCGCCCCCCATCGTAGAAAACGTGCGCGGATCTGCGGAAACCCTCCAACCTTGGGCACTACCTACACGTATAGTTCTTGTGCCCAGATCCGTATTAATAACTACTTATATAACAAGTAAGCTAAAAAAAACCAAACATCAAATATTCCCTCATTCGGCATGCCACAATTTGACAAATTATCGTGCCAAGGACAGGTCACACAGCCCCCCCCCCAAGAGGGCCCCAACCCTCCACATACTACCTTGCGTGACATCCTCACAGTCTGGACGAACCGCCAGAATGAAGGAATGGACGCCAGGCATGACTGTTTCCGGTGGTACGCGGCTAGGTTAACACAGAGAGACGGGGCGGGTCACTGGTGGAGCATCGAGCGATCGAGATCACTCCGCCCCGGCCAGAACAGGGAAACAGTGAGTGCCCGGGGGCGGCCACGTCAAGTCTTTTCTCTCTGGCCAGCGGGCATCCAGTAGTGTGCCACGGGGTGCCTGCGCAAGGCACGACATAAAGAAAAGATTCCTAGGACTTCCACACCTTTCGATGGTCTCGCGGATGGGGAAAATATCTGTTCCCCGTTTCCCAGCGCAGGCCGGTACGGTCCATGGGTCATGCCCTGTCACCGGGGCGGACCGTGGAGATCGAGGTCCTCGCGACCGAACATTGTGAATACAGCGGGGCTGGGGCCCGTATATTGCTCCAGCATCAGTCCATCGTCAGGTACCACTCATACCCTCCATCGGAACTGCCGCCGACCATTGTTGAGGTATGTATCAAGTTTCCTCCTGTTCGTGTCTCCGCTATGGGTGAGGGACACTAAACATGAGAGAGAGGGGACGGCTCGTGAGAAACACAGCACGGAAGGAAAGCTTCCCCCGGGACGACATGTCTGCAACCGCCGCGCACCGGTGGGTTTGGTAGGACAGCGTTGTAGCACGATAGCCTCATGATCCTGAGACTCCTGGCTGGGAGGGGGGAAATGGAGAGCGTAGTGTTGTAGAGTGGTAGTGTCCACATGTTTGCCAACCCGTACACAATAACCCCCAAGCCAAGCCAAGCCGAGCACCTGAAATCCAACCCAGCGGGCATCGCGAACCCACTTGCGCCAAGGGAGGGCGGGGACAGATGACCTCACAACCGCACACCACCCCCCACCAACCCTCTTCGCGCTCCCTGGGCCCCCCGGGAGGTGATCTGATGTTTCCTCACGGGGCGGTAAGTCAGTCTCACAAAATAGGGCACCGCCCATCAACCTATTGCATACATAGCATATCTCGGGACCTTTATGTGGCCCTCCTCGAGGGTGGGGACACCCACAGTGCAGCACCCATATCCCCCCCCCCGGCACTTGCCAGTGCATATGGCCCTACCAAGAAGCAGGTGAAGCCGAGTCTGGGGAAAGCTGTTACAATGCAGGTCTGCATGCATGCATGCGGCCAGCCAGCGGCAGCGGTCAGGGATGATAGTCTATAATACTTGGATGTAAGAACCTGGTTTGGAAGGGGGAGGGGGAAGAGGGGGGAAATAGAAGGTCAAAGGAATGAAAGAAAGAGGCAGGGGGCGAGGGAAGAATTAGAAAATTTGCCGGGCGTGCCCTGTAGCACCTGCAAGCGAGTGGGGCTATGTTGGGCTTGTGGGAATAACCCCCGTTTCGAGCACTTCGTTCGACGACGGCCGCCGTCGAGGGCGCCCTGGTCCCACAAGTCGTCGTGGACCGTAGGGCCTGACGAGGCAGGCCACCCACTCGAATGCCGTCGTCGCCCTTTTCTCACACTCACCTCATGCCATGGACAGACCAGTGTTACGAGGCTTTGGGTCACGAGACAACGGGGGCGTCGCGCAATGTACATTGGGTTTTCGAAACAATGGCACGTGGGTACGGTGGATGAGCAGGATGGTCGTCCTCACCGCATCGCATGATGCTCCCTGGTTGCCTTACTCTGCGCGAAGCAGTCGGCTTGGTTATTTGTGGCATGCTGACTCATGGCTCGGAAATGTTCAGACGAACGATGATGGCATTGTGGTACTCATCAGGATAGGAGGGCAAAAAGAGTCGAATGGACTCAGCTTCCTCCGGGGGGTTGGCAGCCCGCACGTGAGATGGCGGCGGGCACACATACGTCTGTCCACTGCGGGCATTATCGCGTGTAGACTCACCTCGCACCAGAAAAGGCAAGACCCCTCCCTTTCCCAGCCTTACAGATAACGAGAGATCAGCTTCATGCGTGTCATCATGCCCATCATCACAAGCCAGCCCTCGAATTTACGCCAAGCTTTTTTTCTTCCAAGGCCGTCTGTGCCAAAGAAGGGTATGGTGGACAAGGGGAGGAAGCAGTCCAGCCGGATCTGGTGTCGCGGTACCGGCATGTCGGATTGCCGGCGCTGAAATACCAATGGCAACATGTACTCGGGCGCAACCGGAATCGTGCGGCGAGTCATGACCACATTGGGGCCAGGGAGTTGGGTTCCAACAGACGATAGTACTCCGCTCACGGCGACATCCATTCTGAGAGGCAACTAGAAGAGACGTAGCGAGCGAGTGGCGCATCGCGAACACGCCAAGAGGTGAGCGGTGCACCGTATAAGGCGGAAGGGCTGGCGCTCGAGTTACCTGGTGGTAGTTGCGGGTCTCGGCGCCGGCAGACATGGGTGGAAGAATCGTGTATCTGATGCGGGCAGACGGTTGACCTGTGACTCGCGAGGTGGTTCGGAATTCCAAGACCCTGGCCAAAGCGCAGTTTAGCAAGCCAGGAAGGCGTGTGTGCATGATGCCTTGGTCTGCACTCGAGGCATGATGGTGCTGCCGCACAAACAAAAAGTGGTCCACGCATCATCAGCTGCGCCCGCTCATGACTCTTTTTTATTTTTTAAAAGGCCAGTTCAGCCTCCCGGCGGAGCAAAAAACTGAATGTTTCAATTATATCGAGACGGCCTGGTGTTATGGCGGGAACCAAATCCCCGGGGCAGCACTCCAGGAATAAACGTATTTCAGGCTCAGCCGTTGAACAGAAATAAGCATGTTTCCCCAGGGTTGGACTTTCAGCTGTGTCGGTTAAATCGAAACATCCAGTCATTCTTCCCGGGATCCCTGCCGCGAGATCTATAAGATCTCCATTCAGCGAATCAAAATCCTTGACAGGCACTGAAAAGGGAAACTCAATCCCTTTTGGTTCGGACAGGGGGTATGTCCTAGCCCAGGAGTTGTGGTAAAAAAAAAGGTAGCTCAGCCACCGCTTCTCGGCACATGGGCACCGACCAGGAAAGTTTTCCTCGACGAAATAGGCTCCCAGTCTCATCCAACATAGAGAGGCGAGCAATTGCGTTGACGAGCGCACAATCAACGGCGAAACAGGCCCATATATATGCAGCAAATGAAATATATGAATAATATGGGCCTTTTCAGCTGCTTACATGGCCTGTTCAAGTTAGTACCTGTGGTGTAGGTAGGTAGGATTAATGTTCAGGGTTATGGCGAGCCAACGCTTTTGAATGTGCGCCAGCATCATTCTCGACGCATGGACAACTCCAACGTCTCCTGAATGTAGCTTCCCAAACGCACAGTGATGTGCGCGTGTTTGCGTAGGATCACTGTCCGGTACCGCCGCCCGTCTCCGCCGCCGGTTCTGTAGAGAGGTGTCCGTGTCCCCTCACTGCTCCCAGGCCTTGGCTTCAGTCGGCGGCGCGCGGTAGTTAGCACTTGCGGGCCGACTCCGCGCGGATGTCTGGTGTTTGTTCGCTGGGTGGCGGTCCTGGCGTGCAGTGATAGGCGCCTGTAGGGAGAGGCCAACCGAGAAGACAGAAACCACGGGGTAATCCGTGCGCCAGAGATCTCCAGCCGATCTACGACGGGATTGCAACGCCGTCAAACTCTGAATTGCTCACCGCGAATCCTAACCCTCGCGTCTCCATCGTTCCCAGCCAAGAGAATTTCATACACGGATATCAAAGGAGAGGCAAATGAAGCCCCGACGTCGAATGATCTTGCAGGAGAGCCTATGTCCAGGCAAGGCAAGCGTTGGCTGGTCCCGATACACTGTCTCATAGCGGTGAGGACGCCCGATTGGCATATCAAGAGGCCGAGTAGCCATTCTGTGCTATTGTAGATGTAGTGCAACACATTCACTTGCATCCTAACATCTCGCTGCAACGCACACACAGCCTGGCAAGCTGACGGATGAGCCAAGACTGATTTTGTCCCCCGGCAAGTGTGGGGGGGGCTGTTCGCTTGGCGCTCGAATGGACGGACGAAACATATGGTGATTCCGAGCAGCCCCTCAGGCCCCTCCAGGAGTCGTAAGGGCTCTTGTGGTCAAGGACAGGGATCTATGCGATTCGCCGTCTTGGTTCGTCTTCCCTAGAATGGCTACAGCGCCAAGGCCATTGTGAGTCCAGTTTCTGGTACTGCCGCCGAGAGCGCCGCCCAACGGCTCTGCAACCATGTAACACAATGATGACGAGCCGGGGTCTAATATCAAATCCCTGCACGGGGCCGGTGCATAATAGATCAAGTGCCATACATTGCGAAAAGAGCTCCAAGGCTGTCATTCTGCTCTGCTTCTCTACGCGACACCTTAGAAGGTTGTGTCGCTCCAGGAGATCCCACGTACCCTGATCGCTGCCAGGCACTGATCGTCTCGGAACAGCTGGGGGGCTGATAAGATTTGTCCTAGCAGACGTGGTTCGCACCGACGCTATCATGCGCCCAACGGCACTTGGGCGTAGTGAAGCGCAGGTGTGTTGATTTCCGGAGGTCGGAGGTTCCCAGCGCGGTGCCTAGGATCGTCTGGCCGCATGCAAACACTTAAGCAAGTAGCGCGCGTGTGCGCCCCAACGCCCATGTCATTGGCTCCGCAGAGCTGAGGTGATAGATCTGCATGGCTTCAATGCGGAGTGTCCATTTTTCTTGTCACGGACGCGGTCTCGTTGTTGCGTCGAGCCCTGCGTGTTGCCGAGCAGGATCGGAGACGTCACATATCGCGCGCTGACGATGAGTCTGTGCAGCTTCTGTCAATGGAAACATCTAGTAAAGCCATTTGGCGCCTGATTTCAACCTCAGTCCGACAAGGGTTGCGCCGGCCTCGCGATGACAGGTCAATGGCAGGGAGATCATGCGGATAGCTGAGTGTCATCCTTGACACCATCCATATTTATGGAGTGAACACCCCGATTAGTCCCTTGTGCTAGTGTTGCAGTACAACGCCTGGGCATGCGCCGCCTATCGCTCTCTTCGTAAATAATGGCACCATTCACAGACTCCATCCGCAGGGTGCAACACGATTATGCGGTAACGCCTGGCAGATTGACTAGAGCGAGCATGACTTGAGCCGTTTCTTTTGTGCCCAGTCTTTGCGTTGGTGGACAGAACTGAATGCTGCTGGTATACTCGGCATAGCCATCACTGACGGTGAGCAAACCGACGTGATTTTGCGCCATACCTGGCGTGCCGAAAGTTCAGATGACTGACCGGCTTCTCTGATTTCCGGCCCTCCCAAAAGGAGACAGAAGACGCTAGTGAGGACCATTTGTGAGTCTCGTGATTGTGTCTGGATGGAACTGGAGGTGTTGTCACCCTAGTCTCGATATCCACTTCGCGAAGTTGAAGGCGTGAAGCGAAAGCCCGAGATAGGAGAAAGTACCATCTTTGGTTGATTGGTTGACTGGGGAACCATGAGGCTGTGGCAGACCAGTGATCGGTAGCCCTGGGGGAATGGGATTTTGCATGCATGATTCGTGCCTCCAGCGACACCTTGAGATGATGAAGCCTCGGTCATGCCTCCGCGTAAGCCACCAGTACAGTACTGCTTCAGTAATTGTTTTAACACCCCCCAAGGGATCTGCCAACGGGGAGCCGGTTACTGAGTCTGCAACGTGAGCCTTCCGCAAGGAGAGTGCACGTGTCCCGTCAGTCGTCTTCAAAGTTACGGCTGAGCAGACCCACACAACGAGACTCCTCGAGTGCGGAGAAGATGTGATCGGATTTTGGCCAATTACTGGGACCGGTAAATCGCCAGTATCAGTAGATCAAGGTGCGTGAGAAAGCTGAGACAAACGCGATTGCAATACCCGGCGTTACTCTGTTGCCTTGCTTGAGCAAACGTCGAGTCATGTATCTGTGAAAGTAGTCGATCACGCTGGGGGTCGTCCAACCACGGGATAGGCAGTGTACATAAGCAGCAGGCGGGTAAACGACGGGCGTATTCGTACAATTTCCTTTTGCCATTTGTCAGTGTGGACCGCTGGGAAACGACTGCAGAGGCTGGCAGGAAAGGCCTTGGAGTTTGCAGCAAAGGAGTTTCGGGCATCCTAGTGGCGAGTGGCCATCGATCTGCTTGTAGACGAAAGACGTTAAAAGAGAGGGACGACAAATGCCATGGCGGCTAGCCATGGGTTCCCTGGTCGCTCCGCGGCGCACCATTCGAGGTGGGGGGTTGCATGAGAGATCCATGGATGATGGCTCTTCCTGGGCGCTCGTGGGCCTTCGCACCACCCACCAGGTGCCATGCTTTTCTGGTTGACGGCCATCCCAACCACGACCACCCGGTGGGTTTGGCTGTGTGGAGGCGATGACATAGTTGCGGAGCCAGGAACATGCGCGTTGAGACTGAGACGCAGCAGTGGTTGGGTTTCTGGGTATCCTTGGGCACCATGTGGTCGGCTCACGGCCACCAGGTCGGCTTGTGGACGGTACAGGCCGCGAAGAAAGGACACATTCTCATGCGATGTGCGGTTTGGGTGCACAGTGGCGTCGACGGTCCGATGCTGATTGCTTTCCCCAAAATTCGGCGGCCTATATTGAGGGCTCTGTCAAGAATAATAAGGAAGACGGGGGAAGTGATTTGCGGATGTTGTTTCAGGGTCCCATTCGAGCTGTCCTGGCGACACAGAAGGGGACGGTGAGGCTTTGCTGAAACGGGCCAGCTCCAAGGGCTAGGCGGCTTCCATGAGGGGCCGGCTGCCGGAAGAATAGCGCTGCCTG
The DNA here is from genome assembly GCA_002270565.1 of Stenocarpella maydis. Lineage (NCBI taxonomy): Eukaryota > Fungi > Ascomycota > Sordariomycetes > Diaporthales > Diaporthaceae > Stenocarpella > Stenocarpella maydis. Next base: position 51,515 of record NQMI01000029.1, on the reverse strand, counting down.
GAGTTCTAAAAGGCAGCCGGGGCCAACAGTCGCGTGTTGTTTCTGCGAAGGCGCTGGTCTTGTACCACCTGTCAGCACACCGGCCGGCCTGCCTGCAAGTGGTTTTGGCTCGTTGGGTAATGCCGTGCATTGTCTTGGTGAAGAAGACGGGCGCTAGAAGACTGGCGAATGGATGGATGCAAGAGCATGCAAACAGTCAGGGTCTCACCCGGACAAGGTTGGCGCGGTTCACCGAGCGGCCATGGCAGATAGACCCCGTTTCCTCTTAGCTGCATGCGAAGGAAGATGCGAAGGGATTCGTCGTGTCTGCGCGTCCCGGGACCGGGGACAGGGCAGCAATGAGACGAGATAACGAGATTAGGAGCGAGTATGCAGTCTCGGCACCATATGATCGCCGTCAAGAGTCGGGGTCCGTCCGTGCTGCGAAGAGCCAATTGGCCAGAGGCTTTGTCGGAGCGGCGGTTGAAGAGCGGTCAGAGGCGGATTGATGCAATGGCAATGCCCATATGGGAATCTAGGGCGGCAACGAGGATACAGTAAACGTGCCATTCCAGCTGGCCCGAGTGGTCGCGAGGGAAAAAAAAAGATTTTCTCGAGGGCGCGTCTAAGTCGGTGTAAGCCTTGATCGCAGTCTGGCATCTTTCTGGCGTACTGGTGGCCCGGGCTGGACGAAGAAGCCCCTGCTCCTGCGTGGTCGTCGCCCACCTTTTCTGGCCTTCTTAGTCGTGCGCCCAGCGCTGAGGGCTGCAGGGTTGGTCTCGAGCGGGGCGCCCATGGAAAGATCCCAGAAGCGGACTGACGCCATCAACCACAAGTGGCACCGCAATTTGACGTGAGAGCCACTAACGGTTTCCGCATGAATTGCTCAGACCAGAAGGTAATGAGAAGAGACCGGGGGGAGCTCCGGAGCTCAACAACAACAACGCCAGTGGCGTGTCGGGGAGCCGAGAGTAAACAAAAAAGTTTGCTGGCGAGGCCGATTGCCTCGGTGATGGACGGCCTGGTCAATGCCGACACCTAGGCAGACTAGTGTCAAGGAAGGGAGGGCGCAAGGAGTAGGGCGTAGAGGACTTCGCAGACTGCCTGGCTCATGGACCAACCATTTGTCGTGGAAAAAAGACGGCGACCCCAGGGAAGGAAGGAGGAGGCTCTGGGGGGAGCTGCAGCAGGTGCAGCCGCAGCCGCGGTCGCAGGTTCGGATGCAGCAGCAGAACGATAGGTACTCGGTATGCTAGTGCAGTCTGGTGGTATACCGAGTACGTGTACCCTTCGGTGGAGAAAACGGGGAGTCGGATTCTGGATGGTCCAAGTTACCCTTGACCTTGACCTTGACAGGCGGGCATTAGATACCCATTCTAATAAGTAGGATGTGCGCTATCCGCCAGGTACACTATCGTATTTGAAAACACAGATGGAGACCCATACGGCATTCAGTTGCCGTATCCGTACGTGTCCCTGTGTCGAGTCGAGCCGAGTCGGGTCTCGTTCGCGGTGCTGGCTGGGGGGAGGCGAGCTTAATGTGGCGCGAGGCGGGATGGCATGAGGGCGGTATACCCGTTGGCGGCATTCGCTCCGTGTCAATGCCATGAGGGATGTCGGCTGGGAGGTTCCTTGGCCGCTGATCTGATGCCCTCGGGCTGAGTCCGACATAAAGTCTCAGTTGGCCGCAACACGCCCTCCAGCGGGCAAGACAGGTTTGCAGCAAGAGGGATTCCTCATGTCCTCATGTGCGTGTTGGGGTCGGCGTTGAGGGGCATATCAGAGCAGTCTAGAATCATGCAAATGTTAGGTGCAGTGTGCGTCCATGTATATCGATAGGGTCGAGTGCATACCGTCCTCGTCAAGGGACTCAGACATGCATTTGACTCCTGTTGGATGCGTGGACCAAGCTGAGTCTGGCCTGGCTCAAGCCGGTGCCCCCCCCCTCGCCCCTATCACTACTCACCCACTCTACATACTTAGTATATGTACTCATGCCACCCACCCATGCATCCAGTCCATCCAGCCCATCCACCCACACTCACTTAGACCGTAGCGTGATGCAACTACTAATGCAGCCTCAAGTCTCGCACCGCCCTTTACGGTCGGGATTGGACGGCTGACCTGCTCATGCTGCACAGCCAAACCTTTCCGGCCCTTGCGGCGGCAGTGGCTTGTAAGAGACACGAAACTGTCGTGACCCACCCAGAAGGCCATCGAAATCGAAAGTCTGGTGTGGTGGTCACTGGTTCAGATGTAGGGATTCCCTGAGCGACCATGTTGGTTTTTGTATATGTAACAAGCACAATGTCCAAGTATCTGGTGGGCTGTATATCCAAAGACCCCCAGTCATATGAGATGCTAAGAGGAGACAGACCAGAGAGCGCGACTTGCGTGGGCCTCGATCGAATCCGGGGAAGGCAAAATCAAGCAGCAAAGTAAACAAACGGCTGTATCCTACGGCCAGGTGTAGTCGGAAGAGTTGCAAGACGAGAGCACTAATGTACGATGGGAGATGAGCAGCCCCCGGCGTCAGCATCCCGTACGACCGTGCTTGCTCTTGTTATTATTATTACTACCTACCTTGGTAGGTACTATATAAAGCCTAGAGGCGAGGAAAAGAAGATTTTTATGTGACTTGATCAACTGACTGACATAACTGATGTCTCGTGGAGATGGCATTTACTTGGACCGAGTTGAGCAGAGTTTGGCCCTACCTAGACGTGTGTGGCTGTGGCCTGTCCGTCTGGTCTTTACAATATATCTACTCATGTCCATAGTAGTATACCCGCAACCCACCGCGGCTCCAAGAACCCACAAACTATACTACACTGCGTGGAGCCCTTGCAACAGGTGGAATACACTATCACCGCTCCTGAACCCCCAGTCAGCACCCGCCAGACACAGCTCGTCGACACAGCACGAGAATACCATCATCTCCAGGACAAGACGCGCCCCGTGCACTATCAGCTACCTGGCAGGCCCCGCTAGGCAGGGGCCCCCTGAGCAGCTGCACCCTGAATCTTGACCGGGGACAGCAGGGGGACAGTTCAAAGTTGGTGGCGCCGACCCACCCTGCTTGCCTGCTTTGCCTGCAAACCTGGGCACCCTGCCACCTCCTGCAAGCACACACTCTGGCATAAGACTAGCTCGACGCCGACCAGCTGGGGACGGAGGGGCCCTTCTCACCACTTGCCATTTCTCTTCTTTTCCCAGCCCGACGAGACCACCAACCAACCATACACACACACATACATACAACTCCGACGGCCACGATATTCCTCCTTGTGTGTACACACACACACACACACACACGCGGACGCCTAAGCGCACACAGTAGTGGCCGAGCTAGCAGGGCGGTAATACATAGGCCTCGGTGGTGTTCGTCGGACCCCTTCTTTCTGTGTGGTGTGCCTCTGGCCTCCCTCTTCACCAACCCCCCCGACTCAGCCTCCGACCGCCCGCCACCGACCGATTGGATATCATCTGTCTCCCGCTACTCCTCCTCCTCCTCCTCCTCAACATATACACGTCCCTCCTTGCAGTCGGTCATTCTCGTCGCTGTGCCCAGCACCAGTGGACGTCGCAACCAGTCACTTCGATCTTTTTTTTCTTTTATTCCCCTGTCAATCCAGGTGAGAAGTAAGTCAACATTTGCTACATTGTGTTTTTTCTTATCGCGGGCTCGCCGGCCGACTTATCTACGGTGTTTTGCCTTTGTCTCCTCCCCTCACTGCCCTCGTCTTGCCACAGTTGCCCGGATGATTCACATCGCCCGGCTGCCTCCTTCCCTTCTTGCTGCGAGCCTGCGTGCAATATGTGTGTGCCTTGAGAGAGTGTGGGGAACCAGAGCCCAACCAGTCCGACGAGAGCAACGAGAGCCCCCCCCCCTGGCAAAAGAAAAAGCAGCCGGCTCTGGAAGAAAAGAAACAAAACCAAAGACCCGACACAATCGAAACATCTTGCCGGCAATCGTCCCATATGATCCGTTCTGTCTCCCCGTATTGTCCTATCCCGGATGCCCGGATGTCCCCCAGCTGTGTCCTGGCCACTTGCCCGCTACCTGTGCCGTACTACGAGCACATTGTGGTGTGTATGGAATCGAGTCTGCTGCTGCTGCTGCTGCGGCCTTGTCACTCAGGCGACTGATTAGGCTTGTGTCTGCCACCCCCTGCTGGTCCAACGTGCACCGCACCCTGGAAAGCCACAAGGGCGCCTCGCACAAACAAAACAATCCTCCGGACTCGGGGCCTTCAGCCTCTCTCCAAAGACGACTGCCTGGCTGCTGAAGACATGCTCCCGACACCGCTCTCGTGACAATAGCTGCCTTGAAACCTCGAGGGCACGCTTGAAACCCAACGGATCACGGTACAAAATCCACTACCAGGGCCCTTCTCTTGCGGCCTCGTCCACCTCTAGCCCGCAACATACGGCCGCGACCGCCAACACGACCGCGGCAGCATCGCCCCGCGACCTGGATCCTCTTGAATCTTATTGACCGCGGCACCACGACCCGCCGGGCCTCGCTCTCTTGTTTCCAACGGTCGGACCCGAGACCTGGGCGCTGGACCACCTCTGAGGCTGCATCTCGGTACACTCTCGCACAGCACATCATACTACGCTGCCCATCGCACCACCCTCGGCTCCTCCATTCGAGTCACTCGCTTGCAATCACACTGCCTCATAGCCCCTTGCTCGTTAGATAACTGTGCCGCCTCCTGTGCTCCGTACACTGACAATACAACCTTACACAGGCTGCTTGCGACCATCCGCCGCCACACTTGCTCTACAGAGCCTCCCCCTTCATCTCCTTGGGCCGCCCGCTGAAAAAGTAAAAGAGGGCGCCCTCACATTCCCTTCCGGCTTTCTCGCCTTGTGTCGACTTGCTGTCAGAGTGCTGTCGCCGCCCACATCCGCCCCGCGAACCCCCAACCCATCAACTGTTTGCTGGCCCTGTCCCCAATGCCTCCCAAGAAATAAATATGGACTCAGAAGACGGAGAGCTGTTCATAAAGGTACGCATGGCGCCCACGAGTCTGGTACCATACTCCTTCGCGGTCGTCAAATGACTCGGGCGATGCACACAAGATACTAATTCTTGCCTGTTCCTGTAGCAACTGGCCACTTTCGTGCGCACGCATGAAAAGGCTCTGGCCAACGCTTTGCAACTGCGAAGACAAAACCCTCCTCGACACGGAGCTTCGCAAAGCGTGTCCTCGGTGCCTACCGCAGGGCTCACTACTCCGACGACTGTCCCTGAACGACCATCTACCGCCACGGCATCCTCCTCCAACGGACTCGCCGCGGCCCTTTCTTTCGGCTCCCTGAACTTCACGTCGCAGACGGCCAAATCGGCAAAGCTGGCTCTCACACCGCACCACCTGTTCTACCTTCTCTCCCGCTTCGAGGAGCTCAAGATACCTGTCGGCCCTATGAAGGTGCGCCTCGAGAACCTGCACGATACCAGCACTTCGGCGAACTATGTCTCGTTCTTGAGCCAGACCCAGCGCACCAAGGCTCAGACCTCAGATGTTGGTTCCATCCGGTCTGTGTCCAGCATGCGCAGTGTCATGTCCGGAATGTCTGCGCTGTGGTCCAATTTTGGCATCGGGTCAGGCATGTCTGCCGCCCGCACCGAGCGACAGAAGGCTGCTCTGGATGCTGACCTCAAGTACCTGTATTCCGCCTTTACCAAGGTGCCATGCCTTCGCCTGGCCCCGGATTTCCGCGCTCGGCTCATCAAGGGATATGAGGAATTCCCCTTCGACTCCGCAGTACCGTTGCACATCTTCAAGAATTGCCAGGCACTTGAGGTCTGCGACATCGACTTCCGGCAGTTCTTTGGCTGGGATCGCATGGCAGACCAGTTGAGGTCCTTGACAGTCAAGCGGGCGAGTCTTTCCGACCCCGCCGATATCCTCATCGACATCGTGCTGGATGACATGGATAAGAGGAGACGCCGAACATCAAAGTCCCATACATCGTCGACGGCTATGTGGCCGGGCACTGCCAGCCCACGGAGGAGTATGACCATGGCAACGCCTGCCGAGTTGAAGACGTCGACCTCGGCACCGGGATCACCCGGCACGCGGGCTGCCGATTTAAATGTCGGCTCCATCGGGAGTGAGGCCGCTCTGGATCATGAGAGCGAGCTTGCTGCGCGGAACAGTAGGCGGGCCTCGGTCGCCGTCGTTGAGCTGCCAAAGTCACCGACAAAGAGCTCTCGACCCCGGAGCCATTCTCCTAGGAGGCCTGCTAGTGCTCGGCACGGTTCCCACCATGTCCGCAGCTCCCACAAGGTTCACCGCTCAGGTTCTGGCAGCTCACAGTCGAGCATGTCCGATTCGTGGCACCAAGGCCGCGGCAGCACTGCGAACCTGATGTACACAGGTGCGCTTCCCGCAACAAAGTGGCGTTTCTTGAGGCATCTAAGCCTTGCGGAGAACGGCCTCGTGTCAATTCCCGAGGCGAGCCTTGCTCCCTTGGCCAACACGCTCTACTCCCTTGACCTGTCCTCGAACGAGTTCAACGAGATCCCGGACAGCCTGGCCACGCTCACTGCACTACGGGCTCTCAACCTCTCGAAATGCACCATCGAGTCCCTTCACTCGCTTACTCGCAATCCACTGCCAGCGATCACCGCATTGAACCTGCGGGACAATCGTCTTCAGTCTTTGGCCGGGGTGGAAAGGTTGTACCCACTCGAGAGGCTGGACCTGAGGGACAACCGTCTCAAGGACCCTGTCGAGCTGGCGCGTCTGACGAGGATCCCAGACATACGGGAGATTTGGGTCGAAGGAAATCCGTTCACGAGGACACACAAAGACTATCGCATCACCATCTTCAACCTGTTCAGGCAGTCGCCTGGCTATACTGAAGATGTCCTGATTGACATGGCGGGCCCCACCTACTCGGAGAGGAAGCATCTCGTCGAACGAACCCAGGAGCCTACTCCTGTTCCCGTCATCAAACCCCCGGTCACAGAGCTGAAGGCGGTTGATGTCAGCAAGCCGGCGATCGTCTACGAAAACCCCAAAGAGCCTGCAGTCCTTCGCAAGGAACGGCCCGCGCCAAAGGTGGCAGCCAGCGAGATCAACACGAATTCCACTCGAAGCCGTCGCAGAGCGCCTAAAAGGCGGATTGTGGATCTTGCCGATTCCCAGGCTCATGCCGCCAGACATCCTGAAGAGAACGAGGCAATGGGGCCTATGACTGGCCTGGACAGTAGTAACTATCGTATATCACAAACCCCCGAGATACATCAAAACAACCAAGCCGCCACAGAGGAAAGCCGGACCCAGGCTAGCCGTGATGTGCCCCGCATCGATACATCCGTCATCCCTAAGTTGCCGCCTGTGACACCCACGCAGGAGATCGGAACTCCTACCTCATGGACCGATTCTCAGAAATGGGACGTCGGAGGCGAGATGTACCGACGCAAAATTGAGGCCTTGCGAACCCAGGTCGGCGAGGGCTATCTCAACGTTCTCAGCGAGGAGCACTGGGACGTCAACGGTGCACCGCACTTTCCAGGGTCGCGTTTTGGCCACTCCAATTCACCCCTACACCCGAGTTCAGCCGTGCACCGGCCATCTTTGCAACCGATTCACAGCGGTCGGACCCTGGGATGAGCGCCACACCCCCAAATCACTCAGCGCTCAACACACTCAACCCGGCTCCCTTGACAGCCGACCTCTATGATACCCAAACCCCCGAGAACGGCGGGACCGGCTGTTGAATACATATACCCCGAGTCCTTTCGAAATACCCAAATGTTTTTGTTTTTCCTGCAAAAGAGTAGCGTGGCTTCATGGTTGGCTTTTCAAGATTCATCATTTTCACTGGAGCATAGCGGAAAAGGCGTTTTCACGGTTCACTTCACTTTCTCCTGACCGACCTAAAACTACAAAACCACAAGACTTTTCGACCTAACTCCTACTTCGCCTCTATCGACCGACGGAGATCACGATCTACGTAATTACGAGGCTATGTGCCACCTGGCAACGATGTTCATGCCAGCTCCATGACACCTTGAGTCATCAGCCTACTCGGCTGTGTATTTTGCGTTGTCTATTGTTTGTGTGGCACCGGTGTGACCCGGGGCCCATGGTTGATGGAATATTTTTGACGTGCTTCTTTTACAATGGCACCGGTAGAAAATTGGGCACGAGTTAAGTACTGCGATTCGGCAATTTCCGGCTCGGGGTTTCTGGCTGGGCGTCCAGGTTCTTCTCTTCGACAAAGATATCTCTTTAGGACGGGGATCTGGCGTTTGCGTCATGTTTTCCAGACGCTGTCTCCTATTGCTGCATGTTTGGCTCGACAAATCCTGCAACTGAGTTTCTCATTGCTCCAAGGTCCTGATGAACGTCTGCTTGAGTTCTGTCTGGTTGAGCATATTTAGTGAGCGCTGCGTTGTCTGATTGAATGTCTGGGGAAAGGAGGATGGGGGAAAGGTAGTGTCTACTTTGTCGGCTGAGTTTGTGACTCGGGCAGAACAGACAGGCAGACAGACAGAGAAAGAGAGAGAGCACTTGTCGGTACCGTATTATTGTATGGTATGGTCTGAAGATAGATAATTGGTCGGCCCTAGAGGCGGTCGATCTACGTGGCCTGGATGGCCCAAGAGAGAAATGATATCACGGCAAAAATACTACACATTTGATACTCGACTTTGCTTTTTTCCCAGCTCGCTCGACACTGCGTCTTCAAGTGGCGGGCTCCGTGATGGGACTTGGTTATAAAGATGTACTGGTATGCTCCCAAGTAACTTTAAGTTAGAGGACTCAAAAGGGACCCAGGACTTCGTTGCATTCAATACTTGAACAGCCATCCCGAAAACTGTATGACTGCCTAGCTTTTGATGGTATAAACCAACAACAACATCCGCCCCAGTGAGTCAGCAAGCAACCACCCCCAAGAATTACTCGCAAGTGACAAAACAGTTACAGATCCCGGCCACATACGATACACATTCATTGCCAGGGCCCATTTACCTATGTTCTTGAACCCAGGCACTCAAAAAACAAAGTCCGAGAGCCGAAATCCCAGCCCGAAGCTGGCCACACACCGAAAAGAGGGAAAGAAGATGGTGGCGACAGCCCCCTTCCTCCTCCTCAACTGCCGTGGAGGCGCGGAGGAGGCTGCTGCACTGTCTCGCTCGGGACCTCGGGCTTGCGAGCGTGAGCGTCGGGGGCGCTGGGGAGAAACATGTCAGTGTCTCGCGCGTCGCGGAAGGGACAGCTGCGGGCTGATGGGTGTGAGTCGGTCGGGAGCAGTGAACGAAGATTTCCATGCATGCGGAGGGGAGGAACTGGCATTGCCAAGTAGCCGGTAGACAAAAACTGCGGCGGACTTGTAGAAGCTGGTCTGCCTGGACTCCCCCCAGTTGAGCGGCTCTTGGGCATCAGAAGGGACTAGTGACTGCCAAAGAACTCTTATGGTGGCAAAGGCATGCCTTGCTTGAGTCATGGTTTGGAACTTACTATTACAGGAGGATAAAATTCTATTTATGCTTATTTTACTCACAATAGGGAGAAGAACTGAGGATTGCAATACGAGTACTGGTGGTCATGTATTCTTTCGCTGATGGTTTTACGAGGTCAGCTTGAAATACATGCGTCACCTTGCCTCGACGTTTTGGCTGTTGATAAGACAGTTGTTGGATAGCTTACTTGACGTGGTTGTTCGTGGGCGTGATGCAGGTCAATAGTGGCCCAACGAGGCATAGAGGTGGGCAAGCTGAAGGCTGGAAACCATGGGTCGTTTTTTTCTCGGACAAAGCTTTTTCTCTTCTACCCGCAGCACCTTTTCCCTGCGCTCATTTCATACGTCCCCACACAGTTTGCGAGATCACAGCCCCGAGGACGCAAAAAAATGATCGTGGGTACATCGCATGGCTACCGGTATGTATGACTGGCACTTAGTTGAAATCTTCTTCCAGGTTCCAGTGTATGAGAATGGAGGGATCGTATGTTTAGGGGATGAAATGCCGGCACCTGAAAAGTAGAAAGCTTGGATGACACGACTGATGTACTGCTGTGGGCTTCAATTTCCGTACTGCACCGTCGATTTCATCCAACAAGAAATATGCAGCTGTTCAACAGGCGGCTATCAGTGCAGAGGTGTACTCGTATAGGGGCACCCTCTAAAACTACACTATTATTCATCGTTAGAGGCATTTTTTGCGCTTGAGCTACCGTAGAAAGATATTTACTGTTTCTAGCATGATTTCTCATAAGGTACCTTAACCTGCTTCCTCTATGGTTCTATTTGAGAACACACTGAATCATCAACTTTAGCAAAGAGACTAGGAATGGATGATCTTCCACCGCCGTAATAGGATTCTGACCTTAGAATTCCCTAGAGAGTATCAATCTTAGCCGCTGCTTCTGAGCTTAGAGGCCCTTTCCGGCTCGCAGCAATGTTTTCCTTCCACTGCTCAATAGTCGATGCGCCAACTTTGATCCCATCGCCGAGCGAGCCGCCAAGGTCAGGATTGTGTGCAGCCCCGCGCCAGGTCATCTCCACGGCCGAGATGCTCTCGGTCTCAGCGATCTCGTGCCACGTGCCCATCGCCTCCAGTCCACGCTCCCGCTCTACATGAGGCGGTAGCACTTGCCCAGGAAGTTCGACTCCTCCCTGCGGCCGCGCGGGAGAAGCCATCCCAGAGCTGCCATGAGGTCTTGGCCAGGAAGCCGCCAGCGATGGGGCTGTAGGCGTAGGAGGTTCCGTGCCAACGGGGGACGGGGAGCATCTCGTCCTTTGCCAGCCGCGTGACGGCGCTGTAGCTGCCCTGTAAGACGGAAGGGAGCACGAAGGCCTTGTCGTGGCAGACCTTGGGGACCTCCTCTACCGCTCGGGGGTATAGTTGGTGAGGTCGAAGCGCATGAGGGTGCCATCCTTGAAGAGGGCGTCGAAGCTCGAGATTGTCTCCTCAAAATGTACGGGGGTGTCGGGTGAGTGTATATATGATGTCGAATTGTAAGAAATTTATGTCACAAAGTACGCGATTGGAAACCGCTTGGCATGCTGGCATAGGGGTAATGCTGTACTTTGCCGACGCTTGGCTTGCTCAGGCTTGCCCTGGTCTGAGCGATGACCGTCTGCTTGGTGGCAGGACCCAACCAGCCGGGTAGCTTGGTCGAAATAGCAAACTTCGACCCGAAGTCGAGCTAGCCGAGATACTCGATCTCTCTGGCGATATACTTGCTCTCTGCAGGAGCGTCCAGCCATGGCTTAGCATCACTGATGTCGTTGTAGCCTTAGCCTTGGTGAAGACGCCAGCGCCGAGGATTATCCTGGGGCTCATAACGAATCAGGATTTGCGGAGAAAATTTGAACAAGGGACCAGTGGGTAGAGGTAATACGCTGTGATATGATCAGGCACAAGAAGAAGAGAAAGGAGAACCGGCTCAGCTGTCCAACTGTGGCTTTGTATCACAACAACACCCAAGGATCTGGACATCTGAGCCACAGCTACCTAAGTCAGGCGAGGTCCAACACCTGCAACGTATGGTACTTCTGAGGAGACGAGGTCCCTGTTGGCCAGATCCAAATTGCTTGCATAGTAGGCGGTTGGGGTGCGAATAAATAATTATCGCTGCAGAATCCAGATTGTATTCGATGGTATGCCGGTAGGTCGAATCACGGCCGACGCCTAGACTTTTACAGGCAGCGAGCCTCAACCAAGCCTATAAGTGAATGAGTCCCACTTCTCAAGCAACCGGTTCTTCTACCATCTTTACGAGATACCTGCAAGACCACACAACATGTCTTCCGCCAATGAACGCCTCAGGGCAGAGATCCATGAGTGGACCAAGAAGGATGGGTCCAAGGTGCGCAGCCGCTGTGGGTCAGGGTCTGGGTCTGGGTCTGCGGCGTGGTTTGTCCGGGTCGACGACTGCATCATGATCTGCAGTGCCATGTGGCGGCTGCTGTGGAGGTAGTACGTATGTAGCGGATGGTGGTGACCTGCAGGAGGACCCCGATGTCCCCTCTCACCCTGGGTGTGTACAACACAATAGCCCCCCCCCACCTCACCCCCGGCAAGCTGACAGACCAATCACTTGTCTGATGTGGCCAGGGTCGGAGAGGCCCAAGACGCACGTCACGGTCCAGAAATCTGGGGTAAATCGGGAGGACCCCTGTGGAGAAGGTGTTGCTGATCGGCATCAATTGTACATCGAGAAGTTTCCCTGACGCCAGATTGAGGATTGAGCTTATCGTTATGGCAGGGTTGGATAGATTGAGTCTCTTGTCTGCTGGACTGCCGCTGAACTTCTCAGAATGAGAGCGATTTCTTAGAACCCTCTAGACGAGGACAGTGCTGCATGCTGACAAGGTTGTCTGGTGTGTATGTGTATGTGTGACCAGGGAGGGGGGCGGCACATGGCGGGAACTGATTGAAAAGGCCCAGAGAGGCACATGGCAGAAACGGGTTTCCTCTGTCATCAGTGAGACTGACACGCAACCATTCTGTGGCCGCTTGACAGACATGGGAAAGTGATAAATGATTGACAGGGGAAAGGGGTGGCTGTTCCTGACTACTGCACTCTGCCTGCCCTGTGCTCCGCAGAAACGCGACCATTACGTAAGCCGACAGGTGGGGACCACACCTCCCCGGAAGGCCTGGGCACTTTTCCCATGCAGCCCGCGCCTTACCTAATTAGAGCTCCTCGCGTTCAACCTCACCCCAATTCTCGCCCTCCAGTCTGGCCATCTGTCGCATCGCATCCATCCTCCAACCTCCGCCATATCCCCTCGAAAACGACGCGCCTCCCCGTGGTCTGTTGCTGTTTTCAACCAGCCTTGCCCCTGGCCGCTCAGCCACGTCGGACCCGATGCCCTTCACGACTCATTCCCTCCCGCAGTCTCGCCCCCGCCACCCCTTGACGACGCGATCCCCCACACCCCGATACTCGGCCTCCGTGTTTGCCTGATAAGGCTCCGTCGGGATACAGATCAGGCGCCATGGCTTCCAGGCCTTCTACACCCCGGAGCTCACGCTCTGGCCGTGTGGCGGGTCGTGGTAGAGCAAGAGCTCCGCACGACCAAGAAGAGCCGCCTCTGAAGAAGAGAAAGTACGTCCCAGGCGGCCCCGGTGGTGGCGGCCGCTTCGTCCTCGAAGATACCGAGTCGCCAGCCGGTCCCTCGGTCAGGCCAACACCCCCCAGGCCGCGAAGCGCCGCTCGGAGGTCTTCGAACCGTAATACCACCGTCCTCCCCCGAGAGAGAAGCACCCGCCTCGGCGCCGCTGCTAGCCGTTCCGGACACGGCGATGTCGAGTTCAGCTCTGCTGCTGCCGTCGCAGCAGCCGTCGCCCAGAGCGAAGGCTACAAGCCCCGAGAAGAGCGTGGCTGGGAGGAATTCCACCCAAATCTCGATATTGAGGCGACCTTCATGATGTTCCATTCGGAAGACGTAGACGGCACCAGGAAGTCAACACCTCCTCCCCCGCCCACTCGCGCTTCCGTCAACGGCGTCAGCACGCCCTCAAAGGATACCGAAGCGGCAGGCTCTGGCGCTCCGATCGACTCGGCTGCGCAGCCAGATAGCGCAGCCGCATCATCCCAAAACACCGCCCTCGAGACACCTTCGCGGCGGCGGCCCCGCCCAACTAGAGATGCGGTATCTTTCTATGCCACACGCTCCGACTTTGCGCTGACTCCGAAGACACCCAAGGTGCTGTCCACCCTCAACCAGACCCCGAAGGAGCGCCTCGACTTGAAAAACCCGTCGTACCGCAAGACAGATCGTATACTGCTGTTCGAGAGCAAGACGTTTGGCCAAGCGAAATATGTTGAAAAGGCCATGATGAACGTGGGCTACCAGGAAAGCGATAATTACATCAGGCCAGAACATACCCTTCTAAAGGCCAGTGATGCTCACATCGACGAGGATGTGGATCAGTTGCTCGGCCAGAAGCCCGATGGTGAAGTGGTTGTCTCACACAGCGGCTCCAACCTCGGTCGTGTCGAGTACGATATGGATGAGCAGGATGATATGTGGTTGGAAACACTCAACAGCCAGAGGAAGGCCCTTGGGCTGGAACTCGTCACCCGTGAGGTGTTTGAAATCACAATTACCAAGATTGAGAAAGAATGGCACTCTTTGGAGAAAAAGATACCCAAGCCAAATCCAAAACCACCACAGACCCACAGGCCACGGTCCAGCTCAGCTGCAGCCGTGAACGGTGAGACACAGGCTGGTGAAGAGCAAGACAGTAAGTGTGCTATCTGCGACGATGGGGACTGCGAAAACACCAACGCGATTGTATTTTGTGACGGATGCGATCTCGCGGTCCACCAAGACTGTTATGGCGTTCCGTTCATTCCTGAGGGGCAATGGATGTGTCGGAAATGCCAACTCGCGGGTCGTGGCATCCCGGTAAGTGACCTATGCGGCCCGCCCTCTCCGACATGGAAGGCTATGCTAATTTTGGGATGCTAGACCTGCATTTTCTGCCCCAACACTGACGGCGCATTCAAACAAACCAATTTTTCCAAATGGGCGCACCTTCTTTGTGCCATATGGATCCCCGAAGTCAATCTTGGGAATAATGTTTTCCTTGAGCCAGTCATGGACGTTGATAAGGTCCCCAAGAACCGGTGGAAGCTTCAATGCTACATCTGCAACCAGAAGATGGGCGCTTGCATACAATGCAGTAACAAGGCCTGTTACCAAGCTTTCCACGTCACATGCGCACGGCGTGCGCATCTGTACCTGAAGATGAAGACTCCACAGGGCGCTCTCGCGCTGGATGGGGTTCTGAAAGCGTTCTGTGACAAGCACTGCCCTCCGGACTACGAAAAGGAGCATGCCGTTGCCGCGGCTACCAAGGACGCAAAGAGGTTTTACAAGCGCACAATGAAGGGGCGCATTTGGGCCGACAGCCAAGCTGTGGCTCAGGAGCTCGCTGCCATCCACCGCAATGCCATCACAGAACATCCTCCTGAGTCCCAAATGCTTGGCGACAAGCTCTCTGGAGCAGGCGACAAGAAGAAGGGTCAGTCAGGCAAGATATGGAAGTTGCCATCTGGGGCGCCTGTCATCCCACAAGCGGTGTTCGACCTTGTTGACAGCGGGCTGGCTCGTTTTGCTCTCCGCAAAAGAAAGGAGTACGTCGCTGAAGCTTGTCGTTACTGGACACTGAAGCGGGAATCCCGGCGTGGTGCAGCGCTTCTGAAGCGTCTGCAGCTACAGATGGAGTCCTTCTCGTCCATGGAGCTCACAAGGCGCGACTTCGCAGCCATGGGCCCGTCGGGAAAGAATCGGCTGGCGAGACGCATTGATTTTGCTGAGATTCTACTGAGGGACCTTGAGCAGCTGAAGTCTCTTGCGGACGATATTGTCACTCGGGAGGCATCCAAGCTGGAGGCCGCAGAGATGGAGCAAGATTTTGTCGATACGTGTTACTTCCCGGTCTTCAAGTTGCTCCTGCCTGTCATCGGCAAGGCTGAAGCGTGAGTATTTCCTTGTCCCTTGAATGCGAGCCCATTGACTAATGCATGACACAACCAGACTTGATAAGAATGTCTTCAAAGACGGTCTTTTACAATTAGAGGCCAAGTTTGAGAAGCGTTTCTACACCACGACTCTCGCCTTTGCGCATGATCTCTGTGAGGTTATTCATGTTGGCATTAATGCCGAGGCAAGACCCGCAGTATCAGATCAGCCTAGGTTCGAACCGATCGACGTCTCCCCTACTAAGCAGAGCCAATACTCTGAGGCAAAAGACCGCAGGCGACTCGGCAAGCGGATTCTCAAGTCAGTTCAGCCACAGCTGGAGATTGCTCTCAAAGCTGAAGCCGACATCACCTCGAAATCTTTTGACAGTCTCCAAAAAGAGCTGGAGGGCATGATTGATGCGTCTTTGGAAATTCGAAAACCTGCGCCGCAGCCTCAACCTGACCCACCGGCACAATCAAGCCAAGATGTCATCATGGTTGATGCTGCTGAAGAAGGTCCCATTACCGTCGCAGCGACTGCGCAAGATCACACTGTCGACGTCGCGGAGACCGCTGAGCAGATGGATATTGACGAGCAAAGCATTGAAGTCAAGGAGGAGGAGCCCGCCCAAGCTAACGGCGGCATAGACCAAGATACGACTGCCGTTGGCGAGGATGCTGCGGGTGCTGACGATAAAAGTCTACCGAGCCTAGTGAAATCGGCACCTACGCCGCCCGACACAAATGGCTACGTGCCTGTCTCCCAACATTCACAGCACCCAACACCTCTCACACCTCCGCAGTCCAATGGAAGCCTTGGGCGAGGCGCGGACTCTACCCTCACAGAGGGCGGCGTGCCGTGGTATCTAAAGAACTTCGAACCCGAGGGCACGACAGCCATCGAGCAGCAATGGGCTGGCAGGGATGCCGTGCGCAGTCTTAGCGAGGAGCTGACTGACATGGACGAGGAGGAGCTCAACGATCTCGAGTTCAACGTGGAGGATAGCACCATCACCGCGTCGCCCGTTGGCGTGCCGCTGGCGGTCCCGTCGGGCTCCTCGTCGGCTAGGAAGCTTCGATATGGCAGCAGTACTGGGCTCGGGAACCAGAGGAAGCGGTTGCGATCCTCAGGCAGGAGACGATAAGCGGGGACGGGGCGTGCTAAGGGATCTTATAGATGAGGTGTACTTGTAGGCCAACGTTCTGCTATTCCTTGCCCTTCTTTCTGTCTTTTGCTGCTTATCGGGGAGACTGAGTTCTCCCTCTCCCGTGCATGTGCTTCTTTGGATGACCTCAGCATACCAAGTTTTGATCTTGCTCTTTGGGACAGTGCGCAGAAGGATTATACAATTCAACGGCGTCAGGAGAATCGGCTGTGCATACAAAACACCTCCTTTTTTTGTGTTATAATGGACCTCGAGGAAGTTTGCAAATTGGTTTTTTTTTTCTCTCGAGAATGGCGGTTTTCCCTACGGGGCCCATCACATTTTTTTTTTCGGTTACCAAGGACGGAAAATGCAGCATCGCATGTCTTTCCTTCTTTATTTATAATACTTCATTTATTATTGCGTGCGAGAGAAAGACGACCTTTTTGTCTGGTCTCGGCCGGTGAAGTCTGGCAGTAGCCAGTTCCCGCAGCTGGTGGCTGCCTCATCACGGAGTGCTATGCGTTTCAATACAGAAAAGAGAGAAAGTCTGGTTGCCCTGAGTCATATGATTTACTATCTCGACTGGATGCAATGTCCCGTGAGGTGTGAAGTACTGTGTTCGAAGCCCGAGCCCGTGTCGCCAGTATGCCTGTTCTCGAGAAGGGGCCAGCCCATGTCTACATTTGGCCATCTCCGGCCAGTATGTAGTCACCAAAAGCATCTTCCCAGGGTGGTTGACCGCCAGCAGCATCGAGTCACAAACTAAGTCATTCAATAGGGAGATTCGCAGGGCCAAAAAAAAGGAGGCTAAAGGGTAATCATCGAGGTATTGCTGGCAGGCACTTTCCTGTCGTGCTTCAAGCGAGGCCACGCGTAGTCCATCAAGGTATTGAGCACCTGAGCCCACCTTTTGTTATCAGTGCCGGGGAACCTGATTTGTAGGTGTGCTTTCGTGTCAGTGTGATCTAGAAGACGTTTGACACGATCATTTATGGAGACGTCTGCATACTCTTGCCCCCGTGCAGTCCCTTTGAAAGCTGCAGGAGTCCGTGTCCTGCCCCTTAAAGTGATTGGAAGGTTCCACCATCAACCCACAAAGCTCACATCCACACTCTGCTGCCTTTTCGAGCCTCTTGAATTAGGGTTGAAGTGAATACCACGCGGAATCATTGGCATGTTCTAATGTGAGTGGCCCACATTCGGCCCCCCCCTGTTCCGGCCCCCCCCGCATACGCGTGATGCGATATTTGCGTCTGGTACCCCCCTATAAAAAACTTTAATTCCTTAACAACGGATTTTTTTTCTCATTACCAAACTTCTTCTACAACTCAACTAGATTAATATAAAGTAATATATAGAAGTTATTATTTATAACACCCTTATAGTAATAGCTAATAACATATCTTTAAAGGCTGCCTTTAGGCTATAATTCATACCTATATTAATACTTTATTATTGCTATATAAGCATTACTAATTATCATAAAGCTACTAATTCTTAGAGGTATCTTTCTAACTATTAGGAGGACTAATGAGTACTATTTATTATTAATTAAAGTAGCCTAGGCCTTAGGTTAACTTGATTAGAAATAAGGGCCCTTATAGCCTGCCTTATCTTCCCTTATGAGAATTGCCCTCCCCTAGGAAGGAAGTAGCTAAGGTAATTCCTCTCTTGTTACTTTAAACTTTAAAGCTATAAGAATTAGTAGGTTAAAGTAATTCAGCTAAGGGCAGCAATAAAAGTAAATATTAAGTCTTAGTTTAACCTCCTACAATTACTAATAGTTAAGTTAATTGCCCTAAGTAAGTATTAGATGTTATGATCCTAGGTCCAGACGTAAGCCATATGTACGGTTGAAAGGAATATTCGAACAGAGAGTTCGAATATTAGCTGATCTTTTGATCTATGGCGTAGTGGTACCTTCCACCACGATCGTTACATTAGAATGTTAATAAGGGAGGGATAATAAAAGGGTGCTTAAAGAGTATACTAACCCTTAGCTATTTATATAATAGCCCTATTAGCTAATTAAATTATAACTTACAAGTATATACTTCTTATATTAAGTATATTAATACTTGAAGCAAGTAATTTAACCTATTAATTATATTTAAAGGTAAGAATATATAATAGTAATAGTTTCTTATAGCTCTTAAGGACTTTTGTTAAACGGAACCGCTCAGCAGGGCGTTGGCACTTCCTGCAAGGAGTTACCCTAGACTTCTCGTAAGGAGTTACCCTAGACTTCTAGTAAGGAGTTACCCTAGACTTCTTGCGAGTCAGGCGATTTTCGCTGAGTACGCCTAGTGCGTGCGCGACGCAAGATGAGTTTGGTGGCCGTGAGTCGATTATTTTGGCCTGCATTTGCACCTTAATTCAGACCTCTGCATTACCCTTATTTCTTACCCAAAAAGTATAT